>NC_069428.1:32391455-32432356 GCF_026875155.1 Cherax quadricarinatus | reverse complement strand
GTTGTGTAACGCGGCCTCAAACCTTTCAGCGCCTGATGAACCTGCTGACCAATGTTTTTAGAAGGATTTGGATGCATATCTAGATGATCTTGTTATATATAGCAATGAGTGGGAGCAACATTTAATTCGCCTGGAAACCTTATTTAAGAAGTTAGAAAAGTACAACTTCACCATAAATTTAGCCAAGTGTCAGTTTGGACAAGCCAAGATTAAATACCTCGGTTTTTTTGTATAGGTCAGGGTGAGGTACATCCTGTTGATGTAAAATTTTAGAGCCATTGCCGAGTTTCCTATCCCTCACGATAGAAAGTCTATAGAGGTTCCTTGGAATGACTGGTTATTATCGTCATTTCTGTCCTAATTTTTCTCAGGTTGCATCTCCTCTTACTGAGTTAAACCAGTGTAAGATGAATTTTTTGCTGGACGAAAGATTGTGAGATAGCTTTTAATCGGTTGAAGCGGTTGCTTTCTTTGTCACCCGTATTGAAAAGTCCTGACTTTAATCAACCCTTCTATTTACACATCGATGCCAGGGTTATCTGTGGGGGCGTGTTACTTCAGAAATCCCCTCTACTGATATTTTGCATCCTATATCTTATTTTCTTCAAAGTTGAAACATCACCAAAGAATTATGCCACCGTAGAGAAAAGAAGCTCTTGCCCTAGTAATATCTTTGGAACATTTTGACATTTATCTGGAAACCTCCCCACATAAAATTATGGTATTTTCTGATCACAACCCTTTAATTTATATTAATTCTATGAAATCAAAGAACCCCCGGGGATCCTCAGGTGGGCTCTGAGAATCCAACCTTATCTGATTAGTATTCAACACTTAAGTAGATCCTTTAACATAATTGCTGATGCTCTTTCTCGCCCCCCCAAAAAAAAAAAAAAAAGTATACCTTAAAATGTAAAGTTAAGAAATGAGTACTCTTAGAGCCTAATTTATATGTATATTATATAATTTTGTTAATAATTTTCTTTTATAAATTTACAGTATGACTATGAAAGCCGTTTCGTTGATGGGACGAAGTAGTAAGTCCACATGGATGACCCTGACAGTCATGTCCGAGACTCCTATTCTCGAATTATGATGGAAGCCACTCCAGATAGTTCTTCTGGCCATTGTTCCAAAAGCTCATCCTCTGGCAAATAACCATGCTGTTCGAGTTCTTGCTTCTCCATTCTTCCATCGCATTACTTGCCTTATTTACCAAGAGGACGCTTACTATAAAGGAGATATTACCAAGGATGCTTGCAAACTCCCTACTGCGACCTATTGTCATACGGGATGGGGGGGGTGCTATATCTTTGAAATTGGTCATCCTGTGTTTATTTAAATATTGTAAGAGCATGTGTTCATCACTTAATATTATAGTGCGAAAGTCCCCGTTTATAGCTAAAATAGAGACTTTTCGCGTTATATTATCTGGACCCGTGCTTTACACGTTTTCACTTAAACGGCATCCCTAATACAGGTCATTTCAAATTATGACCAAAACTCGCTATACAGCTCCCCCCACCTGACTTTCTAATACGTCACCGCGCCCCACCCTGTTTGTTTACATTCTTCATGACTCAGTAAAGCACTAAGTCTCTCTCATTTTTGTCTGAAAACTCCAAAATTTCAAAATGTTTTTAAAAGTTATTTCATATTTTATATATACCTGATAATTATACTTATGATACCTGTACTTAAATAAACTTACATACTAGTGGCGCCTGCAGGTACACATTGGTGTAAAATCAGTAAGATGTCTTATGTCTCCAACGTCCATATTAGTAATGATAATAATAACAATCGAGTCGATTTAAATTCGTATATTTACGTTAAATAAGATAAGATAAGATAAGATAAGATTCGTTCGGATTTTAACCCCGAGGTTATCACACCAGGATAACCCAAGAAAAGTCAGTGCGTCAATCGAGGACTTTCTAACTTATTTCCATTGGGGTCCCTTAATCTTGTCCCCAGGATGCGACCGCCCACACCCATTCACTAACCCCAGGTACCTAATTTGCTGCTAGGTGAACAGGACAACAGTTACGTGTAAGGAAACGTGTCGAAATGTTTCCACCCGCCGGGAATCTAACCCGGGACCTCCGTTGTGAACGGGAGCTTTAGCCACCAGAATTATATAATAAAGACGATACATAATATAAAAAGATATAAATACACCCACAATAGAATAATAAAACATAAATATGAGATGTGTAGCAGACGACTTTCAAAGTGACTCCATATTAGAAATGATAATAATAATAATAATAATCACCGAGTCTCATTAAATGTTGTATATTACTAAATATACACATTTTCATTAATCCATCCATGAAATATTTTTTCAAAATTATATAGATAATCACAATACATAACATAAAAAGATGATAAATACACCCTACAATAGAATAAAAAACATAAATATGAGTATGTGTTAGCCAGATAACTTTTACAAGTGAGCCAAGAATAACATTTTCTCTAATCAACATAAGAGAAAATGTGTTACTGGGGTAACTGAAGAAAATTATTCCTTTCGTATGTATGTAAGTAAGATCATTCAGGTAACACAAATACAGTTACATAGATTATAATACATAACAACATATGTGTAGAGAACCTAGGATAACCCAAAAACCAGTGACTTATTTCCATTGCCTTCACTCAGAGCATCATTTCTTCTCAAAATGAATGTTACATGAGAATGGGAGTGTTCTTCTTATTTATCTACGTATCAATGTAGAGACAACCTGTACACAATGTAACTTGTACACAAACCAGACGTGTACACTTTTTACAAAACTTACCTTCGCCTGTTTGGTTTACATAACTCCTGCGCTGTACTCTCTCATGCACTCATTCCTTCTCCTCTCTCATTTATTTCCGTTTTATCCTCATTTTACTTATGCTGACCCTACATTCAGACTACAAATATTATTATGTCTAATGAGTGAACTGTATATACATTTTATCGCTCTGGGATGCTTAAAATGTAATAGAATATATGTGTAGGTGGGTTGGGGCCTGGAATGGTAGCCCGCATGACTACATGCATACCACACTGATTTTTTTTACAATAAATACAACTCATCCTCACCCTATATTTTAAGTAAGTAATGCGTGAAACTGTATATACATTTTATCACTTCTGGGATGTCTTAAATATCATAGAATTGTAATTGTGAGTGGTGGCCTTGTATGGTAGCCTGCCAGACTACCATACAAACCACACTTGATTCTTACAATAAATACTACTTGTCGTCACCCTAGATTAAGACTAAAATATTTTAAAGGTAAGTAATGATGCACTATGTGTGTATTGTACTTTTATTGTTTTTTTGATGCCTGGTTTCTATTGCTAACTAAATATATGTTAGTGTAAACTTGTTATCTATGATTGTAGCATCTGTAAGTGGAAAAAAAGGGTGTTCCACTTACAAGCGGTTTCCGCTTTAAAGCCGGCGGTAGCTGGAACCTAACCAGCCATATAAGTGGGGCCCTACTTATGTAAAATACCATGTAATTATCGCTATTATCGCTATTATTGTTATAATCACTATTATTGTTTTATTATCACATTTGTAACTATCACTTTATTTTAAGAATAATTGATTAGGTAGGATTCTTGTGTAATTAGAAGAGTTTAAGTCTCCGGAACCATCCGGTGAATTGTTTCAATTGTTTATGTCCGCTGGCTGACGTGGCTCAGCATGAACCAACCTGACGACACGTCAACAGACTGGCAAGTAGTCAGTCCCCCACCCACCCACTGCTCCAGCTCTACCGCCCTGACAACTGATCTATATTGGCTCTTTACGGTGTACAAGGTTGAAGGGGTTTTTTGAGAATTGGACTCTAGAGCTGACTCCAATTTGTTCCTCATTACTTTGAAAGACTCTTTCGATATTTATATTCTTGTCAGTTTCAGATAATCCCATAGATAATTTAGGGCCAGATTCAAAGTCTTGATAAATCTTGTACCTTTTGTATTTTGGTCACATCTTGTTAAGGAAAGAGACGTAAAATATTAATAGGACTTAGATACAGGAGAATAATTAAACTTCCTTATTAATATGACATTTCCATATTTGGAACTAAATGGTATATGGTAAATTTTATTGTACAAAGTGATTATATAATTAACTACAAAGAAGAAGATAAAGTAATTATATTTAAATCCTTTAATAATTGAAATATTATTCTATGGAGTTTTTCATTGAAATTATTCCCCTAGACCTCTAAATACCTATAACCTAACTCGGATCCAAAAATCTTGTTTGTCAAAAGAGATAAATTGGGAACAGGCCACATCTGAAGTTCTTTAAAAAAATTTCTTATTCGCGAACAGCCACATACGCTTCTTAAATCTCTCAAACCAAACCTTTGCTGGCCTTAAAAACACAGCTTCACCAACTATGTTGCAGGGCATTGTTTCTTTATAGATCGTCATGCAACTGCCTTGCCTTTTCCCCACAATATTTTTGACTGCTTAACACTATCTTCGTGCAAAACTGTTTTTCGGTAATCCCACCAACAATAACCTCTCCACTCTCAAGATTTGTGATCTCCTTTTTGGTCAGCATATCCACACCCTTTTGCAACAACAGCTAACAGCAACACTTTAAATTTCCTTTCCTTTTGCCACAATCGAAGTTATGGTTGAATGGGGCTTGCCATACATTCTGCAAAGCTCTGTAACAACGCACTACACTCTCATATTTTTCAATGATTTCCTTCTTGGTTTCGATCGTGTTCCTCACTTTCTTTCCAAAAGGGCTTTAAATAGCCTTCTTGGGCTCATAGTGACTTATTTAGCGTTGTAATCTAAAAAAAAGGGATTATTATTTTGAACCCGGGGGAAAAAAGGTACTGTTGGTAAAACATTGCACACTGAGCGAGAAAAGGCGTGGAGATGGTTTGTGTGCGCGGTGGGGGGGGCGGATGGGTACCGGGGTGCCAAAAACAAGTTTTTTCATGAAACTCGAGGCCAAATTTTTCCAAAAAAAACTTGCCCAAGGTGAAATTTCATGAAAGTCGAGGGGGGGGTCCCGTATAATGTATTGTGTGGGTTTTAAAAATTGTATTGTGTAGTACGGGGAAAAACCCCTGACTTACAAAGGGCCTCATTTATGTAAAATTTAAATTTATGAAGCATTTCAGCGTAAATATTTCCCCCGACGTACGAAAAAAAACTCGACTTCCATTTTTCCCAAACGTGTCCACGTCCCTCTGGCCTGAGCATGCTTAGGTCCCCTCCCTTCTTAGTGTGGCAATTTTTATAAGCCTGCGGTGTTCCCACGTAACAATCAGTACTTTTTGTATTATTCCAGTGTTTTTTAGCGCTTGTAACGGCTTAAAAAAAAGCCCCCCAGGGCCCAAAAGAAGCTTCTAGTAAAAAACCGTGGTAAAAAAGGGTGAAAATTACTATAGAAAGAAGAAAGGATAATCCAAATATGAGAGTGGAGTGTTGTCTCCGAGCTGGCCCGGTTGTACAACAAACCCCCAAACAACCATCGCTACTATCTTTGCCAACAAAAAGGCAATCAAGGAAACTGTTGTTAAAAGGGGCAAATATCTTTTTTAAACAAGATTGAAGTGTTAAGATGCTGAAGAGCTATGGGTGGATAAACAAAAAAAAAGATAACAGGAGATGCATCTTCAAAGCGATCAATGTGAAAAGGGAAGGCAGTTGCATGACAATTTAATTTAAAAAAAAAATCTGCAACTAGTGGTGATGGAGTGAATTTAACCCCTTTTAGGGTCGTCCCGTAATTACGGCTTTACGGTAGTGTCCAAAAAGTGATCTACCCATGAGCTCGCTCACTTGATAAACTGTGAGTGGTCATTTGGGCCTAGATATGAGAGAATACATTATGGGGTTGTTGCACCACATAAAAACAGCCCTGCAGCACAGTGTATAAGAAGAAAAAAACAAAATCATTTTTTCGTTAAAAAACAGCAACTTTGCAGTTTTTTTTTCGTATGTTTTTTATGTTTATTTGGATTTTTTGGTCTCATTTGTAGAAGGGAAGACATATTACGAAATAGAGATGATTTTGTTAAAATTTTAGCACGGGAAATGGCTTAAAACTGAGCTCAAATAGCAAATGTAAATTTTTTTGCCGATTTTAAAGGGTAAAAAACAAACCTCACACGTCAAATTACAGAGTGGGGGGTCTAAATACTTTTAAAAAATTGGTGATGATTTTATAAAAATTAATTACAGTATTGCATAATCAAAAATCTTCTATTTTTTGGTGGAAAAAAAATTTCATTATGTGAAAAAAAAATAAAAATGGTTTTTTATTTGAAAACCCTAAAAAACAAAACTAATGAACAGAGAAAATGTTTTTTTAGTGAGGAATCCTAATTGTTTTTTTGGGCCCCCTATTTAAAATTTGGGAATATTTTGAACTTTGTGTTAAATGGCCCAAATTTAAAATTTCGATACTTTTTTTTGTAGTTTAAAAGTTGACTTGGCGTTTCTTGTGCTCAATCGATAAAAAAAAAAGTAATACTAGTGAAAAAAGTAATATTTTGGGTTTATTGGATAATGTAAGGGCCCAAAATGGAGTCAAAATCGGCAAAATCGCCGATTCGTAATACGCTGAAACATCAAAATTTGCGGAGCATAATTTCGTCAATTTTCCCCCCAAATTTCGTACTTTTTTTTTTTTATTACCCACAAAAAAATTTTTTCGATTTTAAAAAAAATAACAAATTTTTTTTTTTTAAATTCTTGGCCCTGGTGCGTGACTCCCGATTTTGGGCTTGGACCCCGAAAGGGTTAAAGGCCCCGCAGGGTTTGGGGTTTGAGAGACTCAAGAATCGGTTTTGGGTACACAGTTGATAAAGCATGGTGGGCTGCCAGTTCGGACAAAAATCGCAGAAAAAAACATGAAAGGGAAATTCCCCGGGGGGGACATAGAGATGAAAGGGTTGCAACCCAAATAAGTGTTAAATTGTGACGAAACAGGTGTTTTGGAAAAAAATGCCCCAACAGGGGCTTACATTACACAGGGGAAAAAGCACTCCCCCGGGCACAAGCCTTTTAAGACAGGGTTACTTTAAAGTTTTTGTGTAATCTAGTGGGGATTGCAAATGAAACCTCTACCTGGTATCACTCAAACTCCCAAGTGTTCAGGAAAAACAATGTCCTCAAGGCTAATTTGTATGTGCTGTGGAGGGCAAACAGTAAGGCATGGGTATAGGGACTTTTTTTTAGGTTTTACCAGTTTAAACCATGGTTTAAAACCACATGTTTACCCCCACTCTGAAAAATTACCCCCTGGAAAATAAATTGAACCTTAAGTGCCCCCTTTGGTTTTAAAACAATGCTCCTGCTCATCCTTCAGACTTCCCCAGAGAAAAATTTCGGGGAGTTGAGTTTTATTAAGTTTTGTCTCCTAATACCACTCCTCTCCTCCAGCCTATGGACCAGCAGGTCATTTCAAATTTTAAAAAAAATGTATACCAAAGCAATGTTTCAAAAGTGCTTTGAAGTGACCTCAGACACTCGATTGACCTAGAGAGTTTTGGAAAGATCACTTTAGTATCCTCAAATTGCATAAACCTTATAGGGAAGGCTTGAGAGGGAGTGACTAAGAGAACCTTGAACTCTGCTTAGAGGAAACTGTGGCCAAAATGTGTAAAGGAGAGGGATTTTGAAGGGTTTGGGGCTAACCCTCAGGAGCCTATGCTAGTTGTGGAATCTATTGTGGCATTGGAGAAGTCCTTGGGGTTGGAGGTTAGTGGGGAGGATGTGGAAGAGTTGGTGGAGGATGACAATGAAGAATTAACCACTGATGAGCTGCAAGAGCACTGCAACAGCAAGAGGCCACAAAGGAGGAAACTGCTTTTAGTTGGAGGGGAGAGAGAAATTGAGGAATTGCCTCCTTCAACGATTTAAGAAAATGTGTATAATGTGGTCAAAGGTGGCAAACCTTTATGGAGGGAAAAACACCCTGACACAGCTATTGCAAGTCTGCTGGTGACTTGTTGTGACAATGTTTGAACCACTTTGGGAAAAACTTAAAGGAATGCGAGATACAGAGCTTTTGGACAGATTTTTTTTGGTGCAACAGAGGTCCAGTGAAATCTCAAGTTGTTCCCCGTGGCATTAAAAAAAAGAAGGAAAGTAACCCAGAAAAGGACTTGCTACCTAAAGTCCCTTTTTGGAAGGGGGTTTCCCCCTTTCCCAAAAAATTAATACACTTCCATCTCCCATCCTTCCATCTCATCACACATCACTACATCTACAAACAAAGGTAATGTCATTTATTCTTCATTTTGTACAGTACTTATTATTGTTGCATGTATCCTTCTTTTTGTGTGTAGGAAAATGTATATTTGTGTCGCTATTTTTTTTTTTTCTTACTTTTTGGGTTTCTGGAATGGAATTAATTGGATTTCCATATTTCTTATGGGAAAAACTAATTCGACTTTACGCATAATTTCGTCTAATGATGAGCTTGTGAAACGGATTAATATAATAAGTCAGGGGGTTCATTGTATGTACTGCGTGGAGATATAATGTATTGTGTATTACATACAGTCGGACCCCCGCCATAGCATTATTATCGTGCAGCGAGCTCATTGTTATGCGAATTTATCGTTTTTATGCGAATGAATTTTCCCCATAAGAATATTGGAAATCAATTAATCCGTGGCAGGACACCCAATAAGTTTGAATAAAAAATTTTACCACATGGAAATATACATTTTCCTACAACACAAACAAAGAGAAGATAAGATAGATATGATAAGATTTCGTTCGGGATTTTTAACCCCAGGAGGGTTAGCCACCCAGGGATAACCCAGAAAAGTCAGTGCGTCATAGAGGACTGGTCTAACTTATTTTCATTGGGGTTCATAATCTTGTCCCCAGGATGGACCCACACAGTCGACTACACCCAGTACTATTTTCTGCTAGGTGAACAGGACAACAGGTGTAGGAAAAGGTCGAAATGTTTCCACCCGCGGGAGAATCGAACCCGGGCCATACGTGTGTGTTAGGCGGGAGCTTTTAGACTCCCAATAGAAGAGTAGTTATATGAACCAATTATATATTTGTTGCATGTACTTACTCTACTAATTGAAGAATAAATGGACACATACCTATATTGAAGATGCAGCAAGGACTGATGAGACACTGTGTCCTGGGAGTGCACTTTTCCTCCTGAGTACTTGTAGGTCCTGTTTGGAAGTTTCTTCCAGAACCAGGCCTTATCACAACGGTGTATTGGCCCTACGATTTCTTAAATCTCTCAAACCATCTGTGCTGGCTTTATTAAATTCCACCAATATGAGCACTAGTTCAGGCATCAGTTTTCATGTTCACCTGGGTGTTAGGTCGGCACTGGTGTGGGTTGCATCCTGGGAGAAGAATTAAGGACCCAATGGAAATAGTTAGAGTCCTCGATGAGGGGATGATGCACTGACTTTCTTGGGTTTCCTGCGCGCGTGGTTACCCTCCGGGGTTAATTGTTTCTCGAGTAACTGTTTACACGTTCCGCCCACACCAACAACACTCTATCAACATCTTCGAGAATACAGCTGTTGGTTGGTGCAGCAACAACAGCTGTGGTGCAAGCTGGACACATGGCTGCTGCAGCAGCAGCTGGGTGCAGCTGCAAGCTGTGGTGCAGCAGCAGCTGTGGTGCAGCTGCAGATGACTGTGGTCACGATAGTATTTATCAAGCCCTTTTTACCACAGGGTTGGACACTAGAAGCTTTCCTTTGGGCCACATGGTGGTCTTATTTAGCAGTTACAAGACACTATAAATAATGGAATATTAACAAAAATGTAACGAATGTATGAATGCAACGGCCACCCATGGCTTGTATAACAATGACGGCAAGGCAGGTCGCTCAGGCTGGCACGGTCAGGTTCGGGTACGACGTCATGTTCAGAGACAGCTGATGGTGTGCCAACAGCAGCTGACCGTGGTGCAGAGCGCTGACTGGTCCAGCATACAGCTGACTGGTCCAGCAACAGCTGAAACTTTGAATGTCAGGCCTATGTTAACTATATATATATTTAATATAAACTTATACATCGCATTTTGTTCTATAACATGGGAAACATAAAGTGAAAAACATTTAATCAAGATAAACTTACTCTCACAATCTGTAATTGTCTCCCAAACATTATTCTTCCATCCTCTCTGCCTGAGGTTAATAATTAAAACTGTAATTCCTTCTCTCAAACCTATTAAACCTTATAGCATGGAACTACATAGAATATTCAGGGGGGGGTTTTAATCTTGAATTCATTGTAAACTCAACAATGATCATTATATACACAAATCTACTGCACGTTATTGTCTTATTTAATGTTTTAAGTTAATCTTAAGTTTGCTGAATGTCTGAATATAAAAGGGGCCTCTGGCATGTAAAACTCAATTGTTTATACTCTTTGTTACATTGCCCTGTCTCATCTGAAATATAAAGTGGTCCCTCGTTTTTTCGTAATTACCGTTCCTGGAGCCATTACTATAAACGAAATAAACGATTTGCGAATCAATTTTCCCCATAAGAAATAATGTAAATACAATTAATCCGTTCTGACACCCAGAAGTAATTAAAACACCCCAAAATTTTACATGAAATATACATGTAGTACATTAACAATTCAATGGAACTGATTGAATGAAACATTTAACAGCTTAACACTTACCTTTATTGGATGATTCTGCTACTGTATGGGGTAGAATGGTGGAGTGAGATTGGTTTGTTTACAGTTTGGAAGGGAATCACCTTCCAGAAACACCTAAGGTACCAATTGGCTTCTCTGGGGTTGCTTCTCTTCTCTGTTTCCTTAGTGCAACTTGGACCACCTTGAGAGGGACGTCACTCTAGTCCTGTCTCGCAATGTAACTGTGAAGAGAGCTCTTTATGGGTCTTCTAACCACTTCCCTAAAATGGCCCAAGACTTTGTCACTGTACATATTTCTCCTTCATTACCACAGGCTTGGTACTAGTAGCTTTCTTTGGAGCCAAATGGTAGAATAATTTGTACTTGCAAGTACTAAATATGAGTGGAATATTATGAAATATTTCGTAGAAGCACTTAAGGGGACCTTCAATCACTGGTAATCAATGCCAGGGGGGGGACTGGCTGGGTAGGGAGGCCGCCCGGCTCCACTCCGTGCATATGCGTCCAGGACGAACTACTATTAGCGAGTCAACCTATGAAAAGCGAGTCAATGTTTTTACGAAAATACCCTATGATTGGCAGAAAATTCTACGATTGCGCAGAACTACGAAAAGCGAGGGACCACTGTACTTCTTATTGTAATAAAACCCTTACTTTTTGTATTGTATAACTTAAATAATAATACAGGGATGACTATCACTAACCAGCATCCATTGGTACCTCGTAGGGTGACGAATTGTAACTGGTGTGGGTGGCATCCTGGGTGTTATTCGACAGATGTGGGTGGCATCCTGGGTGTTATTCGACAGATGTGGGTGGCATCCTGGGTATTAGTGGATGGTCCAGGGTCATATCCTGAGTGTTAATGCGCAATGGTGTGCGGTGGCATCCTGGGTGTTAGTGAACTGGGTGTGGGGTGGCATCCTTTGAAGTTAGTGGATGGTTGTAGGTAGCATCCCTGGTACTGTTAGTGGATGGTGTAGGTAGTATACTGGGTGTTAATGGATCCCCCCCCACACCCACCCCATGGTGTGGTGGCATCCTGGGTGTTAGATAGGACTGATGTGGGTGGAATTTAGGGTATTATGGACTAGTGTGGGTTGGAACCCTGGGTGTTCCTCAAGTGGTGTGGGACAATATCTAAGCGTTAGTGGTTTAATATGGGTGGCATCCTTGGTGTTAGTGCACTAGTGTAGGTGGTATCCAAGGCATTTGCGAACGGGTGAAGGTGGAACCCTGGGTGTTAGTAGGACTGCATGTGTCAACTAATGCCGGTTGTTAGTAGTCTTGTGTGGGGGCACAATGGGTGTTTGTGGACTAGTGTGCATGGCATCCTTGGAATTAGTGGAATGGCTTGTGTGTGACATGTGGGTGTTTGTGGACTGGGTGTTGGGTCACCTTCTAATTGTGTTAGCCAGACTGTGTGATGGCTAGCCCTGGGTGTTAGTGGACTGGTGTGAGAGACACTGCATGTTAGTGGAATGGTGTGGGTCATATCCTATGTGTAGTGGAGTGGTGTGTGGGCTACATCCTGTGTTTTAATGGTCTTTATGTGGGTGGAATTTAGGTGTTAGTGGACTTATGTGGGTGACATTCTAGGTGTTAGTGTCTGCATAGATGGCATCATGGGAGATTTGTGGACAGGTGAGGGTCACATCTGGGTGTTAGTGGAACTGGTCGTGGGCCAAATTTTGTGTCGTTAGGGACTGGTATGGGCCACATACTGTGTGTTAGAGGACGTATCAGGGTGACATTTTCTAGGTGTTAGTGGACTGGTATAGGTGGTATCCTGGGAATTAGTGGTCAGGTGTGGGGTCTGTCTGGGTTTCAGTGGACTGATGTGAGCAAACATCCTAGTATGGTTTGCAGACAGAAGCAGGTGTGCATCTTCGGTGTTAGTGGACTGGTCTGTGTGCTCCTGGATGTTTAGTGTGGAATGCGTCGTGGGTCACACCCCTGTGTGTAAGTTGACTGTGAGGGGTGGCATCCTGGGTGTAGTGGACTGGCTTTGTGGTAGGGCACTCCTGGGAATTAAGTTGACAGGTGTTGCATCATATCCCTAGGTGTTTGTGAAATGGGTGTAGTCAATCTCTACGGTGTTAGTGGGCCTGGTGTAGGTGTATCTGGGTGTTAGTGGGACTGGTGTGGGAGGCATATCACAGGGTGTTAGTGGACTGGTGTGGGTCACATCATGGATGTTAATAGACTGGTGTGAGAAATATTCTGGGTGTTAGTGGACTGATGTAGGTGACATGGTATATGTTAGTGGACTGGTGTAGGTGGCAACCTGGGAATTAGTGGATTGGTGTGGGTCATGTCCAGGGTGCTACTGGTCTGTGTAACATCCTAGATAAACGATAGAAGAGGTGCAGGTGGCATCTTGGGTGTTAGTGGACTGGTGTGGGTGGTATCCTGGGTGTTAGAAGACTGGAGTGGGTCATATTCAGTGTGTTAGTGGACTGGTGTGGGTTACATCCTGGGTGTTAGTGGATTGATGTGGGTCACATCCTGGGAGTTATTGGATTAGTGTGGGTGGCATCATGGGTGTTAGTGGACTGGTGTGCGTGTCATCCTGGGTGCTAGTGGACTGGTGTGGGTGGCATCCTGGGCGTTATTGGACTGGTGTGCATCAGATCCTGGACGTTAGTAGACTGGTGTGGGTGTTACACTCCAAGTATTGTAATCACTATTTCCTTCTTTTTAGAGCATAACAATTTTGGTCAGAGAGGTTAGGGTAATAATAGTGATCCTCCGGAATGCTAATTTTAATTAAGTTATATTCATAATACAACCAAAGCAGAAAAAATATACGAAATTATCATTATATAAGTTAAGAATGCATGTTTCTTCAATATTATCCATACATATTACATAAGGGCTTTTTCATAACAGCGATTAGCGAGGAAGATTTCCTTAGATACTTAACATATATATAAATGGAGATTACTTTAATGTTATAAAGTCTTGTTTCCCAATTGGAAGCAGTCAGAATAAAAACAGGAATATGTCCAGGCCGGGTAATAAACTTGCCAAGTTACCGAGACCGAGCAGGAGTGTTCTCGTTGGCTGCTACTTCTTCACTGCTCGTCCCTCAACCTTGAGCTACAGGTAAAGTGGTCAGTGACGTGACTCACCAAGACTCAGTAGATAGTTGAACATTAAAAGGGGGGGGGGGAATGGGGGGTATAACCATCGAACTCACGGCTAACTTATACACCGGCTCACCGGGCGGAGGAGGTTACTTTACCTCCAATTAAACTTATCATGGCCATGTACATAAATTATCAATAATTGTTAATAAGAATTAGTCTTAATAATTAAGGACGTTCATTTCCAATTTAGCTATTACAGGAAATAACGCAATGTAATATTAAAGGAAAGGTTAACAATAGGGGCATGACACCTGGCCACAAGCAAATATCTCGGCGTTTAGGAGGCTGATGGTTTTGTAGAGTAAAGAAACCAACCAGCTAGGTATAGGGAATCGGAGGTAATCATTCAAGGGTAGTCATCCACTTGCTAGAAATGGACCAGAAAACACTGCTAGGACTGCATAATAATTTCCGTAGTTAGGCAATATATTAGGGCGAGAGAGAGAATCAGAGCTAAAACGATTTGCCGTACCCCTTTATGTGTAAAATGGAGATTCCGGTAAGGTTGGATCCTTAAGCCAGGTAATATTCTAACATTTTTTGATTTTCATAGAATTTATGAAAGTTAGAGATTTTGTCTGAAGTAAAATATTTATCACATGAGGAGTATAACCCGAGTATTCGTTCAAAGTGTTTCTAAGGACAATACTAAAGCCCCGGCTTCTTTTTCTATGGTTGAATAGATCTTGATTTTCTTTCAATTTTATAGGAAAATAACATATTGGATGTAGAATATTACCATTTTGGAAGGATGCAATAAGACAGCAACGATTGCAGACGCTTCCCGGGCATCAACATGGAGAGGTGAAAGGTATTTGGAAATTGGAGTGCACGCAATACTGGGGCGGAGAGTAAGGGAAACTGTTTTAAACGTTTCAAATAAGCTTGGGTTAACAATTCTCATCCAAGTATTTTATATTTAGGACTGGTCAATCTAGTCAGGAGCGGGAGGCAACTTGACAATGTTTGGGCCTAAAACGCTTTAAAATAAGTAGCCATTCCCCAAATAAATCGTTGGAGGCTTTCCTGTCCTGAGGCTGTAGGATAAATTTTAAATAGCTTGGACTTTAATTGTCGGGGGCTATATAGTCCCTTTCCCCCTATTTTTAAAACTCGAGATATTTAATCTGGGCTTTACAAAGTCAACATTTTTGTAAATTTACAGTGAAATTGTATTTCGCAATGCTTTCAGTAGTTGCTCTAATTTTCTAAATGAGGACGCTCAAATCATCACTAAAAACACCACCAGGTCATCCTAGTATGGGCCTCTTAACCTTCTAGGGTGGACTCTAAAAATGTTTCATAATATCTGGAAAGTGGAGGCGGCGTTACACAAAAAAACCCGAAAGGCATATCCTTATACGTAAATCAGGCAGTTCTTAACTACGAACCCGGAAATCTCTTGGGCCCTAAGGACGTTAACGGCACCTGGTAATACCTCTCAGCAAGTCTAATCTGGTCACAAAGTGGCACTGGCTACAGCATCTATTAAAATCATCAATCCCTGGGTAATGGAAACCATTCGGTTTGGTTGATGAATTTACTTTATGGTAATCTGTGCATAGGGTACTGGTACCATCGGGTTTTGGGACCATTCAAACAGGAGAGAGGCCCAAGGTGTCAACTGGGTTCACACCCCCCCCCCCCACAAATTATATTCCAGTATTGTATTTATTTCTTGTTGATATTTAATTCTTGCTTAGCAAGGGGAGAGACCAGAGTAAGGGGATTGCTTTTTTGGACTATCTTTCTAACAATTCAATAACGTGGAAAACCCAATGTAAAGGAGTAGGGATTATCTTTGAAGATGGAGATATATTTTTGTGATTAATCTTTATTTGGAGATTTTTGGGTGGTAGGAGAACTTCCTGGGAATGGTCTTAGTTGTTTTAAAACTTCGGGAACTTAATGTAGTCTAAATTTTTTCTTACTTCCCTTCAGTGTCATTCTTATTTCAGGAGGCGGGCGATGTAGGTTGAATAGAGGTAAATAATAGAGGGAGAACGACTAGACCTCGTACTTCTCTTAATTATATATGTGATACCTCTTAATTTCTACTTACGGACGTTCCCTGGTTCCACGGACACAGATATTCACCTCATTTTCTCTTGTCTACTATTTCATATGGCCCCAAATATCTTGGTTTTAAAGAATGTCCTGGAATTTAGTTTTTAACTAACCCACTAATTCATTTGGAGAGAAAGAGATGAACGTGATTCTAGCCTTTTGGTCAATAAGTTTTCTCATTTTGGCTTGAGCTTCTGTCAGAATTCACTCGGCAGCTGAAGCTTTTTATTTTGGAGATATGTTCTTTCCAAAAGTAGAGGACTGGGAATGAAGATGTCCTGTCTTCCCTATCCAAGAATCCTCGCTAATATGGCTTAGGGGTCTCCTCATACCTGATGTTCCAAAAATCAAGTCAAAATGGAATGAGTTATTTAGTACTTTCTTGTTCAGCTTCTCGGAGGGCGAAGAGAAGAAAGGGTAATACCTTCCGTCCCATTCAAGAGGAATATTGCTCACAGTTAAGCGTAAATTAGATTTAAGGGTTTTGGTGGAATCTTTAGCACTCCTTGTGACTGGGTATGATATGCTGTAGAGAGGTCTGTCTTACTCCTAATCGAGACATAGCCTCTTTAAAAAACTTAGACGTAAAAGTAGAACCTTGTTCAGATTGAATTTCACTGGATGCCTACTGAGCAAAGAAGCGTTTTAATGCTCCTATTATTATGGAATTATTTTTGGGACATTTGGGGGATAGCTATCAGGATACGTGATGCCATATCTTATAGTGAAGGATATCTGGTCTACCCCTTTTTTGATGCGGGGCAACGGCCTACACAATCAATTAACTAAATCTTTCAAAAGGTTATTCAGGGACTTTTTTATTGGAAGTTAAAGGGGCAGACGCGGGCCATGGATTGTGCGCCGTTTTGCCAATTATTTGACAAAGTGGGCATTTCCGTAGTTTTGTCAGTATGTAAGTCCCTCATCTGAGGCAAAAAAATTAGTTTCCTTATCTTTTTTTGTCTTACGAGACCCTAAATGACTCCCAGTAGGTTTATCATGTGATAAGTTCAAATACCTTATTAGTAAGGGACGATGGCACACTAACAAGGTTTCCTTTTGAACTTCAAATTCATTATCTTATTTCTCTTCCAAAGAACCCGTCTTCATCTAAAAGGTAACCTTCCTTTTATCTTTATTGGTTAAAACTTTTATATCTTTAGAGGCTATAAGAAATTCTTCTTTTATTACATTTTCTAAGCTAGGTCCGCAGGGACGGTAAAACTTTGTCACCTGTGGGTCTCGACTGAATTGTTTACTTCGCCTAAACAGGAGTTCAAACCTAATTCATCAGACATTTTCAAAAGGCTGTTGAATATCCAACTTGTTAGTAGAGTTCTTAGCCATTGCTCTGGTGACTAATTAAGGGAAATAAATCTAGCCCTGCCTCAGAGGCTTCTAATGCATAAAATTTACATCAAAGAGATTATCTAAAAACCAGAGGCTTCTTTGGTATCTCCAATTGATCTAATTTCGTCTCCCGATTAATAGATCCACGACGGGCAATGGAAAGGTTTATTCTTGTGGAAAGTCCCACATTGATCTGCTATCATATCCAGCAGGTTCTACTTAAAAATCTTTATAATAGGGACCTTTATCTATTGTGCCTACGTAATCCTCAAATAATAATTCGTCTAGCCGGGGTTCATTACTACGAGGTAACTTTACACAGGTTTGGTCTTAATAAGAGAGATAGCTGCCTAGTATCTCGAAAGGTCATGATGTTTACTAACCTCTCTTTACAGAGTCCGAACTTCCCTGGAAAAAGTAGGGTTTCCATTAAAGGGTACTCGGACCTTTTCTTTGAAGCACTGTCCGTGGTAAAGTCATCTATTTAGACGGTCCTGCTAAGACGTCCGGCCTGGAAAGGTAAGATTCATCATCCAGAGATTCTACTTTCCGTAGAGGCAATTTATTACCTGAGGTAGGATATCTCCCTCTTGGTTGGGTTTTATCTTCCCGCTGTTTATGCAAACACTGGGACTGTCTATGACCTAACTTTTCTACAGAAAGGCACAGTGGTAATTGATCTTTGGATATTGCCTGGAGAAAGAGACCGTGTTGTCACCTGTTTTTTGTCATGAATACACCTTCAAAGGGTTCGCAAAGCTGGAGCTTTCCTAGCAGTCAATCTTGAACTAAAACCTTGGAGGTAGATTTCTTTTTCAGGCGGCCTTAGACATTTCTGTGGTTATTGCATGGAGAAATTTCAAAGTGATCTGCGTGGGCACGCAGTAATCTAACAAGTTAGTAGTAGGAAATGTCAAAGATAGTATGGAACCCTCTCTGGAAAATATTTAAAAAGGTCTTCATGCCAACATCAAGCTGGGAAAGATGACTCGACTGAGACGGCGGTCCCGCGGGCCCTACGCCAACGCTCGAATGCAGAGAGCTTTTCCCTGGCAAAGTCCACCCATAGACTGCGAGGATATTTCTTCAGAGTCTAAAATTTTCAAGTAACTAACGGTAATAAATCATAAGACTTTCAGAAGACAATCTTTTACTGAGTATAATCAGAATATTGTTCAAAAGGTAAGTTTGCAGTTATGCGTTTGGGCTTTTCCTATTAAAGATGAATGTCTTAAAGCACCCAATATTTAGGAGGCATTGCATAACCTTCGCCCTGATTTTCGAAATGCTTGCAAAAAATGAAATTAAATTTATCCTCCGTAAAATTTAGGCATCAAAGGAGGATGCTTTACCAAGGTCAAATGAAGGGTTTGTATACATCTTATCGATTCTTTTTCTTCCTAAGTACTCCCGTTCATAAAGCAAAGATTCACGTCAAAATTCTACCCTTTTTAATTTTATCTGGGCTCTACAAAGGAGGTTTGAAGCGATAAAATACGTTTAGACAGTTCAAAAATTCTCTTAGATTGAATAAATAGTAGTCTCAAAAGGGCTAAAGAGATTTGAGGTGGAACGTGTTCTTCATCCAAAAGGACTCTTGTTCTGTTTCAAAAACACTGTAAAGGGTTTTCCTGGTCGCTTTCTTTAGCCTGATGGAGTTCTGTCCCCAATAGTCCTTGGAGATGGTAATTTGGGAGTCGTAGTTGAGCGTAGCGTTTCGTCTTTCGAGTATCGGAAAGGTCATGTCCCCCTCTGTCTCCAGTAGGGGTAGTTGTTAGCGATGTAGTTTCGCCTCGGGTTTTGTCTGTAGTAAAGAATCAAAAGGATTATCTGCTTCTCCATTCTTCAAGTTCTCTGGATCCTGCTCATCTGGAAAAATAAAAAGAGACATTCTGTATCATAAATCTGAATGTACTGTTTGGCAGTGAAATGCCTGTCGTATTTTTTGCCCAAGTTCGTGCTAATTGCCAACAAGATTGAAGCTTCAAATTCTGTAATACTCTCCTTTGTTATATCTTCAAACTCTCTGCCATCTTCTACATTCATTTTAAAGGAAATTCAGTGTTATGACTCCCGGACAGGCCCCAACTTGTTTCCACTCCTGTATTGCTAAACCACTATTTCTTCTCGAGTTTAGAGCCATAAACAATTTTGGTTTCAGAGAGGTTTGGGTTAATAGTGACTCCTCAAGGAATGCATAATTTTAATTAAGTATATTCATAAGCACAACAAAAGCCAGAAATAATTTAGGGAATTATGTATATAAGTTAAGAATGCATGTTTCTTCTATTATTATCCAACTATACATAAGGCTTTCTAAACTGACGATTAGGAGGAGATCCTAGATATAACATATATATATAAATGGAAGTTACTTTAATGTATAAAGTCTTGTTTTTTCCAATTGGAAGCGTCAGAATAAAAAGCTATGTCCAGGCGGGTAATAAACCTTGGCCAGGTTTACTCCAGAGAACGAGCAGAGTGTTATCGTTGGCTGCTACGTCTCTCACTGCTTGTCCCGTCAACCTTGAGCATTACAGGGTAAGGGGTCACGTGACGTGATCACCAACAAGTACCTCAGGCAGAGTAGTTCGAACATTAAAGGGGGGGAAAGGGGGGGGAGAAAAAGGGGGGGAAATGGGGGGTAAGGGGGCGGGAAAGGGGGAGGGAGGACAAGGGGGTCATAACATCGAACATTCCACGGCTACACTACTACACGGCATTCACCGGGCGGCAGCGCAGGTTACTATACCTCCATTAAAAATTATCATGGCCATGATACATTAAAATTATAATAATTGTTATAAGAATTAGTATTAATAATACAAGGGACTCGTTCATTTCCAATGTAGCTATTAAGGAACTATAACTCCGCAATGTAGATTAAAGGAAGGTTAACCGTAGGGGCATGACAGTGGGTCACATCCTCCATGTTGTTGAATGGTTTGGTCATTTCCTGGTTTTAGACTGGTGTGTGTCACATCCTGGGTGTTAATGGGCTAGTGTGAGTCACTTCCTGGGTATTAGTGGGCTGGTGTGGTGGGTTCACATTCCTGGGTGTTAGTGGGGCTGGAGTGGGTCCCATCCTGGGTGTTAGTGGAAATGGGGGGGGGTGGCATCCTGGGTGTTTGTAGACTGATGTGGGTGGCATCCTGGGTGTTTTGTGCACTAGTGTGGGTGGAATCCTGGTGTTAGTGGACTGGTGTGGATGGCATCCTGGGTGTTGTGGACTGATGTGGGTGGCATCCAAGGCATTAGTGGAGTGGTGAGGGTGGCATCCTGGGTGTTAGTGGACTGGTGTGGGTGGCATCCTGGGTGTTAGTGGACTGGTGTGGGTGGCATCCTGGGTGTTAGTGGACTGGTGGTGTTTATATCCTGGGTGTTGGTAGACTTGTGTGGGTGGCATCCTGGGTGTTTTGTGGACTGGTGTAGGTGGTATCCAAGCCATAAGTCGACAGGTGAAGGTGGGTTCCTTGGTGTTAGTCGACTGGTGAGTGTCATATCCTGGGTGCTAGTAGACTTGTGTGGGTGGCAATCCTAAGTTTTAGTGGACTGGTGTGCATGGCATCCTGGGAATTAGTGGACTGGTGTGCATGGCATCCTGGGCATTAGTGGATATGTGTAGGTCACATCATAGGTGTTAGTTGACTGGTATGGTGGAATTCTGGGTTTTTAGTGGAGTGGTGTGGGTCACATCCTAGGTTTAGTGGACTGGTGTGGGTGGCATCCTGGGAGTTAGTAGACTGAGTGGATGGCATTGTGGGTGTTAGTGGACTGGTGTGGGAGGCATCCTGGTAGTTAGTGGGTAGGTGTAGGTGGCATCCAGGGAATTAGTGGACAGGTATGGGTTGATTCCTAGGTAGTAGTGGACAGCTGTCAGTCATATCCAAGATGTTAGTGGACTGGTGTGGGTGGCATCCTGGGTGTCAATGGACTGGTGTGCTAGACATCCTGGAAATTAGTTGGCAGGTGTGCATCATACCCTGAGTGTTAGTGGACTGGTGGTCACATCCTAGGTGTTAGTGGGCTGGTGTGGGTCTCATCCTGGGTGTTAGTGAACTGGTGTGGGAGGCATCCAGGGTGTTAGTGGACTGGTGTAGGTGGCATCCTGGGAATTAGTACCTGACCGGCCGGGCTGTGGTTCGTACATCGGGTTGTGTGCGGCCAACTGTAACAGCCTGGTTGGTCGGGCCCTGAACCAGCATGAGGCCTGGTCACAACTGGGCCGGGGGTGTTGACCCCGAAACCCTTCCAGATATACTCCAGATAAGGTGAGTGTCACATCCTGGGTGCTACTGGACTGGTGTGGGTCACATCCCAGATGTTAGTGGACTGGTGTGGGAGGCATCCTGGGTGCTAGTGGATTGATGTAGGTGACATTGTATATGTTAGTGGACTGGTGTAGGTTGCATCCTGGGAATTAGTGGATTGGTGTGGGTCATGTCCAGGGTGCTAGTGGTCTGATGTAACATCGTAGATGATAGTAGACTGGTGCAGGTGGCATCTTGGGTATTACTGGACTGGTGTGGGTGGCATCCTGGGCGTGAGTAGACTGGAGTGGGTCACATCCAGTGTGTTAGTGGACTGGTGTGGGTTACATCCTAGGTGTTAGTGGATTGGTGTGGGTCACATCCTGCAAGTTAGTGGATTTGTGTGGGTGGCATCCTGGGAGTTACTGGATTGGTATGGGTGGCATCCTGGGTGTTAGTGGACTGGTGTGGATGGCATCCTGGGTGTTGTTGAACTGGTGTGCATCAGATCCTGGATGTTAGTGGACTGGTCTGGGTTACATTCTGTGTATTAGTGGACTGTTGTTGGTCACATCTCGCATGTTAGTGGAATGGTGTGGGTCACTTCCTGGGTATTAGACTGGTGTGTGTCACATCCTGGGTGTTAGTGGGCTGGTGTCAGTCACATCCTGGGTGTTAGTGGACTGGTGTGGGTCCCATGGTGTTAGTGGACTGGTGTGGGTGGCATCCTGGGTGTTATTGGACTGATGTGAGTGGCATCCTGGATGATAGTGCACTGGTGTGGGTGGCATCCTAGGTGTTAGTGGACTAGTGTGGGTGGCATCCTGGGTGTTAGTGGACTAGCATAGGTGGCATCCTGGGTGTTAGTGGACTGATGTGGGTGGCTTCCAAAGCATCAGTGGAGTGGTGAAGGTGATATCCTGGGTGTTAGTGGACTGATGTGTGTCACATCCTGGGTGTTAGTAGATGTGTGTGGGTGGCATCCTGGGTGTTACTGCATTGGTGTGCATGGAATCTTGGGTTTTACTAGACTGGTGTGGAACACATCCTGGGTGTTAGTGGAATGGTGTGTGTCACATCCTGGGTGTTAGTAGACTTGTGTGGGTGGAATCATAGGTGTTAGTGGACTGGTGTGGGAGGCATCCTGGTATTTACTGGATAGGTGTAGGTGGCATCCAAAGAATTAGTGGACAGGTAATGGCCGATTCCTGGGTGGTAGTGGATAGGTGTCGGTCACATCCTAGATGTTAGTGGACTGGTGTGGGTGGCATTCTGAGTGTTAGTGGACTGGTGTGGGTGGCATCCTGGGTGTTAGTGAACTGGTGTGGTAGACATCCTGGAAATTAGTTGGCAGGTGTGAGTCATATCCTGGGGTTAGTGAGGGTGTAGGTCACATCAGGTGTTAGGGTGTGTGGGTCTCATCCTGGGTGTTAGTGAACTGGTGTGGGAGGCATCCAGGGTGTTAATGGACAGGTGTAGGTGGCATCCCGGGAATTAGTACCTGACCGGCCAGACTGTGGTTCGTACATTGGGTTGTGTGCGGCCAACTGTAACAACCTGGTTGATCAGGCCCTGATCCAGCATGAGGCCTGGTCATAGACCAGGCCGCGGAGGCATTGAGCCCCGAAACCCTCTCCAGATATACTCCAGATAAGGTGAGGGTCACATCCTGGGTGTTAGTGGACTGGTGTGGGTCACATCCTAGATGTTAGTGGACTGTTGTGGGAGGCATCCTGAGTGTTAGTGGACTGATGTAGATGACACTGTACATGTTAACAGACTGGTGTAAGTTGCATCCTGGGAATTACTGGATTGGTGTGGGTCATGTCCAGGGTGCTAGTGGTCTGGTGTAACAAACTAGATGATAGTAGACTGGTGCAGGTGGCATCTCGGGCATTAGTGGAGTGGTGTGGGTGGCATCCTGAGTGTTACAAGACCGTAGTGGGTCACATCCAGTGTTTTAGTGGACTGGTGTGGGTTACATCCTGGGTGTTAGTGGATTGGTGTGGGTCACATCCTGGGTGTTAATGGACTGGTGTTGGAGGCATCCTGAGTGTTAGAGGACTGGTGTGCATGGCATCCTGGGTGTTAGTGGACTGGTGTGGGTGTCATCCTGGGTGTTAGTGGACTAGTGTGGGTGTCATCCTGGGTGTTATTGGATTGGTGAGGGTGGCATCCTAGGCATTATTTTACTGGTATGCATCATATCCTGGGTGTTAGTGGACTGATGTGGGTCATATCCTGTGTTAGTGGACTGGTGTGGGTCATATCTTGCATGTTAGTGGAATGGTGTGGGTCATATCCTCAGTGTTATTGGATTTGTGTGGGTAAAATCCTGGGTGTTAGTGGCCTGGTGTGGGTAATGTCCTGGGTGTCAGTGGACTGGTGTAGGTCCCATCCTGGGTGTTTGTGGACTGGTGTGGGTGGCATCCTGGGCATTAGTAGATTGGTGTGGGTCACAACCTGAGTGTTAGTGGAGTGGTGTGGGAGGGATCCTGGTTGTTTGTGGATTGGTGTGGGTCATATCCTGCATGTTTGTGGAGTGGTGAAGGTAACATTATAGAGGTTAGTAGACTGGTGTAGGTGGCACCTTCAGTGTTAGTGGACTGGTGTGTGTCACATCCTGGATATCAGTAGACTTCTGTAGGTGTCATCTGGGGTATTAGTAGACTGGTGTAGTTGGCAACCTGGAAATTAGTGGACTGGTGTGGGTGGCAACCTGGAAATTAGTGGACTGGTGTGCATCACATCCTAGGTGTTAGCAGTCTAGTGTGGGTGGCATCCTGGGTAGTGTACTGGTGTGGGTCATATCCTGGGAGTTAGTGGTAGTTGTGGGTGGCATCCTGGGTGTTAATGGAATGGTGGGAATCACATCCTGGATGTTAGTGGACTGGTGTGGGTTTCATCCTAGGGGTTAGTAGACAGGTTTGGGTCACATCCTGGGTGTTAGTGTACTGGTGTAGGGTCACATCCTGGGAGTTAGTGGACTGGTGTGGGTGGAATCCTCAGTGCTAGTGGACTGGTGTGGGAGGCATCCTGGGTGTTAGTGAACTGGTATGTGTTGTATCCTGGGGGTTAAGGGACTGGTGTGGGTGGCATCCTGGGTGATAATGGACTGGTGTGGATGGCATCTTTGGTGTAAGCGGACTGGTGTGGCTCACATCCTGGTTGTTAATAGACTGGTGTGGGTGGCATTCTAGGTGTTAGTGGGGTGGTGTAGGTGGCATCCTGGGAATTAGTGGACTGGTGTGGGTCACATCCTGAGTATTAGTGGACTGGTGTTGGTAACATTCTGTGTGTTATTAGATTGGGTGTTAGTGGGCTGGTGTGGGTAGCATCCTGGGTGTTAGTGGACTGGTGTGGGTCACATCCTGTGTGTAAGTGAACTGCTGTGGGTAACATCCTAGGTGTTAGTAGACTGGTGTAGGTGGCATCTTCGGTGTTAGTGTAATGGTGTGGGTCACATCCTGTTTGTTAGTGGAATGCTGTGGGTGGCATCCTGGGTGTAGTGGACTGGTGTTGGTTGCATCATGGGTGTTAGTGGATTGGTGTTAGTCACATCCTGGGTACTCACCTATTTGTGGTTGCAGGGGTTGAGTCCTAGCTCCTGGCCCAGCCTCTTCACCGGTTGCTACTGGGTCCTCTCTTTCCCTGCTCCATGAGCTTTATCATACCTCGTCTTAAAACTATGTATGGTTCCTGCCTCCACTACATCACTTTCTAGGCTATTCCACTGCCTGACAACTCTATGATGGAAGAAATACTTCCTAATATCTCTCTGACTCATCTGTGTCTTCAACTTCCAATTGTGACCTCTTGTTTCTGTGTCCCCTCCCTGGAACATCCTGTCTTTGTCCACCTTGTCTATTCCACGCAGTATTGTATATGTCGTTATCATGTCTCCCCTGACCCTCCTGTCCTCTAGTGTCATCAGGCCGATTTCCCTTAACCTTTCTTCACAGCGGCAGCGGCAGCAGCGACCTCCAAGCTCCGTACTTTTCTCCAACTATCAGAGCTACCAATGCTCCTATGATGACCTAGTTACATGCAAAACTGCACTACCCAACGTAGCACCCAGAATGACCAAAGATTACCAACAGTGAAATCTACAAATCGAACATAATAGAGATCAAAGGAAGACTGCCCACAAACCGAAAGCAACACCCCGCTGCCAGCCGAACAACGTAACCCTAAACTTTGTATAACTACAACTTCTTCTTAACTACAACAATTCCTGTAGTATTATGAGGTGCAATCTAAGAGGAAACAGCACTAAGGCCAGCAAGAAAATGCCGAAAAATCAACTATTCAACAAGTGTAGTCAGGAGGACGCCGGCCCAGCAACCACCCCACCCACCACCACTCAAGGCGACACCACAACAATAACAACAAACATGGCTGCCACCAGCCCATCCTCCCCTCTCTTCCCCGGATTCAATCTACCAAGTAGTCTCTCAGGTATGACCAACGATCCAGATACCCTAAAGTCATGAATCTCCAACTTAGTTATTGAAAATATGAATCTTCGAGAGACGCTAACAAAACTAGACACCAGGATGACACAACTCGAGAACAAAATCCTCAGTCTTGAACAAAAGTTATCAACACCAGGAATGACAAACTGTGGCAAGACCATCCAGACAGTCATAGATAGCCATACCCAACAAATAATATCTCTTAATACAAAGGTTGAAGAAGCAGTAAAAGAATGGAAGAACAACTTAGATAACCAGTTCAGTGACTACTATAAGAACATAAGAACATAAGAATGTAGGAACACTGCAGAAGGCCTACTGGCCCATACGAGGCAGGTCCTTATCAAAACGACATCTACCTAAAGCTACTCAAGAAACAACTCCCGCACCCCCCAACACCAATCAAACCCAGCCCCTCCCGCTCACAAAAGTAAGCAGGTTAAAACAATAAATGGAGAAAAAGAAATTGGAATGACTTATGCAGCAAGCAGCACCACCAAACAGTACCAGCAGGTTGGTGTGGCGACCCTGGAAATTTGAAATTATGCTAGCCAAAATTAGTGCCGAATAAATGAAGGAACCCAAAAAAAACCTCTATTGTTCTACCACCCTCTACACGAGACCCCCCCTCCCTTTTCTCCACACCACAAAAAATTTGATAAACCATTTCCCAAAATTTTGCACACCACTACACGATGAAAAAAATTCCCCGTGTCTCCACACCAAACATCAGAAAATTAGTGCCTCCAACCATCACATCTGAGAACACTACCTTTTTCACCCCCATCTACACCTTTAAAACAATTCCTTGGTTTAAATAAATCTAAGATAAACCACAGGTTACCACAATCACAATTTACAATAAGTTTCCCGGCACCAACAAAAACTACAACACACAAACCAACCCCAAAATTTTTACGAATTCTCTGTAACTTAATTATCCCGGGAAAAAAAAAATTCTGCATTTTATTTATTTTTATTATGTTTGGGGGGACCCTCAAAAACATTTTAACCTTTCCCAATTTTTTTCCCTTCCCCAATTTTTATCACCAAATTAATTTTCCCTAAAGAAATAATAAAAAAATTAATTTTAACAAAGTTATAATTTTGGAGACTAATTACTTAAATTTTTTCCAAAAGATAAAACGAACAAGATAAACTATCGGACGAAAAGTAAAGTTAACAGTCCATTTTTTCCCGTATATAAACCAAAAAAACAGAAGAAATTACTCTGCAGATCATAAAGGACCAAAAAGTTTATTTCCCAAAGGGTCTGAAAAAAAAGAACCCAGGTTACTAGGACCCAGGGTAGAAAAAGTGTTAGCTTAGTTTTCCACTCCAACGGGAAAAAAAGACTTAATTTTGCATCTATTAAAGAAAAGAAAAGGTATACATAAACGAGTGCTTACCAAAAAAATTCAGAACCTCCTGTATAGATCAGAAAACTTAAGCGGGAGAATAACGACACAATAACCAATGCTTCACAGGGGGGGGAAAATTCTTGTTGGGAAAAACAAATTGGTAAACGTACACAATCACAACAGAATGATCTATCACGTTTTCTCGGGGATACTAATTTTACGAGAATAACTAAACAATGTCCAACTTAAAAGCCTCGTAGTGAAGTGTATTTTTGCTCCATTTTTGTTAAAAATTTCTTTGTGAAATCTCCAGTATTTAAAAAATCAACTACCTCATTTTGTGATTTAACTAGTAAGAAAGTCACCTTATGTAATTTTTTTTTTTTACTATTGTTTGCTTAAACATTAGCTGAATTGATACTTTCTCTGTCCATATTACTACCTCATATTTTTTTTAAATACATCAATTGATATTACCACTAAAATTAAAAATTTATCTTTTTTTACTATAATTTAAATTTTACTTTTAACTTTTTTGACATTTAAAACCATTATTTTGTCTAATCCCCTTTTTTTTTTCCTGTTTTAACCCATTTACTATCTTAGAGTACTTTTTAATTACCTTGTACTCCCATAAAACCCTCTAGTATAACACCGTGCAATATTGAATAAATAAACTTCTTTTTCACTTTTTTGTAACTTTTTTACTTACAAAAATTTTTTATTAAACCCCATTTTTACTACATTCAATTTTCTTTTGTACATTAAACATTTTTATACTTCCCATAACTTTTGTTCCCAAATTTTCAAGTTTGTATATTAAAACTCCACCTTTATATTATCCTTTGTACCTGCTACCATTTTACTAAAATTTATAACCAAGACATTACCATTTTTCATTGTTCTTACCTGTCCATTTTTTTTTGTTTACCACAACTTGTTTTTTTTAGTCATTTTTTTTATTGGTTGCAATTAGTGTATTTTCCCCAATTATTTTTTTGCAAGTCCCAAAACTATTTTTTTGTAGCTAGTACCAACTACCTCATTTTTTTTTTTTTTTTATTGTGAAATAAAACTGATCAACTTTTTTAATATTAAAAAATCAGATTACCCCTAAAACCAAATTATTTCATTTGAATCTGCCCCATTTAATTTTTAAAATATTTAATTGTGTCCCTTAATATTTTTTTGTCCTTTATTTTAGTTTTATAAACTCCCTTTAATCATATTTTCGAAATTTTTAAAACAAATAAAGGTGCTATTCTCAGGTGCTAAATTAAAAGTTCACTATTTTGCCATTTACCCAAATCATTTATTTTTTTTTTAAACTTTTATTGTTCCCACAACTTATTTTAGCCCCTTTTATATAAAATCTTATTTATAATTCTAACTTTAAAAAATTCCTTTAAAGTACTACCACTTCTTTTCCCCAAGCCCCATTATTTGTCACACTTTATTTGTTCCCCAAAAAATTATTTAGTTCCTTTTATATTGTCCCTTTTTTTTAGCTTTAAAAACTCCCTTTAGCTCATTATTTTTTACTTTTGTTAAAAAATTTTCGGGTGCTTTTTTTTTTTTTTTAGTTTTAGAATATTTATTTATTTTTTACTTAATTTCAACTATAGATTCACTACAAATTTTATATTACAACATTGATCCTGATCCCAAACCCTCTTTTTTAATGATTTTAATGTTTAAAACAGTTACTGTTTTACTACACCAGAACAATCAAAGGCATTTCAAGCCAACAACAACAAAAACTATTTTTAAACTCAATATCAATCTTAACAAGCATTTGATGACCTTTTTAGCTTAAAAAATTCCTTGCATCCAATATTTCCATCATTTACACAAAACTGAAACCTGGCTAAACCCGATACTACAATGTCATGCCATTCCTGGTTACACAACAAACACAATGTAGCCGACCAACAAGGGGGTGGCACAGCTAAACACTAAACCCAACTAAAATTTTATCACAATACTTCACAAGGGATAAACATGGGGAATATATAAAGCTAAATTCAAATCCAAATACCTAAAAACCCTCCACAGTGAAAAACATCTACAAAATTTTCCAAAATCAAACATTACCCAAATTTAGTCAAAACCTAGGAAGTATGATAACTGATGCACCATGAACAAAGATAATTACTCCCTTGGGTGACTTAAATTAAAAAACCCCTCAAGACCAGGACCCACACTTACTGAATTCACAAACACAAGGGAACTGCATGTTGCTCCAACAGAAAAAAAACTAAAAGATTACGAACTAGTGTTTCCCTACTTACCACATCGGCCCAAAACACCATACCCCCTTTAAAAATCGGGCATAATTACAGTAATACCACAACCATCCCCTACTTTCCTCATAACAATCTCTCCCCCAATATTAAAAACACTCAACCTACTCACCATACAAAACATCCTACTTTTTATTGCATTTATTACAACATAGAACATTTAAACCTTGATATTAAACCCTCCCCTCAACTCTCCTTGCCAACCTAAAACAAACAAATACCATAATACAAGGCACAATCACTTTTTGATTTTCCCCTCTTCCATCTCACGCTATGAAAAAACTCAATGCACATAAAAGGCCCTAAAATCGGAATTCATTCCCTAAAAAATTAAAAGAAACACAAAGTTTAAAAATTCAAGTCTCTTCTAAAATTTCATTTACTCACTCAAAACAAATAAACGAAAAACTGAACCATAAAAAATTGTATACCCTGAATGTTATCAAAATTAATCACACAAATGTTAAACCTAACTTTTTTTTTTTTTAAAACACTACCAAAACAGAATACCCCATTCAACTAATGAACAGCAATGCATCAACAATTGACCTGTCTTGAATACCCTTTTTATTTTATAGTTTTCTGTTTCAAAATTTCTTATCACTGATTTCATCATTGCTTAGTTAATCTTAAAATTTAAATTTTAAACCAGCCCGAATGCAAAGCATATAAGTGGCTTTGGCATGCTGCTCTTTCCTGTATTTTTTATCCTCTGATTAGCTAAATTTCTAAAAATAAATAAATAAATAAATAAATAAATAAGACATTTCCCCCCTTTCTCTGGGAAATAACCTTGTGCAAACCTTTTTCATTTCTCTAGTTTCTTGATGGTTATTAACTGGTGTGGTTTAATCCCGGGTGTTATTGGATTGGTGTATTGGCATTGAGTGAGTGGACTGGTATGGGTTGCATCCGGGTTGTGGGAAAGGTTTCTTAACAAACAGTGTCCAAGGAACAGAGCTCAAGGAACGATGGCTAAAATGTGTTCTCAAGGAATAAAAGGGGCAAGGAATGGTGTTCTCAAGGAATGATGGACAAAGAATGGGGGACCCAAGGAAAGGTTCCAAGGAAGGTTGGCTCAAGGAATGGTACCCCAAAATTACAAGGGAAAGGTACTTCAAGAATGATCAAAATTTTTCTCAAGGAATGTGGTCCTCAAAATCGGCCAAGAAGTGGGAAAAAGGAAAGGGAAAAAAATAAAAAAAAAAAAAAAAAAAAAAAAAAAAAAAAAAAACGCAAACCTATGACTTCACCCAAATAACAACATACCCTTATGCTCTAATTTGAGGATAACTATTTTTTCATTTTTTGTTTTGTGGGGAGGTCGTATGAAATACAATTTACAAAGTTCACTGCTGGTCTTATAATTTATCTTCCACAAAATCACTATAAATAAAACAAAAAATGAAAATTTAAAAAAACGGTTTGAAGAGGAGAGGGACGTGGTGTGGCCGCCGGGGGGTTTTCCCCCACTTCGGGGTCCACCACAGGGCTTAGATTTCCAAACAAAAATAATTTTTTTTCTCCATCCACCACTAAACAGGAAATTTAAAGATGATCATTTTTCCAGGGATCCCTGACCCTAAATGCTTGAATTTAAGCCAGATTACAACCCAAACCAAATCCCCCCCTAAATTGACTACCAAGGGCATTCCTGTTTAACAACTAAAAAAAAACAAGAAAATAAGACCCAAAAAAAAAGAAAAAAAAGTAATTTTCCACTGTCATAAAGGGGAAAAACAAAAAAAAACAAAAAATGCCCTCCACAAGAACAACAAGAAAAACTTGAGCCCAGGGGTTAACAGGGGCGGGAAAAGGAAAAATGAGGGAAGGGGGGAAAAAAAAAAAAAAAAAAAAAAAAAAAAAAAAAAAAAAAAAGGAAACCTGTTATGCAGGGGCCCCTCCACGTGGTGAGTTCTGGGGGGTCTTGTAAACTGTTTTTTTTACTTCATACTAATCATACAAGAAGCTGAGACTGCCCAAAATTCTAATATATATTTTCTACATAAAAGAATCATACAGGAAACCTTTGGTTTTTTTCTGCCCCCGGTTTTTTCGAATTTGGTTTTCAAAAGACTTTTTTTGTCAAAATTTTTCCCGTTTTTTGTTTATCACTCGGGTTTTTTCAATTACAGTCGAAGCAGTACTGAACATGTCCTCCACACCCACACAAGCATCTCACGCATTCTACAGTCTGGTTGGAGGGTGGTAGTGATGGGGGTAGAGATAACTTTTCTGCCCCCTCCCCTCCTCACTTTTTCCAACACCAACAAGAGTCGTTAATAAAGGTTTTTAAAATGCAATAAATTTCATTTTTTCCAAAATTTTAACAGTCCTTTATATTTTTTCCTTTTTTTTGATGTAAAAAATAAGTTTTTTCTCTATAAAAGTATTTTTTTTAATACTTTTGAGTGTCGGAACAGATTAAATTTGGATTTACATTTTTTTTTATGACAATATTCCTTTAGTTTTCATCAAAATCGCTTTCTTGGCTCATTTGATAGAATGAAAAACATATTCAAAATAGAGATGATTTGATGGTTTTTATGATGAAAAGGCCTTAAAAATTGAGTCAAAGTAGTGGAAATGTTTAATTTTGTCGATTTTCAAGAGTAAAAAAATCCTAAAACCCTCCAATAAGGTCCAACTACCATTCTAATACACAGTCATGAATGGGTAATTATTTAACAATTATTACAAAAAGCGTATCGCAAAAAGAATTCTTTTTTCTTGCATACTAAAAATTCAAAAAAGAAAGCAAGATAATAAAAAAGGGGCTGGGCACATACTAATGAACAAGAAAATTTATTTTTGTGCCAGGAATGTCTCACTGTTTATTCTGGACCCCTTAAAATTGGCATCTTTTTTAATTTGCATGAAATTGCCCTTTATTGGGTAGAGAAATTGGGAAAAGGGGGTTTCTTGTATCAGTTGATAAACATATGAAGTTCTAAAAAAATACTAGTCTGGTCAAATGGAACAAAGGAAATTGCCGAAAATGGGCTCAGGGGTGGGCAAATCATCGAGCTTACTACCTGAATCACTAAATTCGCGAAGCATAATTTTATAAATTTTTCCCTCAAATTTTAAACTTTTGGTGTCATTACCATCGGGAAATAATTCTCTATCATTTCTAAAAAAAATTTTTTTTTTTTAAATTTAGTGACACAGAACACACTTTAGATTTGGGGGGGATTTTTGCCGCCTCCAACCAGTGTGCAAAACCAAATAAATTTATTATAGCTATTTAGAAAAGTTTTTTTTTATTCAGTATACATTACACTTCATATAAAAATTTAAAAATATTAGCTGTTATAAATATCCCTATTATTTTTTATTCTTGATATTTTCTTAAAATGCAGCTGTTTTGAAGAAATAACAGACAATGGAAAGGAGTTGGTTTCAAAAACGGACTGTCCAAAAGTCAGTGACTTCTTAACACACTCGCAAGAAATGATTGATGGCATTCGTCTTAATTTAGATCAACATTTAAAAAATAAAAAATGCTTTCATTATTTTGTTTTAAAAAAACTTGTAAAACACAATGTTTTAATTTTTAATAAAATAAAAAAAAAAATTAATTTTTACTTTATTTTCGTTGAGCAGAACCAAACAATACTTGTGTGTTTACAGTAGTGTTGATTACCACAGTTAGTTTATCACATTTTTATGAATTACACTAATGCAAAACTGCGGTACATTCTCAACACTTCAAAAAATTATGAGGAAAAAAAACTGGAGTGCCACAAGCTGGACAGTGGGGATTTTTTCCTCTTGGCAGTCTGCCTGTGGGTCAGATCACTGTCTTTGTAGGGGAGGCCAAACTTACTTCCCTGCCACCCCTATCCCAATGCTCTATACATACACATCCTGTGTGATTCCTAGATCTGTGCTTAAGAATTGGATTTTGGACTGCTCATTACCATATCTTGCCTATGCCAAGCAACCATAGCACCTCGGATGCATACAAGTGATGCAGGAAGTGGCAAGAAAAAGTTCAAATATTTAAGTCTTGGAGTTATGAAGAAAATTGAGATATTACACACACTTAAATGTGGTACATAAGTGGTGGACATGGTGAGAGTTTATTGCATTAAACCTTTCACTGTTGGTTCCAAAATATTCTGAAAAGAAGTTGCATAAATGTTGCACATGGGTTATTATCAAGGTTTTTGATATTTCTGCGACCACTTGTGACCACATTCACCTGAAAGCTACTAAACTTGGGGGCAACATCACTCTCCTCTTAAAAGGGGAGTGTTAGCCCTTTGGTAAAGAAGGTGAGAAACACGATAGAATTCACAAAAGAACACAGCACCCGGGGTACTTCCCCAAACCAGCCAGGGTACTTCCCCACACAAACCAACCAAGGTACTTCCCCACACACACAATTTGATTTGAGTGGGATTTGTACATAAGTGAATAGAATTATCAAAGCTTATTGCTTGGGAAGCATTGAAAATTGGGTTGGGCAAATATTCTGTTAGAGGGATGATTTTGATTTTCGTGAATTTCGACTTTCAGCAGACTCTCTGGAACGGATTAATCACGAAACTTGGGGGTCCACCGTATTTACTTTGTTTTACTCTCACTTATGATAGATGTGACTGGAGATCTACAACAGCCAGTCATCTACAACAAACATCTACAACAACAAAAAAAAAAAGTATGAAAGATCTCTCAGGCAGATGCCAGAAACACTTGCTCATACTCTTCAAAAGTTTAACCTTATTTAACTTACAAAACATTTACTCTTTCTACTGTGTATACCAGCATTTCTCAACTGAGGTTCCTGGGACCTAGGGTTGTGTGAGAGGTCGCTAGGGGTTACAAGAAAAATAATGATAAATAGGCTAATCGTAGGTAAATGCATTCTCGAGTCATTTTTGTTTTTAATTTTAGATTCATAATTTTACTCTATAGGTATGGCATATTCTTCGAAAATTTTTGATAATTATAATAAAATCTTCAACCTGCTATATCCATTAACCCTTTGACTGTTTCAGGCCCCTCTCTGAAACTGTCATTCTATGTCGCCAAATATTCAAAAAAAAAAAAAATTATTTTTTCTTATGAAAATGTTAAGATTATTTTTCTGAGTGTTTTAGTCCAAAAAAAAAATTTTTGCCATTGGTACTTACCGAGATATAGAGCCGTGAAGTTTGCAGAAAATGAGCCGCGTATGGCAACAGCGGCGACTGCCGCTCACCCGGTAAACTTTAGTTTACTTGTATTTGAAGGTTTGTTGTTTTTTTCACTATTTTATTTTTTCACATAAACTTATGTGGCCTATGAGACCAAAGTAAGGGGGCAATGTATATATATACACTCGTTGTATACAAAAACAATAAGCACACAAACAAAATTTAAATCAATATATTGTTTACAAAAACTTGTTTCCACAAACAAACAATTCTTCTTCTTCTTCTTCTTCTTCTTTTTCCCTTTTCTTCTTCTTCTTTTTCTTCTTTTCTTCTTTTCTTTTCTTCTTCTTCTTCTTCTCTTCTTCTCCTTCTTCTTCTCCTTCTTTTCTTCTCCTTTCCTTCTTCTTCTTCTCCTTCTTCTTCTTCTCCTTCTTCTTCTTCTCCTTCTTCTTCTTCTCCTTCTTCTTCTTCTCCTTCTTCTTTTTCCCTCCTTCTTCTTCTCCTTCTTTTTTCTCCTTCTTTTTCTCTTCTTTTCTCCTTCTTCTTCTCCTTCTCCTTCTCCTTCTCCTTCTCCTTCTTCTTCTCCTTCTTCTTCTCCTTCTTCTTCTTCTTCTTCTCCTTCTTCTTCTCCTTCTTCTTCTCCTTCTTCTTCTCCTTCTCCTTCTCCTTCTCCTTCTCCTCTCCTTCTTCTTCCCTTTCTTCTTCTCCTTCTTCTTCTCCTTCTCCTTCTCTTCTTTTTCTTCTTCTTCTTCTTTTCTTCTTCTTTCTTCTTCTTCTTCTTCTCCTTCTTCTCCTTCTTCTTCTCCTTCTTCTTCTCCTTCTTCTTCTCCTTCTTCTCCTTCTTTCTTCTCCTTCTTCTTCTTTTCTCCTTCTTCTTCTTCTTCTTCTCCTTCTTCTTCTTCTCCTCCTTCTTCTTCTTCTCCTTCTTCTCCTTTTCTCCCTCCTTCTTCTCCTCCTCCTTCTCCTCCTCCTTCTCCTCCTTCTTCTCCTCCTTCTTCTCCTCCTTTTTCCCTCCCCCTTCTTCTCCTTCTTCTCCTCCTTCTTCTCCTTTTTTCTTCTCCTCCTTCTTCTCCTCCTTCTTCTCCTCCTCCTTCTCTCTCCTTCTCCTCCTTCTCCTCCTCCTTCTCCTCCTTCTCCTCCTCCTCCTTGTGTGCGAGTGTGGGGCTTAAATGTTTTGAGTCAGAAGTGGGGCAGTGTCAAAGTGACATATTATCTCATTAGTCACTACCCCTAACCCCTGTCAAAACAATGGGGTCGGATGCTGTTTTCCCCTCCTCCATTCTATCTAATTATCTTTCCCCCTCATTCTATATCTTTCAATCTGTCTCTCTTTCTGTCTGCCATCTCTGTCTCACAGGTACACATAAATACAAGTATACATAGTGTAAATTACCTAGGTTACCCAAAAATCCAGACAAAGTTTCTATACTCTGCTTGAAGATGTGAGTAAAAAGTGATTGACACAGTCTTGTGGCTCTCTCTGAGACAGAGAGCTAGATGGACAGACAGGGAGCTTGACAGACAGACAAATAGACAGACAGAAATGTTTTTGTACCAGCAAAAACAAAGGGAGGCATGGTCATGTAATATTACCCTCCTTTACGCTCATCAAAGTCAGTCTCTTATCAGTGTTATCTCCCCTTTATCTTGTCATGTCATGGGGTGGAACTTTTTTTTTTTCTTGCTTCAAGGGAACAATATTATTACATCTTCTTCTTCCTCCTCCTCTTCCTCTTCTCCTCCTCCTCCTCCTCCTCCTCCTCCTCTTCCTTCCCCCCTCCTCCTCCTTCCTCCTCTTCCTCCCCCTCCTCCCCCTCCTCCTCCTCCATTGCTTTTGGTCTCAAACTCCTCCAAATCAGAAATTGATCTTCACTGACACTTCCATCTGTGTTAGAGCATCACTTGGGAAGAGAAGAGTCCCAGATTTGCTGGGGAATCACATATTTCTTACCACTAGACATGCTGAAAAATGACAACTGAAATGGCATTCCCACAATGCACCACTGGCTCCCCGATTTTTTTTATATGGTGCACACTGACCATGGAGACCCATTCTCTCACATGTGGGCCTAGCAGCTTTCTCCTGCTTGATTTGAAGCTGCTAGAATTTATGCGTATAAATACGTCAGAAACATTGGCTCGTAAGACGTAGACGTATTTATACGTCGGAAACAGTCAAAGGGTTAAAAATACGGTCTCTCCTCACTTAGCAACGTACTCATTTACCGATGCCTCGGACTTATGATGGGCTCTCTGACCAGTATTCAAAAACTAATGTATATTAGAGCTAATTTCCTCTATTAAGTTTATTTAAATATACAGTACACTACTGTGTAAACATATAAAAATATACTAGAAATATTATAAAAGGTACCAAGGTGACATTAAAACAATATTAAAGATGGCAGACTCAAACTCACGACCATTATAGTATGCTTTTTCATTTAGCGATGAATTTGTTTAACAACTTGGCCCTTAGGAATGGAACTCCGTCTTTTAAGTGAGGAGGGGCTATATAATATAAAAAGGGAAAATATTTAAAGACACTATGGCACCAATGTGAAATCACCTTTAGTGGGCTGATAAGGAGCTTTGTGGGTTTTGGATACGTGTGACAAGTGACTCACTCGGGTACAGGACATTTCTCATGTACTCAAGTGAGTCACTTGATACATTGTGCTTCCCGGAATGCAAGTACAGTCATTCATTACCCACATTAATTTAGTAAATTTTACCCATCATTTAGAGATGTTATATGAATTTTAACCCCTGAATGGTTCAAACGTATATATATATATATATATATACGCTGTCTCGCCCAGTGCCCCGAATATTTTGAAAAAATAAATAATTTTTTTATAGAAATAAAGAGAACATTTCTCTAAGTGTTAAGGGATTAAAGTAAAAAAAATAGTGTCAGTACTTACCAAGATATGAGGCTGCGAAGTTGGCACTTAATGCTCACCTGACAACATCGAGTCCTGCTGCTTGCAGAAGTGTTGCCAATATACGTTTTTTCTCATTTTTTATATTATTTTATATAATTTTTTATGTTTTGATAATTATAATTTATAGTAGTTCTTGTCATTTCATAACCAATCTTTGTTCTGACACTAATATTAGGTACTGATATTGTACTCAAATTGTTACAAACACACTGACAGGTAGATATTTACACCTGCCTTTGTCATTTACTATTGTCTAAGAATATATACAAAGTATTTATAGGTCCCGGCATTGTTTTGGATACACGGGAGTATAAATAATAGTAAAAATAATAATAATAAGAAGAAGAACTAGTAGTAGTAGTAATAGTAGTTCCCTTGAAGCATGATGTTAGACAAATGTCAGTCCACTGCTGATAGTGCAGTAATAAGACTAGTGACATTTGAAAGAATGTCTACGAGGATGCAGTGATAAGACAGTAGTGACATTTGATGAGCCCATGCGAGGGTGCAATGATAAGTGGTGACATATGATGAGCCCATGTGAGGGTGCAGTGATAAGATAAGTTGTGACATTTGATGAGCGTTGGCACTTTGTTTTCACTGTACAAATTAACATGTCTATCAGTCTGTCTATCTATCTGACTGTCTATCAAGCTCTTTATCTATCTGTCTAGCTCTCTGTTTATCTCTGTTTCTGCTTATCTGTCTCTCTGTCTGCTTGTCTCTCTTTCTGTCTCTCTGCTTGTCTCTCTCTCTCTGTCTCAGAGCGAGCAACTGTGAACCAACAGGTATTCTTACCCATTAAATCTACAAGCACAGTATAGCACTTTGTCTGGATTTTTGGGGTTATGCTAGGTAATTTACGCTACATATAATTGCATTTATATGTACCTATGAGACAGAGATAGAAAAAGATAGACAGAGACAAACAGTGATAGATAGAGATAGACACAGAAAAAGCCAGCCAGCCAGTAGCAGGCCAGTCAGTTGGCCAGCCAGGCAGCCAGCCTGCTTAACACTTATTACACATTCCAGAATTGTTTCACTTTACTTAGGGTATAAGTTATAAGACATTCTGAATGGGTGTTGCACATATGTTGCACATGGGTTATTATTGAGGTTTTTGATGTTTCCTCGACCACTTGTGGCCACATCCACCTCAAAGTCACTAAATTCAGGGTCAACATCACTTTCCTCTTAAAAGGGGAATGTTAATATGACATGACATCAGTGAATCCCAGGTGTTTGCTGCCCTGTTTGCTCTAGCTGGCACTCAGTTTAACTGGTGCTCCAACAAGGTACTAAGTGGTCTCAGATTTTTTTAATACTGTGCACACACTGACATGAATGAAGTGAACACATGCTTTCTTGAAACAGTTATAATCAATATATGGCAAGAGTTCAGTTGTAGTAAGCTCAGTGTTGTTTTTTTGTTGTTTTTAAAAGTGAATAACTAAGTTTCATAGGTACAGTAAAAACTTAAGTTCTGTGTTGGTTTTGGGGTGTTAGATAAGTAAATAACTAATTTTTATTTAAATGTGTAGAAAATTTTGCCCCTTTTGGTGAAATTTTGTGTTAAAAATTGGGTAGGGTAAAAATTTTTTATATAAGTAGTAAAGGGGTTGTATATGGAGGATAAAAATAAAAAGTAGTAAAGGTGTGTGTATTGGTGGGTATATATTATAAAGTAGTAAAGGTGTTGTATTGGTAGGTTAATTTATAAAGTAGTGAAGGTTGAATACGTGGCCCCCCGCATAACGGACCCTTGCATGGGGCAATCCGCATGGGGACGCTTTATCGCAAAAATTTTGCCCCGCATAGTGGAAAAAAACCCGCTCAGGCCTTTCGTCCGAGAGCGTCCAATGTGCGCTTGACCACGCCACTTTTCCGGGGGTGGCATTGTTTACCAGCCAGCCTCCGCGGTAAAAACCCAAGCATCAACGGAACTTTTTGTATTTTTACGTGTTTTTGGTGATTTTTTTCTGGAAAAAAAGTGACCTGGGCCCCAAGAAAGTTTTATGCCAAAACCCACAGCAATAAGGGTAGAATTTCTTGGAGATGAAGAAAAAGATCTTGATAAGTTGAAAGTGGAGTGGTTTCTCCGAGGGCCAGGGTTTTATAAAAACCCCCAATCAAACCCTCGTACTTTTGGTGGTACAGCTGCGTGCTGTGTATCCCGTCAGCTGGCTGCCTGTCAGTGTGTGCTGACCACCGTCGTGTCCTGTGTGTTACCCTTGCTGCTGCTGTGATCATTGCTGCTGCTGTAGCCGTCTGCTGGCTGTAGCATCGTCGTTGCGCTTAACATCGTCTGTTTTGCGTACCCCCGTCAGCTGCTGCTGCTGCTGTTCACGTCTGCTGCTGCTGCTGCTTAGCTGTCTGTGCGCTGTAGATCGCTGTTGTGCTGTAGCTGCTGCTGCTGCTGCTGCTGTAGCATCGTCTGTGCTGCGTGCTTAGCCGCTGCGGCTGCTGCTTTTCATGTCTGTGCTGCGCTGCTGTAGCATCGCGCTGTGCTGTAACATCGTCGCGCTGCGCTGCTCTGTCACCGTTTTTGGTGTGGGTTATTGAGAATACCAAGAAACAATTTTCCCCCCCCCCCCCCCCGAGGATTTGCCCCAGGGGAGCCCAAAAAAGTAAATGTCATCGAAGACGTCTAACTTATTTCCTTGGGTCCTTTAATTTTTCTCCCGGGTGCAACCCCCCCAGTCGAAACACCCAGGTGAACAGGAAAATGCCCGGAACTATGCTCATTTGGTGAATTTGACCGCAAAGGTTGGTTTGAGAAATTTTAAAAAATCTAGTGACATACACAGTGTGATAAGGCCGTTCTGGGAAAAAAATACCAAACAGGACCTTACAGTACCAGGGGAAAAGGCACCCCAGGGCACAGTGTCTCATCATCTTTTCTGCATCTTTATAAAGGTTAAGGGTCATTTATTCTTCATTTAGTAGAGTAGTAATGCACAATTAATTGTGCATGTACTACTCTACATTTGCATGTATCCTTCTCTTTGTGTGTAGGAAATTTTAATTTCTGTGGTAAAATTTTTTTTTTCAAACTTTTTGGGTTCTTGCACGGTTTTAATTTGATTTCCTTTTTTCTTATGGGGAAAAAAACATTTACATAGCGAACATTTCGCATAACGCCAGCCCTCTTGCACGGGTTAAAGGGCGCAGCGGGGGTCCCCCCTGTATTG
>NC_069428.1:32370593-32390955 GCF_026875155.1 Cherax quadricarinatus | reverse complement strand
CAACCGGGCGGCAGGCAGGTTACTATACCTCCAATTAAACTTATCATGGCCATGTTACATAAATTATAATAATTGTTAATAAGAATTAGTCTTAATAATACAAGGACGTTCATTTCCAATTTAGCTATTAAAGGAAATAACCGCAATGTAATATTAAAGGAAGGTTAACCGTAGGGGCATGACAGTGGGTCACATCCTCCATGTTAGTTGAATGGTTTGGGTCATTTCCTGGATATTAATAGACTGGTGTGTGTCACATCCTGGGTGTTAATGGGCTAGTGTGAGTCACTTCCTGGGTATTAGTGGGCTGGTGTGGGTCACATCCTGGGTGTTAGTGGACTGGAGTGGGTCCCATCCTGGGTGTTAGTGGACTGGTGTGGGTGGCATCCTGGGTGTTAGTAGACTGATGTGGGTGGCATCCTGGGTGTTAGTGCACTAGTGTGGGTGAATCCTGGGTGTTAGTGGACTGGTGTGGATGGCATCCTGGGTGTTAGTGGACTGATGTGGGTGGCATCCAAGGCATTAGTGGAGTGGTGAGGGTGGCATCCTGGGTGTTAGTGGACTGGTGTGGGTGGCATCCTGGGTGTTAGTGGACTGGTGTGGGTGGCATCCTGGGTGTTAGTGGACTGGTGTGTGTCATATCCTGGGTGTTGGTAGACTTGTGTGGGTGGCATCCTGGGTGTTAGTGGACTGGTGTAGGTGGTATCCAAGCCATAAGTCGACAGGTGAAGGTGGATTCCTTGGTGTTAGTCGACTGGTGAGTGTCATATCCTGGGTGCTAGTAGACTTGTGTGGGTGGCATCCTAAGTTTTAGTGGACTGGTGTGCATGGCATCCTGGGAATTAGTGGACTGGTGTGCATGGCATCCTGGGCATTAGTGGATATGTGTAGGTCACATCATAGGTGTTAGTTGACTGGTATGGTGGAATTCTGGTTGTTAGTGGAGTGGTGTGGGTCACATCCTAGGTGTTAGTGGACTGGTGTGGGTGGCATCCTGGGAGTTAGTAGACTGATGTGGATGGCATTGTGGGTGTTAGTGGACTGGTGTGGAGGCATCCTGGTAGTTAGTGGGTAGGTGTAGGTGGCATCCAGGGAATTAGTGGACAGGTATGGGTTGATTCCTAGGTAGTAGTGGACAGCTGTCAGTCATATCCAAGATGTTAGTGGACTGGTGTGGGTGGCATCCTGGGTGTCAATGGACTGGTGTGCTAGACATCCTGGAAATTAGTTGGCAGGTGTGCATCATACCCTGAGTGTTAGTGGACTGGTGGTCACATCCTAGGTGTTAGTGGGCTGGTGTGGGTCTCATCCTGGGTGTTAGTGAACTGGTGTGGGAGGCATCCAGGGTGTTAGTGGACTGGTGTAGGTGGCATCCTGGGAATTAGTACCTGACCGGCCGGGCTGTGGTTCGTACATCGGGTTGTGTGCGGCCAACTGTAACAGCCTGGTTGGTCGGGCCCTGAACCAGCATGAGGCCTGGTCACAGACTGGGCCACGGGGGTGTTGACCCCCGAAACCCTCTCCAGATATACTCCAGATAAGGTGAGTGTCACATCCTGGGTGTTAGTGGACTGGTGTGGGTCACATCCCAGATGTTAGTGGACTGGTGTGGGAGGCATCCTGGGTGCTAGTGGATTGATATAGGTGACATTGTATATGTTAGTGGACTGGTGTAGGTTGCATCCTGGGAATTAGTGGATTGGTGTGGGTCATGGCCAGGGTGCTAGTGGTCTGATGTAACATCGTAGATGATAGTAGACTGGTGCAGGTGGCATCTTGGGTATTACTGGACTGGTGTGGGTGGCATCCTGGGCGTGAGTAGACTGGAGTGGGTCACATCCAGTGTGTTAGTGGACTGGTGTGGGTTACATCCTAGGTGTTAGTGGATTGGTGTGGGTCACATCCTGCAAGTTAGTGGATTTGTTGTGGGTGGCATCCTGGGAGTTACTGGATTGGTATGGGTGGCATCCTGGGTGTTAGTGGACTGGTGTGGATGGCATCCTGGGTGTTGTTGAACTGGTGTGCATCAGATCCTGGATGTTAGTGGACTGGTCTGGGTTACATTCTGTGTATTAGTGGACTGTTGTTGGTCACATCTCGCATGTTAGTGGAATGGTGTGCGTCACTTCCTGGGTATTAGACTGGTGTGTGTCACATCCTGGGTGTTAGTGGGCTGGTGTCAGTCACATCCTGGGTGGTAGTGGACTGGTGTGGGTCCCATCCTGGGTGTTAGTGGACTGGTGTGGGTGGCATCCTGGGTGTTATTGGACTGATGTGAGTGGCATCCTGGATGATAGTGCACTGGTGTGGGTGGCATCCTAGGTGTTAGTGGACTAGTGTGGGTGGCATCCTGGGTGTTAGTGGACTAGCATAGGTGGCATCCTGGGTGTTAGTGGACTGGTGTGGATGGCATCCTGGGTGTTAGTGGACTGATGTGGGTGGCTTCCAAAGCATCAGTGGAGTGGTGAAGGTGATATCCTGGGTGTTAGTGGACTGATGTGTGTCACATCCTGGGTGTTAGTAGATGTGTGTGGGTGGCATCCTGGGTGTTACTGCATTGGTGTGCATGGAATCTTGGGTTTTACTAGACTGGTGTGGAACACATCCTGGGTGTTAGTGGAATGGTGTGTGTCACATCCTGGGTGTTAGTAGACTTGTGTGGGTGGAATCATAGGTGTTAGTGGACTGGTGTGGGAGGCATCCTGGTATTTACTGGATAGGTGTAGGTGGCATCCAAAGAATTAGTGGACAGGTAATGGCCGATTCCTGGGTGGTAGTGGATAGGTGTCGGTCACATCCTAGATGTTAGTGGACTGGTGTGGGTGGCATTCTGAGTGTTAGTGGACTGGTGTGGGTGGCATCCTGGGTGTTAGTGAACTGGTGTGGTAGACATCCTGGAAATTAGTTGGCAGGTGTGAGTCATATCCTGGGAGTTAGTGGACGGGTGTAGGTCACATCCTAGGTGTTAAAGGGCTTGTGTGGGTCTCATCCTGGGTGTTAGTGAACTGGTGTGGGAGGCATCCAGGGTGTTAATGGACAGGTGTAGGTGGCATCCCGGGAATTAGTACCTGACCGGCCAGACTGTGGTTCGTACATTGGGTTGTGTGCGGCCAACTGTAACAACCTGGTTGATCAGGCCCTGATCCAGCATGAGGCCTGGTCATAGACCAGGCCGCGGAGGCATTGAGCCCCGAAACCCTCTCCAGATATACTCCAGATAAGGTGAGGGTCACATCCTGGGTGTTAGTGGACTGGTGTGGGTCACATCCTAGATGTTAGTGGACTGTTGTGGGAGGCATCCTGAGTGTTAGTGGACTGATGTAGGTGACACTGTACATGTTAACAGACTGGTGTAAAGTTGCATCCTGGGAATTACTGGATTGTGTGGGTCATGTCCAGGGTGCTAGTGGTCTGGTGTATACAAACTAGATGATATGTAGACTGGTGCAGGTGGCATCTCGGGCATTAGTGGAGTGGTGTGGGTGGCATCCTGAGTGTTACAAGACCGTAGTGGGTCACATCCAGTGTTTTAGTGGACTGGTGTGGGTTACATCCTGGGTGTTAGTGGATTGGTGTGGGTCACATCCTGGGTGTTAATGGACTGGTGTTGGAGGCATCCTGAGTGTTAGAGGACTGGTGTGCATGGCATCCTGGGTGTTAGTGGACTGGTGTGGGTGTCATCCTGGGTGTTAGTGGACTAGTGTGGGTGTCATCCTGGGTGTTATTGGATTGGTGAAGGTGGCATCCTAGGCATTATTTTACTGGTATGCATCATATCCTGGGTGTTAGTGGACTGATGTGGGTCATATCCTGTGTTAGTGGACTGGTGTGGGGTCACATCTTGCATGTTAGTGGAATGGTGTGGGTCATATCCTCAGTGTTATTGGATTTGTGTGGGTAAAATCCTGGGTGTTAGTGGCCTGGTGTGGGTAATGTCCTGGGTGTCAGTGGACTGGTGTAGGTCCCATCCTGGGTGTTTGTGGACTGGTGTGGGTGGCATCCTGGGCATTAGTAGATTGGTGTGGGTCACAACCTGAGTGTTAGTGGAGTGGTGTGGGAGGGATCCTGGTTGTTTGTGGATTGGTGTGGGTCATATCCTGCATGTTTGTGGAGTGATGAAGGTAACATTATAGAGGTTAGTAGACTGGTGTAGGTGGCACCTTCAGTGTTAGTGGACTGGTGTGTGTCACATCCTGGATATCAGTAGACTTCTGTAGGTGTCATCTGGGGTATTAGTAGACTGGTGTAGGTGGCAACCTGGAAATTAGTGGACTGGTGTGGGTGGAAACCCTGGAAATTAGGACTGGGTGCATCACATCCTATTTTTTTTGCAGCTATGGGGGTGGCCCCCTGGGAGTGTCTGTTGGGTCAATCCTGGGAGTTAGGGTAGTTGTGGGTGGCATCCGGGGTGTTAATGGAATGGTGGGATCAAACCTGGATGTTAGTGGACTGGTGTGGGTTTCATCCTAGGGGTTAGTAGACGGGTTTGGGTCACATCCGGGGTTAGGTACTGGGAGGGTCACATCCGGGGAGTTAGGGGGACTGGTTGGGTGGAACCCCAGTGTAGGGACTGGTGTGGGAGCACCTGGGTGTTAGGAAGGGTAGTGTTATCCTGGGGGTTAAGGGACTGGTGGGGGTGGCATCCGGGGGTGATAATGGACTGGTGTGGAGGGCATTTTTGGGTGTAAGCGGATGTTGGCTCACATCCTGGTTGTTAATAGCGGTGTGGGGGCATTCTGGGTGTTGGGGGGGGTGGTGTAGGGGGCATCGGGGAATTAGGGAGGGGTGGGGGGCCCAATCCTGATTTTTTTGTGGAGGTTTTGGGGAAATTCTGTGTTTATTAGATTGGGTGTTAGTGGGCGGGTGTGGGTGCTCCTGGGTGTTAGTGGACTGGGTGGGTCACATCCTGTGTGTAAGGAACGCTGTGGGTAAACCCCTAGGTGTTAGTAGACTGGTAGGTGGCATTTTGGGTTTTATGAAATGGTGTGGGTCACATCCTTTTTGTTAGTGGAAGCGGGGGGGCTCCGGGGTTTTAGGGACTGGTGTGGTTGCTCAGGGGTGTTAGTGGTTTGGTGTTGTCACACCTGGGTACTCACCTATTTGGGTTGAGGGGTGGTCCTAGCCCCGGGGCCCACCCCTCTTCACCGGTTGCTACGGGGTCCCTTTTTTTCCCTGCTCCATGAGCTTTATCATACCTCGCCCTTAAAAACTATGAGGGTTTTCCTCCCTCCACCATCACTTTCTAGGCTATTCCATGCCTGAAAACTCTATGATGGAAAAAAACTTCTTAAAATCTCTCTGACCATTGTGTTTCAATTTTCCAATTGTGACCTTGTTTCGTTTCCCCCTCCCTGGGAACATCCGCTTTGCCACCTTGTCATTCCACGCAGTTTGTATATGTCTTTTATCATGTCCCCCCCTGACCCCTGTCCTCAGTGTCCAGGCCGTTTTCCCCTTAACCTTTTTTTCACACGGCAGGGGGCAGCAGGACCTCCAAGCTCCGACTTTTCTCCAACTTCAGAGCTACCAATGCTCCTATGATGACCTAGTTACAGAAAAACTGCACTCCCCAACGTACACCCGAATGCCCAAAGATTACAACAGTAAATCTACAAATCGAACATAATGAGATAAAAGGGAAAGATGCCCCAAACCGAAAGCAAAACCCCCGCTGCCACCGAACAACGAAAACCCCAAACTTTGTATAACTACAAACTTCTTCTTAATACAAAATTCTGGGAGTATTATGAGGTGCAATCTAGAGGAAAAAGCACTAAGGCCAGCAAGAAAAGCCGAAAAATAACTATTCAACAAGTGTAGTCAGGAGGACCCCGGCCCAGCAACCACCCCCCCCACCACCACTCAAGGCGAACCACAACAATAACAACAAAACATGGCTGCCCCAGCCCACCCTTTCCCCTCTTTTCCCCGGATTCAATCTACCAAGGGTGGGTCTCTCAGGTATGCCCAAAACGATCCAGATACCTAAAGTCATGAATCTCCAACTTAGTTATTGAAAATATGAATCTTCGAGAGACGCTAACAAAACTAGACCCCAGGATGACACAACTCGAGAACAAAATCCTCAGTTTGAACAAAAGTTATCAACACCAGGAATGACAAACTGTGGCAAGACCATCCAGACAGTCATAGATAGCCATACCCAACAAAAAAATATTCTTAATACAAAGGTTGAAGAAGCAGTAAAAGAATGGAAAACAACTTAGATAACCAGTTCAGTGATACTATAAGAACATAAGAACTTTAAGAATGTAGGAACACTGCAGAAGGCCTACTGGCCCATACGAGGCAGGTCCTTATCAAAACGACATCTACCTAAAGCTACTCAAGAAACAACTCCCGCACCCCCCAACACCAATCAAACCCAGCCCCTCCCGCTCACAAAAGTAAGCAGGTTAAAACAATAAATGGAGAAAAAGAAATTGGAATGACTTATGCAGCAAGCAGCACCACCAAACAGTACCAGCAGGTTGGTGTGGCGACCCTGGAAATTTGAAATTATGCTAGCCAAAATTAGTGCCGAATAAATGAAGGAACCGAATAACTGATTGCCGGATTTGTGATGGCGGACCTGTACTTGCAAAGAAATAAAATTTGACTGACTTTGACTATCTGTGTCTGCCACACCATCTACATCTGATGAACCATCTACCTGTATCTGCCACACCATCTGCATCTGATGAACCATCTACCTGTGTCTGCCACACCATCTACATCTGATGAACCATCTACCTGTGTCTGCCACACCATCTACATCTGATGAACCATCTATCTGTGTCTACCACACCATCTACATCTGATGAACCATCTACCTGTGTCTGCCACACCATCAACATCTGATGAACCATCTACCCATGTCTGCCACACCATCTACATCTGATGAACAATCTACCTGTGTCTGCCACACCATCAACATCTGATGAACCATCTACCTGTGCCTGCCACACCATCTACATCTGATGAACCATCTACCTGTGTCTACCACACCATCTACACCTGATGAACAATCTACCTGTGTCTGCCACATAATCTACATCTGATGAACCATCTACCTGTGTCTACCACACCATCTACAATGTTACAATAAAGTTCCTCTGAGTCACAACAAGTTATTCTACATCACTACTAAACCACACACCAATACTTTACTGTAATGTACATCTGTAACTTAATTCATCCACCAGAAAAAATAAAATTGCTGTACCATACTCTACTGTATTGTACTGTACTCTACTGTATTGTGCAGTGGACCCTCAGGTAACAGTTTTAATCCATTCCAAGGGTCTTGTCCTTAACCAATTTTATCGTTAGCCGAATTAATTTTTCCCATAAGAAATAATGGAAATCCAATTAATCTGTTCCAGACACCCAAGGTCACTAACTTCGCGAGAGCATAATTACATCAGTTTTCCAAGAAGATAAAACTGAACAAGATAAACTATCGGACGCAGTAATAGTTAACAGTCCACTTTTTCCCAGTGATATGAACCAAACAAACAGTAAAGAAATTACTCTGCAGATCATAAAGGACCAAACAAGTGTTATTGTACCAGAGTCTGAAATAAAAGAAGCCAGGTTACTAGGATCCCATGGTAGAAAAAGTGTTATGCTTAGATTCCACTCACATGACAGGAAAAAAGACTTAATTATTGCATCTATTAAAGTAAAGAAAGAGGTATACATAAACGAGTGTCTTACCAAAAAATGTCAGAACCTCTGTATTGAGTCAAAAAAACTTAAGCAGGAGAATAACGACACAATACCCCAAATGCTTCACACGGGAGGGGAAAAATTCTTGTTAGGAAAACAAATGTAGGTCAACTGTACACAATCACGAACGGGGAAATGATCTATCACGATTTCTCAGGGATACTAATCTTACAGAGAATAACTAAACAATGTCCAACTTAAAAGCCTACGTAGTGTAGTGTACGTTTTGCTCCATTATTGTTCAAATTTCATTGTGCAAACTCTCAGTATTTTAAATAATCAACTACCTCATTTTGTGATTTTATAGTAAGTATAAGTCACCTTATGTAATTTTCTATTTACATTGTTTGCTTAAACATTAGCTGAATTGATACTTTTTCTGTCCTTTTCTACCTCATATTTTTTTTAAATACTATCAATTGATATTACCTACTAAAATTAATAATTATTTATTTTTACTTTAAAATTTTAATTTACTCTTAACATTTTTGACATTTTAAAAACCATTACTTGTCTAATTACCTTACCCGTTTTATACCCCATTTACTATCTTAGAGTACTCTTAATTACCTTGTACTGCCATTAACCTCTAGTATAACTACCAGTGCAATATTGAATGAAATAAACATTACTTTTTCACTTTTTTTGTAAACATTATTACTTACTAAAATTTTATTAAACACCCCTATTTACTACCAGTCAATTTTTTCTTTTGTACATTAAACATTATTTTATACTTCCCCTAACATTTTGTTGCCAATTTTCAAGTTTGTATATTCAACTCCAACCTTTATATTATCCTTTGTACCTGTCTACCATCTTACTATCATATTATAACCAAGACATTACCATATTCATTGTTCTTACCTGTCCATTTTAATTTTGTTTACCACTACTTGTTTTTTTAGTCACTTTTTATTGCGTGTGCAATTAGTGTATATTCCAATTACTTTTTTGCAAGTACCAAAACTATCTTTTGCTAGCTAGTACCAACTACCTCATTTTTTTTTACTTTTTATTGTGCAATAAACTGATCAACTTATTTAATATTACAAATCAGATCTTACTCCTAAACCAATATTATTTCATTAGTGACTATTGTCCATTTAACTTGTTTACCAATACTTAATTGTAGTCCCTTATATATTTTTTTGTCCTTTATTTTAGCTTTATATAACTACCTTAGATCATATATTCGCAATTGTTAAACTAATCAAGGTGTATTCTCAGGTGCTAAAGTTAATAAGTTCACTATTTTGCCATTATTACTCCAAAGCTCATTTTTTGATTACCACTTTATTGTTCACCACAACTTATATTAGTCCCTTTTATATTATAATCTTATATTATAATTCTAACTTTAAAGAATTACCTTTAAAGTACTACCTACTATCATATTCCAAGCTCCATTATTTGATCATCACTTTATTTGTTCACCACAAATTATTTTAGTTCCTTTTATATTTGTCTCCTTTATTTTAGCTTTAAAAACTACCTTAGCTCATTATTTTTTACATTTTGTTAAATAATTCAGGTGCTATTTTTTTTTTTTTAGCTTTAGAATATTTACTTTATTTTTTACTTAATTCTAACTATAGATTCACTACAAATCTTATGATTACAAGCATTGATCCTGATACCAACTCTTATTTAATGACTTTAATGATTCAAACAGTTACTGTATTTACTACACAGCAGAACAATCAAAGGCACTTTCAGAGCCAACAACAACATAACTATCTTTAACTACAATATCAGATCTTTAAGCAAGCATTATGATGACCTCCTAGCATTACTAAATTCCTTGCATGCCAATATGTCCATCATTTACACTAACTGATAACCTGGCTAAAGCCTGATACTACAGATGTCTATGCCATTCCTGGTTACACAGACATACACAACTGTAGGCCAGGACCAACAAGGGGGTGGCACGCTATATACTACTCAGACCAACTAGAATGTATCACTAATACTTGCACAAGGGATGAACATGGGGAATATATAATAGCTAAATTCAAATCCAAATACCTACAAAAACCTCTCACAGTGATAAACATCTACAGAATTCACAATCAAACATTAGCACATTTAGTCAAAACCTAGGAAGTATGATAACTGATGCACGCATGAACAAAGATCAATTACTACTCTCAGGTGACTTCAATATAAATCTCCTGCAAGACCAGGACCCACACGTTACTGAATTCACAAACACAATGAGTAACTGCATGTTGCTACCAACAGTAACAAAATCTACAAGAGTTACAGAGACTAGTGTTTCCCTACTTGACCACATCTGGACCAACACCATATCCCCTTTAAAATCAGGCATAATTACAGATAATACCACAGACCACTACCCTACTTTCCTCATAACAACTCTCTCCACCAATATTCAAAACACTCAACCTACTCACCATACAAAACATCCATACTTATTATTGCACTTATTACATACATAGAACACTTAACTCTGATATTAACCCTCCCCTCAAACATCTCCTTGCCAACCTCAACAGAACAAATGACCATAATACAAGGCACAGATCACTCTTTGATGTTCCTCGTGTCCATCTCACGCTATGCAAAAACTCAATGCACATAAAAGGCCCTAAAATCTGGAATTCATTACCTGTAAATATAAAAGAAAAAACACTATCTGTTTATAAATTCAAGTCTCTTCTCAAAGTTCACTTACTCACTCAAAACCAAATAAATACTGAATAACTGAACCATATAAATTGTATATCCTGAATGTTACTCACAATTATATCACACAAATGTTAAACCTAACTTTGTTATTTTTTTTAATACATACCTAACAGAATACTCCATTCTACTGAATGAACAGCAATGCATGCAACCATATGACCTGTCTTTGTAATACTCATTTGTATTTTATAGTTATCTGTTTACAATAATGTCTTATCACTGATTTCATCATTGCTTAGTTAATCTTAAGTTAATTGTAAGCCAGCCCGTAATGCTATGCATATAAGTGGCTTTGGCATGCTGCTCTTACCTGTATTTTTTTATACCTCTGTATGTATGCTAAATTTCTAAATAAATAAATAAATAAATAAATAAATAAGACATTCCCCCTTAGCTCTGGAACTAACCTTGTCGCAAACCTTTGCACTTTCTCTAGTTTCTTGATGTGTTAGTTAACTGGTGTGGTTTACATCCTGGGTGTTATTGGATTGGTGTGATTGGCATTGTATGTGTTAGTGGACTGGTATGGGTTGCATCCTGGGTGTTAGTGGAATGGTTGTCTTAACAAACAGTGTACTCAAGGAACAGTAGTCTCAAGGAACGATGGTCTCAAGGAATGTGTTCTCAAGGAATAATGGAGTCAAGGAATGGTGTTCTCAAGGAATGATGGAGTCAAAGAATGGTGGACTCAAGGAAAGGTGGTCTCAAGGAATGTTGGACTCAAGGAATGGTAGACTCAAGGAATGGTTGATTCAAGGAATGGTACTCTCAAGGAATAGACTCATAGAATAGTATTCTCAAGGAATGGTGGTCTCAACTAATGGCGGTCTCAAGTAATGTTGGTCTCAAGGAACAGCGGACCCAAAGAACGTGAAAAAAAGGAAAAAGGGTAAAAAAAAAAAAAAAAAAACAGCAAACCTATGACTATCACCAGAACTAACAACACTACCCTTACTGCTCATAATTCGAGGATAACTATTTTTTCATTTTGTTGTTATAGTGGTGAGGTCAGTGATGAAATACAATTTATCATATGTTCACTGCTGGTCTTATATAGTGATCTTCCACAAAATCACTATAATATAAAGCAAAAATGAAATTTGAAGAGAACGGTTTGAGAGAGGAGAGCGGACGTGGTGTGGCCGCCGGGAGGTTCCCACGACTTCGGCGTCCACCACAGAGGCTTAGATTTCCAAACAAAAATAATCTTTCTCCATCCACCACTAAACAGGAATCTGAAAGACTGATCATTTACCAGGAGATCCCTGACCCTAAATGGCTTGAATTTAAGCCAGATTACAAGCCAAACCAAGTCCCCACTAACTTGACTACCAAGGACATTCCTGTTGAACAATCTAAAAAAAACAAGAAAAATAAGACCAAAAAGAATGAAAATAAAGCTAATTCCACTGTACATAATGAGAAAAACAAAAAAACAAAAAATGCCATCCACAAGAACAACAAGAAAAAGCATTGAGCTACAGGGTTCAACAGGGGACTGAAACTGTGAAAAATGAGGAAGGGGTAAAAAAAAAAAAAAAAAAAAAAAAAAAAAAAGAGGAACTCTGTTATGCAGCCACCTCCACGTGGTGAGTTCTGGGTGTCTTGTAAGACTGTTGTTGTTACTTCATACTAAGTCATACAAGATAGCTGAGAGCTGCTCATATTCTATATATATATTGACTATCATAAAAGAATACATACAGTGAAACCTTGGTTTTCGTCTGCCCTGGTTTTCATCGAATTCGGTTTTCTATGACTTTTTTTGTCAAAATTTTGTCCCAGTTTTTGTTCATCAGCTCGGTTTTCATCAAGTTGACAGTCGTATGCAGTACTGAACATGTCCGTCCACACCCCACAAAAAAGAAATCTCAGCATTCTGAGTCAGTCTGGTTGGAGGGTGGAAAGTGTTTGGGTGGTAGAGATAATTATCTGCCCTCTCCCTCCTCACTGTCTTCCATACACCAACAAGAGTCGTTAATAAAGGTTAAAGTGACAATAAATGTTCATTTATCCAATTCAACAGTCCTTTATATTTATTTCTCATTGTTTTCTGTATGTAAAACTATAGTATTCTTATAAAATGTATTTTTTGTTAATTTCTTTTGAGTGTCTGGAACAGATTAATTGGATTTACATTATTTTTTATGAGCAATATTCCTTCAGTTTTCATCAAAATCGCTTTCTTGGGCTCATTTGATAGAATGAAAGACATATTACAAAATAGAGATGATTTTGATGGTTTCATGATGAAAAGGACCTTAAAATTGAGCTCAAAGTAGTGGAAATGTTCAATTTTTGTCGATTTTCAAGAGTAAACAAATCCAATAAACCATCCAATAAGTGTCCAACTAGCCATTCTAATACACAGTCATGAAGGGTTGACATTTTTTTATACAATTATTACAATAATGCAGTAGTCTGCGTAACAGATATTCTTCTATTTCTTGCATGACTAAAAATTCAAAACAGAAAGCAAGAGTAATATAAGAAGGGTCTGGACACATGACTAATGAACAGAGAAAATTTTATTTTAGTGCCAGGAATGTCTGCACTGTTTATTCTGGACCCTATTCAGAAATTGGCATCTTTTTTAATTTGCATGAAATTGGCCACTTTATTGGGTAGTTGAAATTGGCAAATGGGCAGTTTCTTGTACTCAGTTGATAGAACATATGAAGTTCTAAATAAATAGCTGAGTCTGGTCAACTGGAACAATGGAATTGGCCGAAAATAGGGCTCAGAGTGGGCGAAATCATCGATGCTTACATATCGCTGAGATCACTAACTTCGCGAGAGCATAATTTCATAAATTTTCCATCAAATTTCAAACTTTTGGTGTCATTACCATCGGGAAATAATTCTCTATCATTTCATAAGAAAAATTATTTTTTTTTTAATATTTAGTGACACAGAGACACACTTCAGGATTTGGGGTCACGGATTTATGTCCAGCTCTCCAACCAGTGTGCAAACCTAAATAATGTATATTATAGCTGATTTAGTATGTTTTGTTTATTACAGTATACATTACAAATTCAGTATAAGATTTAAAAATTTTATAGCTGCTTATAAATATCCTGATTATTTGTTATTTCTTGTTTTTCTTAAAATGCAGCTGTTGTTGAAGAAATAACAGACAATGGAAGGTAGCTTGGTTACAATGAACTGGACTGTCAAATGTCAGTGACTTGCTTGAATCACACTCGCAAGAAATGATTGATGGCATTCGTCTTAATTTAGATCAACAATAAAAAAAGTAAAAATGCTTTCTTATTTAGTTTACAAAAAACTTGTAAAACACAATGTTTTATTATTAATAAAATAAAAAAAAAATTAATTTCCTACTTTATTTTCGTTGTAGCAGAACCAATTACAATACTTTGTGTGTTACAGTAGACTGTTGATTACCACTAGTTAGTTTATCACATTTTTATGAATTACACTAATGCAAAACTGCGGTACATTCTCAACACTTCAAAAAATTATGAGGAAAAAAAAACTGGAGTGCCACAAGCTGGACAGTGGGGATTTTTTCCTCTTGGCAGTCTGCCTGTGGGTCAGATCACTGTCTTTGTAGGGGAGGCCAAACTTACTTCCCTGCCACCCCTATCCCAATGCTCTATACATACACATCCTGTGTGATTCCTAGATCTGTGCTTAAGAATTGGATTTTGGACTGTTCATTACCATATCTTGCCTATGCCAAGCAACCATGGCACCTCGGATGCATACAAGTGATGCAGGAAGTGGCAAGAAAAAGTTAAAATATTTAAGTCTTGGAGTTATGAAGAAAATTGAGATATTACACACACTTAAATGTGGTACATAAGTGGTGGACATGGTGAGAGTTTATTGCATTAAACCTTTCACTGTTGGTTCCAAAATATTCTGAAAAGAAGTTGCATAAATGTTGCACATGGGTTATTATCAAGGTTTTTGATATTTCTGCGACCACTTGTGACCACATTCACCTGAAAGCTACTAAACTTGGGGGCAACATCACTCTCCTCTTAAAAGGGGAGTGTTAGCCCTTTGGTAAAGAAGGTGAGAAACACGATAGAATTCACAAAAGAACACAGCACCCGGGGTACTTCCCCAAACCAGCCAGGGTACTTCCCCACACAAACCAACCAAGGTACTTCCCCACACACACAATTTGATTTGAGTGGGATTTGTACATAAGTGAATAAAATTATCAAAGCTTATTGCTTGGGAAGCATTGAAAATTGGGTTGGGCAAATATTCTGTTAGAGGGATGATTTTGATTTTCGTGAATTTCGACTTTCAGCAGACTCTCTGGAACGGATTAATCACGAAACTTGGGGGTCCACCGTATTTACTTTGTTTTACTCTCACTTATGATAGATGTGACTGGAGATCTACAACAGCCAGTCATCTACAACAAACATCTACAACAAAAAAAAAAAAAAAAGTATGAAAGATCTCTCAGGCAGATGCCAGAAACACTTGCTCATACTCTTCAAAAGTTTAACCTTATTCAACTTACAAAACATTTACTCTTTCTACTGTGTATACCAGCATTTCTCAACTGAGGTTCCTGGGACCTAGGGTTGTGTGAGAGGTCGCTAGGGGTTACAAGAAAAATAATGATAAATAGGCTAATCGTAGGTAAATGCATTCTCGAGTCATTTTTGTTTTTAATTTTAGATTCATAATTTTACTCTATAGGTATGGCATATTCTTCGAAAATTTTTGATAATTATAATAAAATCTTCAACCTGCTATATCCATTAAAAATACGGTCTCTCCTCACTTAGCAACGTACTCATTTACCGATGCCTCGGACTTATGATGGGCTCTCTGACCAGTATTCATAACTAATGTATATTAGAGCTAATTTCCTCTATTAAGTTTATTTCAATATACAGTACACTACTGTGTAAACATATAAAAATATACTAGAAATATTATAAAAGGTACCAAGGTGACATTAAAACAATATTAAAGATGGCAGACTCAAACTCACGACCATTATAGTATGCTCTTCATTTAGTGATGAATATGTTTAACAACTTGGTCTTAGGAATGGAACTCCGTTGTTAAGTGAGGAGAGGCTATATAATAATCAAAAGGAAAATATTTAAAGACATCTATGGCACCAATGTGAAATCACCTTTAGTGGTGACTGATAAGGAGCTTTGTGTGATGGATACGTGTGACAAGTGACTCACTCGGGTACAGGACATTCTCATGTACTCAAGTGAGTCACTTGGTACATTGTGCTTCCTGGAATGCAGGTACAGTCATTCATTCACCCACATTATTTAGTAAATTTTACCCATCATTTAGAGATGTTATATGAATTTTAACCCCTGAATGGTTCAAACGTATATATATATATATACGCTGTCTCGCCCAGTGCCCCGAATATTTTGAAAAAAATAAATAATTTTTTTATAGAAATAAAGAGAACATTTCTCTAAGTGTTAAGGGATTAAAGTAAAAAAAATAGTGTCAGTACTTACCAAGATATGAGGCTGCGAAGTTGGCACTTAATGCTCACCTGACAACATCGAGTCCTGCTGCTTGCAGAAGTGTTGCCAATATACGTTTTTTCTCATTTTTATATTATTTTATATAATTTTTATGTTTTGATAATTATAATTTATAGTAGTTCTTGTCATTTCATAACCAATCTTTGTTCTGACACTAATATTAGGTACTGATATTGTACTCAAATTGTTACAAACACACTGACAGGTAGATATTTACACCTGCCTTTGTCATTTACTATTGTCTAAGAATATATACAAAGTATTTATAGGTCCCGGCATTGTTTTGGATACACGGGAGTATAAATAATAGTAATAATAATAATAATAAGAAGAAGAACTAGTAGTAGTAGTAATAGTAGTTCCCTTGAAGCATGATGTTAGACAAATGTCAGTCCACTGCTGATAGTGCAGTAATAAGACTAGTGACATTTGAAGAATGTCTACAAGGATGCAGTGATAAGACAGTAGTGACATTTGATGAGCCCATGCAAGGGTGCAATGATAAGTGGTGACATATGATGAGCCCATGTGAGGGTGCAGTGATAAGATAAGTTGTGACATTTGATGAGCGTTGGCACTTTGTTTTCACTGTTACAAATTAACATGTCTATCAGTCTGTCTATCTATCTGACTGTCTATCAAGCTCTTTATCTATCTGTCTAGCTCTCTGTTTATCTCTGTTTCTGCTTATCTGTCTCTCTGTCTGCTTGTCTCTCTTTCTGTCTCTCTCTCTCTGTCTCAGAGCGAGCAACTGTGAACCAACAGGTATTCTTACCCATTAAATCTACAAGCACAGTATAGCACTTTGTCTGGATTTTTGGGGTTATGCTAGGTAATTTACGCTACATATAATTGCATTTATATGTACCTATGAGACAGAGATAGAAAAAGATAGACAGAGATAGACAGAGACAAACAGTGATAGATAGAGATAGACACAGAAAAAAGACAGACAGACAGACAGAGATAGAGCCAGCCAGCCAGTAGCAGGCCAGTCAGTTGGCCAGCCAGGCAGTCAGCCTGCTTAACACTTATTACACATTCCAGAATTGTTTCACTTTACTTAGGGTATAAGTTATAAGACATTCTGAATGGGTGTTGCACATATGTTGCACATGGGTTATTATTGAGGTTTTTGATGTTTCCTCGACCACTTGTGGCCACATCCACCTCAAAGTCACTAAATTCAGGGTCAACATCACTTTCCTCTTAAAAGGGGAATGTTAATATGACATTGACATCAGTGAATCCCAGGTTTTTTGCTGCCCTGTTTGCTCTAGCTGGCACTCAATTTAATGGTGCTCCAACAAGGTACTAAGTGGTCTCAGATTTTTTTTAATACTGGGGCACACACTGACACGAATGAAGTGAACACATGCTTTCTTGAAACAGTTATAATCAATATATGGCAAGAGTTCAGTTGTAGTAAGCTCAGTGTTGTAGTTTTGTTGTTTTTATAAGTGAATAACTAAGTTCTCATAGGTACAGTAAAACTTAAGTTCTGTGTTGTAGTCTTGTTGGTGTTATGATAAGTGAATAACTAAGTTTATTTAAATAGTGTAGAAAATTTTGATACTCTTGGTGTAATTTGTGTATAATAATTGGTAGGTATAATAATGTTTATATAAAGCAGTGAAGGTGTGTAGTATTGGTAGATATAATAATCTAAAGTAGTAAAGGTGTGTAGTATTGGTAGGTATAATATTATAAAGTAGTGAAGGTGTGAAGTATTGGTAGGTATAATACAGGTCGGCCATCACTAATCCGGCAATCAGTTATCTGGTTCCATCAGTAATCCGGCACTAATTTCAGCTAGCATAAATTTCATATTTCATCATTATACTGACTCAAATCATTATTATGACTCAAATTTCATCATTTACTCACTCAGAAATGTGCAGTATGGTTGTAATCCACAGCAGCAAGCCAGTGGAGGAGACAGTAGTGATGAAAATGGAGGAAGATGTAGCAGAAAAGAGTATTGATAGGGTTAATTAAATGTATTCTAACCTAATCACTCTGTTAATCCGGGCAAACTCACTAATCCGGCACACATACAGGTCCAAACGATGCCGGATAGTGATGGTGACTGTAATATAAAGTAGTCAAGGTGTGTAGTATTGGTAGGTATAATAATATAAAGTAATAAAGGTGTGTAGTATTGGTGTGACTTCTGAAAGGTGATGAACCCAGATTCTCTATAATTTGGTTATATACTGTAACAACTTGAATAAGTCAACTTACTCTGCTTTGGAAGAAATTAATATTCAGATAAGGAAAATGTATTACAGATCTAGAAATACCAGGATTATACCTGGAGAGGGTTTTGGGGGTCAACACCCCTGCAGCCCAGTCTGTGACCAGGTTCTCATGGTAGATCAAGGCCTCATCAACCAGGCTGTTACTGCTGGCCACACACAAACTGACATACAAACCACAGCCCAGCTGATCAGGTACTGACTTTAGGTGCCTGTCCAGTACCTTCTTGAAGACAGCCAAGGATCTATTGGTAACCCTCCTTATGTATGCCGGGAGGCAGCTGAAGAATCTCGGGCCCCTCACACTTATTGTGTTGTCTCTCAGTATACTCGTGGCACCCGTGCTTTTCATTGGGGGAATGTTGCATCTCCTGCCGAGTCTTTTGCTTTCATAGGGATTGAATTTCATATGAAAGTTTACTACCAATCTCCCTAGGATTTTTCAAAGTGTGTATTATCATGTATCTTTCTTGCCTGCATTCCAGGGAATACAAATCAAGGGACTTCAACCATTCGCAATAATTTAGGTGCTTTATCGTACTTATGTGTACCACGAAAGTTCTCTGTACACTCTCTAGGTCAGTAATTTTGCCAGTCTTGAAGGGGGGCAGCTAGTGTACAGCAGTATTCCAGCCTAGAGAGAACAAACAATTTGAAGAGAATCATCCTGCACTTGGCATTCCTAGTTTTGAATGTTCTCATTATCCATCCTATCATTTTTTCTTGCAGATGCAGTATGTACATTGTTGGGGGTCTTTGAATGTGAGATCCTCTGGCATTATCACTCCCAGGTTCCACATTAATTTTTTTGCTTTATTGTGTGGTTAGAATTGGTTGTATACCCTGATACAGTTTTAATTTCCTCAAGGTTTCCATATCTTAGTTGAAATTTCTCTTCACTGTGCTTCAAATTGTTTTGAGTGGCCCATTAGAAGATTTGGTTGATTGTCCACTTGGAGTCTTGTGGTGTCTTCGATGGAGAACACTGTCATGGCAGTTCGGATGTCATCTGCAAAGGAAGTCACGGAGCTATCACAGCTGCCTCAGACTTTACTCTGTTTACTATTACTCTTTGTGTTCTATTTGTTAAGAAGTTATAGTTCCATCTACCAACTTTTCCTGTTATTCCTTTATCATGCATTTTGTGCACTATTATACTGTGGTAGCACTTGTCGAAGACTTTCGCAAAGTCTGAGTATACTACAGCTGCATTTTGTTTATTGTCTATAGTGGTCCAGTTGCTGGGACAGGCCTGGGTTGTGTAACTGATGGACATCTAGGTGGTTGGTGATCTTACTTATTAGAACCCTTTAAAAGATTTTTATGATATGAGATGTTCGTGCTATCAGTCTGTAGTTTGCAAGTGCTTTACTGCCACCTTCGTAGAGTGTGGCTTTGTCTGTCGGTTTTAGTAAGTGTAGGATGACTCCTGGGTCTATGCTCCCTTTTCATAGACTGCCAAAGGCACGTGACAGAGGCTTACTGCAGTCCCTGATGAACACAGAGTTTCATGAGTCTGGGCCTGGGGTCCAGACTCATGGAAACCCCAAACAATTACGGAACCCCAAAGGTATGTGCTGGGGCTACTAACAAATTATAAATGCTTCCAGAGACCACTTCTATGCATGTAGCATCTTGGAGAGAGAGAAGGCACTATTGCTCAAAAATCAAAGAGTACAAGAATAACCTTAGAAAGCTCTGGCAACAACTAAAACATCTGGGGTATAGTCATAAAGCCGTAGATAGATCTAACATATTACTAAATGTTGATAATGAGGTATGCCATGAAACAACTAAAGTGGCAAATTGTTTTAATTCATAATACACAACTGTCACATCAACATTAGTAAGTAAACTACCAGCTGCATCAAATACCTTTAACACAGACTCTGATATGTTTAACCCTTTCAGGGTCCGTCCCGTAGATCTACGGCTTCATGTTGAGTGTCCAAACCGTAGATCTACGCCAAAATTCTAGCACCATCAAATTTAGCGCGAAAGCGCTCATAGGCCTACATGTGAGAGAACGGGTCTGCGTGGTGGGTGTGTGCCATAAACAAAAAATCTAAGCGCCCGCATAGCATTGTGGGAATGCCGGATCAGTTACCCTTGTTCACCATGCCTCGTCGCAAGTCAGCT
>NC_069428.1:32344668-32370093 GCF_026875155.1 Cherax quadricarinatus | reverse complement strand
ACCCCCAAGGTATTTCCCCCCCAACAAAATTTTGATTTGGGGGTTTTTTACATAAGTGAATAAAATTATCAAAGTTATTGCGGGGAAAGCATTGAAATTTGGGGTTGGGAAAATATTCTGTTAGGGGGATGTTTTTGTTTTTTCGTGAATTTCGATTTTTCGCAGACTCTCGGGAACGGTTAACACGAAATTTGGGGGGGCCACCGTATTTACTTTGTTTTATTCATTTATGATAGATGGTGGAGATCTCAACGCCACTCTACAAAAACATTCAACAAAAAAAAAAAAGTATAAAGATTCTCAGGCAATGCAAAATTTGTCATACTTTCAAAATTTTTCCTTTTTCAACTTAAAAAACATTTACCTTTCTACGGTAACCGGGTTTCCCGGGGACCTAGGGTTAGTGAGAGGTCGCTGGGGGGTAAAGAAAATATGAAAAATAGGCTAATCGTAGGTAAAAGTTTCCGAGTCATTTTTGTTTTTTTTTTTAGATTAAAAATTTTCTCTATAGGTTTTGCATATTCTTCGAAAATTTTTGAAATTATAAAAAAACTTAAACCTGATACCTTTAAAAATACGGTCTCCCCTCCTTAGCAACTGCCTTTTACCGATGCCTGGGATTATGAGGGGTCTCTGACCATTTTTCTAGCGGCAGCGGCAGCACGACCCCCAAGCTCCTTTTTTTTTCTCCAATATCAGAGTACCAAGCTCCTATGAGACCTAGTTACATGAAAAAATGCCTACTCAACGTAGCACCCAGAATGCCCAAAGTTTACCAACAGTGAAACCTCAAAGAACTAATAGGATCAAAGGAAGGGACTCCCCAAAAAACCGAAAGCAACCCCCCCGCTGTCGCCGAACAACGAAAACCCTAAAATTTATAACTACAACTTTTCTTAACTACAAAAATTTCCTGTAGTATTATGAGGCGCAATTAAGAGGAAACAGCCCCAAGGCCAGCAAAAAAAACGCAAAAAAATAAACTTTAGCAAGTGTGTCAGGAGGAGCCGGCCCAGCACCCCCCCATCCCCACCACTCAAGGCGACCCCAAACAATACACAAACATGGCTGACCACCCACCCTCCCCTCTTTTCCCCGGATTCAACCTCCCAAAGTGTCTCCAGGTATGAAAACGACCCAGATACCCTAAAGTCTTGCATCTCCCTTAGTTATTGAAAAATGAATCTTCGAGAGACGCTAAAAAAAACTGCCCCAGGATGACACAATCAGAACAAAATCCCCATCTTGAACAAAGTTATCAACACCGGAATGAAAAACTGTGGCAAGACCACCCAGACAGTCAAGAAGCCAACCCAAAAAATAATTCTTTAATACAAAGGTTAAAAAACAGTAAAAGAATGAAAAAAACAACTTTGAAAACAAGTTCAGTGACTCTTTGCCTCCAAAAGTAAAATGAACAAGATAAACTATGGGCCAGTAAAGTTAACAGCCACTTTTTCCCATGTATGAACCAAAACAAACAGTAAAGAAATTACCTGCAATCATAAAGGACCAAACAAGTGTTTTTGGGTACCGGGTCTGAAATAAAAAACCAGGTTTACTAGGACCCCAGGTAAAAAAAGTGTTATGCTTGATTCCACTCACATGCAGGAAAAAAGATTTTTATTGCATCATTAAAGAAAAGAAAGGGATACAAAAAACGAGTGTCTTCCCAAAAAAACGTCAGAACCCCCTGTATGAGTCAGAAAACTTAAGGGGAGAATAACGAACAATCCACCTGCTTCACAGGGGATGGAAAATTCTTTTTGGGAAAAACAAATGTAGGTCAACTGTAACAATCACGAAGAATGACTATCACATTTTCGGGATATAATCTTACGAGAATAACTAAAAAATTTCCAACTTAAAAGCCTACGTAGGTATGTTGTTTTGCTCCATTATTGTTCAAATTTTCATTTGCAATCTTTTATTTAAATAATCAATACCTCTTTTTGTGTTTTTACTGAAAGATAATCCCTTATGAAATTTTCTTATTTACATTTTTTTTTTAAAACATTAGCAAAAATTGTTACTTCTCTGTCCATTTTACTCCCTAATTTTTTAAATACTATAAATTTGTTTACCTATAAAATTAATAATTATCATTTTTACTAAAATTTAAATTTACTCTTAACATTTTTGACATTTAAAAACCCTTTTTCTTGTTAATTACCTTTCCCTTTTTTTTATACCACTTTTACTTCTTAGAGTACTTTAATTACCTTGTACTGCCATTAACCTTTTGTATAACTACCATGCAATTTGAATGAAAAAAATTCTTTTTCATTTTTTTGTAATCATTTTTACTTACAAAAATTTTTTTAAAACCCCAAATTTACTACCGTAAAATTTTACTTTTGTACATTAAACATTATTTATACTTCCCAAACATTTGTTCCCAAAATTTTTTCAATTTTGTATACAACTCAACTTATTTTATCCTTTGGTACCTGTCTCCATCTTATATCAATTTAACAAGACTTTAACTTTATTCATTGTTCTTACCTGTCCATTTAATTTTTTTTACCCTATTGTTTTTTTAGTCATTTTTTTTTGTGTGTGCTATTTGAAATTTTCCAATTACTTTTTTGCAAGTACCAAAACATCTTTTGTACTGTAAAATACCTCATTTTTTTTTTATTTTTATTGTAAAATTAAACTGCTCAACTTTTTAAATATAAAAAATAGATTTACCCCCAAAACAATATTATTTCTAGTGACTATCTGCCCATTTAATTGTTTCCATTACTTAATTGTAGCCCCTTTTAAAATTTTTGTCCTTTTTTTTGCTTTATTAACCCCTTGATCATTATTCGAAATTGTTAAACTATAAAGGTGCTATTCCAGGTGTAAATTTAAAAAGTTCATATTTTGCCTTTATACTCCAAGCTCTTTTTTTTATTCCCACTTTATTGTTCCCCACAATTAAATTTTAGTCCTTTATTTTAAATCTTTTTATAATTTAATTTTAAAGAATTACCTTTTAAAGAAAACTCCTACTATCATATTCCCAAGCCCATTTTTTGATCACACTTTTTTTGTCCCCAAAAATTATTTTAGCCCCTTTATTTTGCTCCTTTATTTTAGTTTTAAAAAAAACTACCTTGCTCAATTTTTTTTAATTTTTAATAATTCAGGTGCATTTTTTTTGCTTTAAAATATTTATTTTTTTTTTATTTAAATTTAACTATAGTTTCACTACAAATCTTATTTACAAGCATTGATCCTGATACAACCTCTTATTTAACCCTTTCGGGTCCGCCCTGATAGGGCTTTACGTTCAGGGCCCAAAAACCGTAGATCTACGCCATGACTCGCCCCTCTTAAACTGTGAGTGGTAATTTGGGTGATATGGAGAATCATTATGGGGTTTGTGTGCCCCACATAAAAAGACCCGCAGCACACTGTGTATAATGAGAGAAAAAATGAAATCATGATTTTTCGATTAAACAGCAACTTTGCAGTGTTTTTTCGTATGTTTTTTTATAGTTGTATTTGCGTTTTCGGTCTCTTTTGATAGAATGGAAGACAATTAAGAAATAGGTGATTTTTTTTGGTTTTAGCAGGAATGGCTTTAAAATGGCTCAAAGTAGCGAAAAGTTAAATTTTTTCCATATTCAAGAGTAAAACAAACACCTACTGTCTAATACACGTCAGCTGGGGGTCTAATACATTCACAAATTTGGGGATGATATTTTACAATTATTTCAGTATTGAAAACATAAATCTTTTATTTTTTTGGTGTGAATAAAAAAATTTATTATGTGAAAAAAAAAATCCAAAAAAGGAATTTATTTGAAAACCTCCAAACATAACTAAAGAAAGAGGAAAATGTTAGTTTTAGTGCCAGGAATGCCCACATTGTTCATTCTGGGCCCTATTTTGAAATTGGAAATTTGAACTTTTTGTTAAAAATTGGGCCCAAAATTAAAAAATTTCGATCCTTTTTTTTGTTGAAACAGTTACTTTCGTTTTTGTGCTCAGTCGATAGAATAGAAGTAAAACTAGTGAAATAGCTAAGAAATTTTGGGTTTATTTGGGAATAATGTAATTGGCCTAAAATGGGGGTCAAAATGGCAAAAAACGCCCAATCTAAAAATCGTTGACACATCAAAATTTGCGAGGCATAATTCGTCAATTTTCCCCCAAATTTGTACTTTTTTTTTTATTACCTTCACAAAAAAGATTCTCTCGATTTCTAAGAAAAAAAACAAATTTTTTTTTTTTAAAATTTGGACCTGGGCGGACTCGTTTTTGGGCCCGACCCCGAAAGGGGTTAAAGACTTAAATGATTCAAACAGTTACTGTAATATAAAGCAGAACAATCAAAGGCACTTTTTCAGAGCCAACAACAACATAACTTTTTAAATCAATATCAGATCTTTAAGCAAGCATTTTGATGACCCCCCTAGTTACTAAATTCCTTGCATGCCAAAATGTCCATCTTCCTAACTGAAACCTGGGTAAAGCCTGAAATACAGATGTTATCCATTCCGGTTACAACCATACCCAAACTGTAGGCCAACCCAAAAAGGGGGTGGGCACGCTATATACTCTCAGACCAAAATATTGTTCATAATACTTGCACAAGGGATGACTGGGGAATAATAAAAGCTAAATTCAAATCCAAATACCTACAAAAACCTCTCACAGGATAAAAAACCCACAAATTTACAATAAAATTAGCCTTTTTGCAAAACCTAGGAAGTATGAAACTGATGCACGCATGAACAAAGACACTTACTACTTCAGGTACTTCAATATAAATCTCCGAAGACCAGGACCACACGTTACTGAATTACAAACACAATGAGAACTGTATGTTTCTACCACATAACAAAACTACAAGATTACAGAGACTAGTGTTTCCTACTTGACCAATCTGGACCAAAACCATATCCCCTTTAAAACAGGCAAATTAAGATAATACCCCGACCATACCCGACTTTCCTCATAAAAAACTCTGGGAAATTACCCCAAGACACTACTAAAGTCACCTTCAGACTTCACAAAGAGGCAGCCATTAAAAACTTTCCAAAAAAGCAGTAGCAAAATTTTCTGGGACACTGAGCTAGAAATTTTTACAGATATTTACGAAGTTTTAATAATTTTCTAAAAAAAACCCCAAAACCCTTTTTAAAAAGCACTGCCCTAAAAAAACAAACAGATGAAGCTAAGAGACTGAACAGTCCCGCTAACACCCAGCATTCTCAAAACCATAAATACAAAACACCTATGAAAAAAAGTACAGAATGGGTCCTAACCAGAGACCAAACAAAACATTACCGCAAACCCAAAACCCGCCCGATAAAAAAGGGGGGGGAAAAAAAATTGTTATGAGAAAGTTTCCAACTTTCGAGGTGATATAAAAAAGACCTGGGAAAACCCATCAAAATTCTGGGGAAAAAGAAAAATCACGACTGCAAATAAAAAATTGCAAAATCAATGAAACCCCCCCTCCCCAACAGAAACAGAAACAGACTCATGTTTTTTCTCCACTATAGGTCAAAACCTTGCCAATAATATCCCAAGCCAGATACCCCCAAAAGACTACCTCATGGGAAATACCCCAACCATGTTCCAGCTCCGACTAACCCATACGAAGTCTCCCCTTTTTCAACGCAATGAAAAAAAAAGGCGGAGTTTTTAAATACCTTACCCCTTTATTACAAAAAAGCGTCACAAGTACTATCACAATCATTTCAAAAATCTTTAAAAAATCCATTGAATCCTCCACCTTCCCTACAGTTTTAAAATGCAAGGGTCCCCCGTCCATAAAGGGGGTGACCAAACGAGTTAATAACTATGGCCCAAAATCCAATTTACACCCTTCTCAAAAATTTCGAAAAATTTTAATTTTTAAAAAGAAACTATTACCCCCACTCCCCTAAAATTTTTTTAACCCTGCCCTTGGATTCGGCCTAATAAAAATAAAATGAGCTATTATACACATGCTGAACATATATACACTAATAGGAAAAAGGGAAGTCCCTCTGGGGATCTTCATTGATTACAAAAATTTTGATACAGTTGACCTGACTTTCTCCATGTAAAATTGTCACACTATGGTATTGAGGGGACTCCCTCAAACTCCTCAAGTCTTACCCACAACAGAAGCCAAAATGTGTACCAAAATGGGGCAAGCTCTTCCGCAAACCCAAATTACAGTTGGGGTCCCCCAAGGGAAGTGTCCTTCCCTTTCTCTTTTCCATACATAAAACCCACAAATGCTTCCAATTCTCAAACCCACACTTTTTGCAGAGACACCAATATCTTCTCTCCCCCGAGCCCAGCACGTAGCCAATACTGTAAACACCGAATTACAGAAAAATCTACCCGGATGAAAAGGACTAACAAACTTTCACTAAACTTGACAAAACCCATTCATTTGTTTGGGAGAAGTTACAGATGTACCTCTTAAATAACGATAAAGGGTCACCTATCACAAAAAACGGGGGAAAAATTTTTAGGAATCCCCCTCGATAATAGACTCAATTTTTTTACAATTACAACAAAATTTTTTAAAAAAATTTCCAAAAACTGAGGCATACTATCGAAAATACGGTACTATTTCCACAGTAGCCCCTGGCCCTCTATCACTCTCTTATTTACCCCTTCTTACCTATGGGAATTTGTGCATGGGGGGTAACAACAACAAAACCCTCTAGACCCCAATTACCCAAAAAAAGGGTGCAGTTAGAAGATAACAAATTCTAATACAGGCGACACTCCACCCAAAATTCAAAACACTCAACCACTCACCATACAAAACATCCCCTACTTATTTTCTGACTTATTTCATAAAAGAACACTAACTCTGATATTAACCCCCCCTCAAAAATCTCCTGCCCAAACCTCAACAGAACACATGCCATAAACAAAGGGACAGATCACCTTTTATGTTCATCGTGTCCATCTCACGTATGCAAAAAATCAATGCACATAAAAGGGGCCCCAAAACGGAATTTTACTTTTAAATATAAAAGGAAAAAACTACTGTTTATAAATTCAAGTTCTTCTAAAGTTCAAATTACTAAATCAAAAACCAAATAATACTGAAAACTGAACATATAAATTGTATATCCTAATGTTACTCACAATTATATCACACAAATGTTAAACCTAACTTTATTATTTTTTTTTTAAATACACTACCTAACAGAATACTCCATTCTACTGAATGAACAGCAATGCATGCAACCATATGACCTTATTTTATTATTTTTTTATTATCACACCGGCCGATTCCCACCAAGGCAGGGTGGCCCGAAAAAGAAAAACTTTCACCATCATTCACTCCATCACTGTCTTGCCAGAAGGGTGCTTTACACTACAGTTTTTAAACTGCAACATTAACACCCCTCCTTCAGAGTGCAGGCACTGTACTTCCCATCTCCAGAACTCAAGTCCGGCCTGCCGGTTTCCCTGAATCCCTTCATAAATGTTACTTTGCTCACACTCCAACAGCACGTCAAGTATTAAAAACCATTTGTCTCCATTCACTCCTATCAAACACGCTCACGCATGCCTGCTGGAAGTCCAAGCCCCTCGCACACAAAACCTCCTTTACCCCCTCCCTCCAACCCTTCCTAGGCCGACCCCTACCCCGCCTTCCTTCCACTACAGACTGATACACTCTTGAAGTCATTCTGTTTCGCTCCATTCTCTCTACATGTCCGAACCACCTCAACAACCCTTCCTCAGCCCTCTGGACAACAGTTTTGGTAATCCCGCACCTCCTCCTAACTTCATTTGTATTTTATAGTTATCTGTTTACAATAATGTCTTATCACTGATTTCATCATTGCTTAGTTAATCTTAAGTTAATTGTAAGCCAGCCCGTAATGCTATGTATATAAGTGGCTTTGGCATGCTGCTCTTACCTGTATTTTTTTGTACCTCTGTATGTATGCTAAATTTCTAAATAAATAAATAAATAAATAAATAATGTATATTAGAGCTAATTTCCTCTATTATGTTTATTTCAGTATACAGTACACTACTGTGTAAACATATAAAAATATACTAGAAATATAATAAAAGGTACCAAGGTGACATTAAAACAATATTAAAGATGGCAGACTCAAACTCACGACCATTATAGTATGCTCTTCATTTAGTGATGAATTTGTTTAACAACTTGGTCTTAGGAATGGAACTCCGTTGTTAAGTGAGGAGAGGCTATATAATAATCAAAAGGAAAATATTTAAAGACATCTATGGCACCAATGTGAAATCACCTTTAGTGGTGACTGATAAGGAGCTTTGTGTGATGGATACGTGTGACAAGTGACTCACTCGGGTACAGGACATTCTCATGTACTCAAGTGAGTCACTTGGTACATTGTGCTTCCTGGAATGCAGGTACAGTCATTCATTCACCCACATTATTTAGTAAATTTTACCCATCATTTAGAGATGTTATATGAATTTTAACCCCTGAATGGTTCAAACGTATATACAGTGGACCCCCGGTTAACGAACTTTTTTCATTCCAGTAGTATGTTCAGGTGCCAGTACTGACCGAATTTTTTCCCATAAGGAATATTGTGAAGTAGATTAGTCCATTTCAGACCCCCAAACATACACGTACAAACGCACTTACATAAATACACTTACATAATTGGTCGCATTTGGAGGTGATCGTTAAGCGGGGGTCCACTGTATATATATATACGCTGTCTCGCCCAGTGCCCCGAATATTTTGAAAAAATAAATAATTTTTTTATAGAAATAAAGAGAACATTTCTCTAAGTGTTAAGGGATTAAAGTAAAAAAAATAGTGTCAGTACTTACCAAGATATGAGGCTGCGAAGTTGGCACTTAATGCTCACCTGACAACATCGAGTCCTGCTGCTTGCAGAAGTGTTGCCAATATACGTTTTTTCTCATTTTTATATTATTTTATATAATTTTTATGTTCTGATAATTATAATTTATAGTAGTTCTTGTCATTTCATAACCAATCTTTGTTCTGACACTAATATTAGGTACTGACATTGTACTCAAATTGTTACAAACACACTGACAGGTAGATATTTACACCTGCCTTCGTCATTTACTATTGTCTAAGAATATATACAAAGTATTTATAGGTCCCGGCATTGTTTTGGATACACGGGAGAATAAATAATAGTAATAATAATAATAATAAGAAGAAGAAGAACTAGTAGTAGTAGTAATAGTAGTTCCCTTGAAACATGATGTTAGACAAATGTCAGTCCACTGCTGATAGTGCAGTAATAAGACTAGTGACATTTGAAGAATGTCTACGAGGATGCAGTGATAAGACAGTAGTGACATATGATGAGCCCATGCGAGGGTGCAATGATAAGTGGTGACATATGATGAGCCCATGTGAGGGTGCAGTGATAAGATAAGTTGTGACATTTGATGAGCGTTGGCACTTTGTTTTCACTGTTACAAATTAACATGTCTATCAGTCTGTCTATCTATCTGATTATCTATCAAGCTCCTTATCTATCTGTCTAGCTCTCTGTTTATCTCTGTTTCTGCTTATCTGTCTCTCTGTCTGCTTGTCTCTCTTTCTGTCTCTCTGCTTGTCTCTCTCTCTCTGTCTCAGAGCGAGCAACTGTGAACCAACAGGTATTCTTACCCATTAAATCTACAAGCACAGTATAGCACTTTGTCTGGATTTTTGGGGTTATACTAGGTAATTTATGCTACATATAATTGTATTTATATGTACCTATGAGACAGAGATAGAAAAAGATAGACAGAGATAGACAGAGACAAACAGCGATAGATAGAGATAGACACAGAAAAAGACAGACAGACAGACAGAGATAGAGCCAGCCAGCCAGTAGCAGGCCAGTCAGTTGGCCAGCCAGGCAGCCAGCCTGCTTAACACTTATTACACATTCCAGAATTGTTTCACTTTACTTAGGGTATAGGTTATAAGACATTCTGAATGGGTGTTGCACATATGTTGCACATGGGTTATTATTGAGGTTTTTGATGTTTCCTCGACCACTTGTGGCCACATCCACCTCAAAGTCACTAAATTCAGGGTCAACATCACTTTCCTCTTAAAAGGGGAATGTTAATATGACATGACATCAGTGAATCCCAGGTGTTTGCTGCCCTGTTTGCTCTAGCTGGCACTCAATTTAACTGGTGCTCCAAAAAGGTACTAAGTGGTCTCAGATTTTTTTAATACTGTGCACACACTGACATGAATGAAGTGAACACATGCTTTCTTGAAACAGTTATAATCAATATATGGCAAGAGTTCAGTTGTAGTAAGCTCAGTGTTGTAGTTTTGTTGTTTTTATAAGTGAATAACTAAGTTCTCATAGGTACAGTAAAACTTAAGTTCTGTGTTGTAGTCTTGTTGGTGTTATGATAAGTGAATAACTAAGTTTATTTAAATAGTGTAGAAAATTTTGATACTCTTGGTGTAATTTGTGTATAATAATTGGTAGGGATAATAATGTTTATATAAAGTAGTGAAGGTGTGTAGTATTGGTAGGTATAATAATCTAAAGTAGTAAAGGTGTGTAGTATTGGTAGGTATAATATTATAAAGTAGTGAAGGTGTGAAGTATTGGTAGGTAACAGAATACTCCATTCCACTGAATGAACAGCAATGCATGCAACCATATGACCTGTCTTTGTAATACTCATTTGTGCTTTATAGTTATCTGTTTACAATAATGTCTTATCACTGATTTCATCATGGCTTAGTTAATCTTAAGTTAATTTTAAGCCAGCCCGTAATGCTATGCATATAAGTGGCTTTGGCATGCTGCTCTTACCTGTATTTTTTTGTACCTCTGTATGTATGCTAAAATTTCTAAATAAGTATAATACAGGTCGGCCATCACTAATCCGGCAATCAGTTATCCGGTTCCATCAGTAATCCGGCACTAATTTCAGCTAGCATAATTTCATATTTCATCATTATACTGACTCAAATCATTATAACTGACTCAAATTTCATCATTATACTCACTCAGAAATTGTGCAGATAGTTGTAAATCCACAGCAGCAAGCCAGTGGAGGAGACAGTAGTGATGAAAATGAGGAAGATGTAGCAGAAAGAGTATTGATAGGTTAATTAAATGTATTCTAACCTAATCACTCTGTAATCCGGCAAACTCACTAATCCGGCACACTACAGGTCCCAACGATGCCGGATTAGTGATGGCTGACCTGTAATATAAAGTAGTCAAGGTGTGTAGTATTGGTAGGTATAATAATATAAAGTAATAAAGGTGTGTAGTATTGGTAGGTATAATAATATAAAGTAATAAAGGTGTGTAGTATTGGTAGGTATAATAATATAAAGTAATAAAGGTGTGTAGTATTGGTAGGTATAATAATATAAAGTAATAAAGGTGTGTAGTATTGGTAGGTATAATAATATAAAGTAATAAAGGTGTGTAGTATTGGTAGGTATAATAATATAAAGTAATAAAGGTGTGTAGTATTGGTGTGACTTCTGAAAGGTGATGAACCCAGATTCTCTATAATTTGGTTATATACTGTAACAACTTGAATAAGTCAACTTACTCTGCTTTGGAAGAAATTAATATTCAGATAAGGAAAATGTATTACAGATCTAGAAATACCAGGATTATACCTGGAGAGGGTTTTGGGGGTCAACACCCCTGCAGCCCAGTCTGTGACCAGGTCTCATGGTAGATCAAGGCCTCATCAACCAGGCTGTTACTGCTGGCCACACACAAACTGACATACAAACCACAGCCCAGCTGATCAGGTACTGACTTTAGGTGCCTGTCCAGTACCTTCTTGAAGACAGCCAAGGATCTATTGGTAACCCTCCTTATGTATGCTGGGAGGCAGCTGAAGAATCTTGGGCCCCTCACACTTATTGTGTTGTCTCTCAGTATACTCGTGGCACCCGTGCTTTTCATTGGGGGAATGTTGCATCTCCTGCCGAGTCTTTTGCTTTCATAGGGATTGAATTTCATATGAAAGTTTACTACCAATCTCCCTAGGATTTTCGAAGTGTGTATTATCATGTATCTTTCTTGCCTGCATTCCAGGGAATACAAATCAAGGGACTTCAACCATTCCCAATAATTTAGGTGCTTTATCGTACTTATGTGTACCACGAAAGTTCTCTGTACACTCTCTAGGTCAGTAATTTTGCCAGTCTTGAAGGGGGCAGTTAGTGTACAGCAGTATTCCAGCCTAGAGAGAACAAACAATTTGAAGAGAATCATCATGCACTTGGCATTCCTAGTTTTGAATGTTCTCATTATCCATCCTATCATTTTTTCTTGCAGATGCAGTATGTACATTGTTGGGGGTCTTTGAATGCGAGATCCTCTGGCATTATCACTCCCAGGTCCACCACATTAATTTTTTTGCTTTATTGTGTGGTTAGAATTGGTTGTATACCCTGATACAGTTTTAATTTCCTCAAGGTTTCCATATCTGAGTAGTTGAAATTTCTCTTCACTGTGCTTCAAATTGTTTTGAGTGGCCCATTAGAAGATTTGGTTGATTGTCCACTTGGAGTCTTGTGGTATCTTCGATGGAGAACACTGTCATGGCAGTTCGGATGTCATCTGCAAAGGAAGTCATGGAGCTATCACAGCTGCCTCAGACTTTACTATGTTTACTATTACTCTTTGTGTTCTATTTGTTAAAAAGTTATTGTTCCATCTACCAACTTTTCCTGTTATTCCTTTATCACGCATTTTGTGCACTATTACACTGTGGTAGCACTTGTCGAAGACTTTCGCAAAGTCTGAGTATACTACAGATGAATTTTGTTTATTGTCTATAGTGGTCCAGTTGCTGGGACAGGCCTGGGTTGTGTAACTGATGGACATCTAGGTGGTTGGTGATCTTACTTATTAGAACCCTTTAAAAGATTTTTATGATATGAGATGTTCGTGCTATCAGTCTGTAGTTTGCAAGTGCTTTACTGCCACCTTCATAGAGTGTGGCTTTGTCTGTTGGTTTTAGTAAGTGTAGGATGACTCCTGGGTCTATGCTCCCTTTTCATAGACCGCCAAAGGCACGTGACAGAGGCTTACTGCAGTCCCTGAAGAACACAGAGTTTCATGAGTCTGGGCCTGGGGTCCAGACTCACGGAAACCCCAAACAATTACGGAACCCCAAAGGTATGTGCTGGGGCTACTAACAAATTATAAATGCTTCCAGAGACCACTTCTATGCATGTAGCATCTTGGAGAGAGAGAGAGAAGGCACTATTGTTCAAAAATCAAAGAGTACAAGAATAACCTTAGAAAGCTCTGGCAACAACTAAAACATCTGGGGTATAGTCATAAAGCCGTAGATAGATCTAACATATTACTAAATGTTGATAATGGGGTATGCCATGAAACAACTAAAGTGGCAAATTGTTTTAATTCATACTACACAACTGTCACATCAACATTAGTAAGTAAACTACCAGCTGCATCAAATACCTTTAACACAGACTCTGATATGTTTAACCCTTTTAGGGTCCGTCCCGTAGATCTACGGCTTCATGTTGAGTGTCCAAACCGTAGATCTACACCAAAATTCTAGCGCCATCAAATTTAGCGCGAAAGCGCTCATAGGCCTACATGTGAGAGAACGGGTCTGCGTGGTGGGTGTGCGCCATAAACAAAAAAATCTAGGCGCAAGCATAGCATTGTGGGAATGCCGGATCAGTTACCCTTGTTCACCATGCCTCGTCGCAAGTCAGCTCTCACTCCACGGAAAATTGGAACTCTCCTCTTCCTATCTGATAGTTCTGACACTGATGGAAGTGGAAATGAAGACGAATTCTATGGCTTTGATCGGTTAGTGACTGAAAGGAATGACCAGGATATCGATAATAGTGCAGAAAACTCTGACGATCCTCAACCTTCTACCTCTGGTGTGGGCGCTCGTGACTCACGGTCCGTTGTGCCTCAGCGCAAGAGAAAACTAATATTTTCGCGTGGCCAGGCCTCTGACTTCAGTAATGATGATGATAGTGATGTGGATTGTGATTTTATTGAGGTCGACGATCATTCGAGTAGTGATAGTGAGGAATCATATTCACCAGTGAAGCGTCGGTATGTTCGCCGCCGCATGCACTCGGGTAGTGTACCCTATGCTGTGCCCAGGGGACGGAGTACATCCCGGAGTACATCCCGTGGCCCTACACCAGTTTTAGGTAGTGATAGTGAGGATGATGTGGCTACACTTGGCATGGATAGACCACAGGCATCAGTGGATGGTGGTAGTGGTGATGGTAGTGGCACCGCCATGCGTGACTCACCAGGCCACGCTGGGACCCACGCTGCTGACTCGTCAGTTCAAGAACAAAGCGGAGCGTCAGCCACCGGCCCACCACAACCACAACCACCCGCACAACCAGCCTATGATGTCCAGTATCCACCAGCAAACCGTATGTGGGATTGGCAGCAAAATCCCAATTTTGTTCCCAAGCCTCACCATTTTGATGACTCTCAAAGTGGAATTCTACCTACTTGTCCCCTTGGAACCACGGCCAATGAACTGGAATTCTTTGAATTATTCTTTGACCAGCCACTGATGGAAACTATTGTCAGGGAAAGTAATAAGTATTTTGAGTACACCATGGCAAATACGATCATATCACCACAGTCAAGACTACACAGGTGGAAAGAGAGACGACTGTTGCAGAAATGTATTTGCTTTTTGAAACAATAATGCTTATGCCTCATGTCTATAAGCATAATATAAAAGCATACTGGTCCATAGATCGGCTAATTTCTACCCCGGTCTTCAGTGAAATCATACCAGTGAACAGGTTTATCTTACTCTTACGTAAGTTGCACTTCTCTGACAAAACCAGGCCTGACAGAAGTGACAGGTTATATAAGATTAGAAATGTTTTCATGTATCTCAAACAAAAGTTCAGCATATACTTTTATCCATTCAAGAATGTTGTAATTGACGAGTCTTTGATTTTGTTCAAAGGTAGACTGTCATTCAAGCAGTATATACCGAGCAAGAGGAAACGCTTTGGTATAAAACTGTTTGTACTCTGTGACTGTGACAGTGGCCTGGTGTTGGATATTGTTGTATACACGGGAAGTAAAACACAGAAAGATACCAAGATGTTATTGGGTATCTCAGGTGACGTAGTGAGAAACATGATGGCACCTTATCTTGGTAAGGGCCATACATTATATACCGATAACTGGTACACAGCCCATTACTCAGTGATTTTCATGCGAATGAACAAGACAGATGTGTGTGTGGCACAGTGCGTTCTAATCGTAAACATATGCCCAGGCTCAACGCAGGTGCTCGTGGTGATGACGTGCAGGTGTTTACTGCCAATGACATCATGGCATTACGGTGGCATGACAAATGAGATGTCACATTGTTGACAACCATTCACCGTAATGAAATGCAAGACAGTGGGCAAAGTTGATCGAGTGACTAATGAACGTATTCGAAAACCAGTGACAGTGATTGATTATACACAAAACATGCGCTTGGTTAAACAAATGTGACATGCAGATTGGTTTTGTTGACTGTGTTCGTTAAGAGTTACAAGTGGTACATGAAACTTTTCTTCCATCTCATGGACATTTCAATGCTGAATGCATATAATATGTACCAAATAAAGACTGGCAACAGACCACCGTATGGTGAATTTTGTTTGTCTGTTGTCAGACAACTCATAATGAAGTACCAGGTAAGAACACCTGCTATACAACAAGGTCCTCGAATTACTCAGGATATACCCAAGCGTTTGAGGAGGGAAGGTGATCATTTCATAATACAGCTTCCTTCAACTCAGAAGAAATTTGCTCAGAAGAGATGCATCGTCTGTGCACAAACAAAGCAACGGCAACAAAGACGGAAAGACACTCGGTTTATGTGTGAGGAATGTAAGGTGCCTCTGTGCATGGTGCCTTGTTTCAAGGAGTTCCACAAGCTCCAACAGTTCTAAAACCATGTCCAGTGATTGTAAATATGTAAATATATGATAGAACATTAGTATTATACAAGATTTGTGCATGTTTATTGTAATAAAAAAAAGTGGTAAACAATAATATGATAATAACTTTAGTGCGGTTATTGTGTTCAATACAGTGAGTTTATATATATACATTATATACAGTATTGGTCTCTCAGGCCCCAAATTTTAGTAGGAAAAGAAAAAAATTGGAAAAGAAAAGAAAAAACAATAAAAACCGCTAAATAATGTAATGCACGTATGTGGAATTCGTCGATGTTGCCGCTACCACATCATTTTTGACAGACTTCTTGGCACTGTATCTCGGTAAGTACTGATCAGAAAAAAAAGAATTTTTGTCTTATTACCTTCACAAAAATATGCTCTTTAATTCTGTAAGAAAAAATAATTTTTTTTTTTTTCAAAATTTCTTGGACACTGGAGCACCACTTCAGATTTTGGCCTTGGACCCTGAAGGGGTTAAAACATACTATACCAATAAAGGGGTAACTCCAAACAGTTGCCAACTAGTAAGTGTATCTCATGACTTTGTTCAAAAAAACTATTCAGGTTAAACCCAACTAAGAGCACTGGCCCAGATAACATCCTGTCTAAGTTCCTAAAAGATTGTGCCTATGAACTTGCAATCCCCATTACTCACATAATAAATTTGTCCATCACTACTAATACCATACCACAGGGGTTCAAGGAGGACAGAGTTACTCCTGTCTTCAAGAAAAATAGTAGGTCTGATGTCAACAACTATAGGCCTGTTAGTACACTCAGTGTAATATCCAAAATTCTAGAGAGGGCAGTGTATTGTTAAGTAGTTAAGTATCTTAATGACAACAACATTCTTCATAGTTATCAATCAAGCTTTAGGAGTTCTTACCCAACTGACACCTCCCTAATTAATCTGATGGATTGCATGAGAACTGAAATGTCGATAGGGAACCTCACAGGATTAGTAACCTTCGACTTACAAAAGACGTTCAGTACTGTCAACCACAATATATTAAATAAGAAACTTCGAGCTATTAACACAGGTTCCATAGAATGGTTTAAGTCCTATCTTAGCAATAGGAAACAAATGGTCAATGTCAACAAAACATTATCAGAATTCCCCAAGGTAGTATTGTGGGTCCCTTATTATTTCTATGTTATGTACAGGAGGGCCCCACTTATACGGCAGGTTAGGTTCCAGGCTACCGCCGTAAAGCGGAAACCGCCGTAAAGTGGAACACCCTTTTTTTCCACTTATAAATGCATACAAACACTAGATAACAAGTTTACACTAACATATATTAAGTTAGCAATAGAACCAGGCATCAAAAAACAATAAAAAAGTACAATACACACATAGTGCACTCATTACTTACCTTAAAATATTTATAGTCTTAATCTAGGGTGAGACAAGTAGTATTTATTGTAAGAAATCATGTGGTATGTATGGTAATAGCCAAGCTACCTTACCAGGCCACCCCACCCACACATACTATTCTATGATATTTAAGCATCCCAGAGCGATAAAATGTATATACAGTTCACTCATTACTTACCTAAAAATATTTGTAGTCTTAATGTAGGGTCAGGAGTAAGTAAATGAGATAAAACGAATAAATGAGAGAGAGAAAGAATGAGTACATGAGAGGGGACAGGCGCAGAGTTATGTAAACAAACCAGGCGAACATAAGTTTTGTAAACAAACGAAGTGTACACGTCTGGTTTGTGTACAAGTTACATTGTGTACAGGTTGTCTATACATTGATACGGTAGAATTAATAAAGAAGAACACTCCCATTCTCATGTAACATCATTTTGAGAAGAAATGAAGCTCTGAGTGAAGGCAATGGAAATAAGTCACACTGACTTTTTTGGGTTATCCTAGGTTCTCTACACGTATGTTGTTATGTATGATAATCTATGTTAACTGTATTTGTGTATACCTGAATAAACTTACTTACATACATACGAAAGGAATAATTTTCTACAGTTACCCCCAGTAACACATTTTCTCTTATGTTAGATTAGAGAAAATGTTATTCTTGCCGTCACTTGTACAAGTTATGTGGCTCCCACATCTTATATTAATGTTTATTTATTCTCTATTGTGGGGTGTATTTATCATCTTTTTATGTTATGTATCGTGTTTATTATATAATTTTGAAAAAAAATATCATGGATGGATTAATGAAAATGTGTATATTACCGTAAATATACGACATTTAATGAGACTCGGTGAGTATTGTTATTATTATTATCATTTCTAATATGGCGTCACTTGTGCAAGTCGTCTGCTACACATCTCACATTTATGTTTATTTATTCTACTGTGGGGTGTATTTATCTTATTTATATGTTATGCATCGTGTTTATTATATAATTTTGAAAAAAATATCATGGATGGATTAATGAAAATGTGTATATTAACGTAATATACGACATTTAAATGACTCGATGATTATTATTATCATTACTAATATGACGTCTGGAGACATAAGACACTTACCAATTTTAAATGTGTACCTGCAGGGCCAGCACAGTATGTAAGTTTATTTAGGTACAGGTATACATAAGTATAATTATCAGAGTATATATAAAATATGAAATAACTTTTAAAAACATTTGAAATTTTGGAGTTTCCAGACAAAATGGAGAGACTTAGTGCTTACTAAGCTCATGGAGAATGTAAACAAACAGGATGGGGCACGGTGACCGTATTAGAAAGTCAGGTGGGGGGAGCCGTATAGCGAGTTTTGGTCATAATTTGAAATGTCAGTATTAGCGGAACGCCGTAAAGTGAAACGCCGTAAAGCGGGGCCTTCCTGTATATGACATGCCCATCAGTGTCAAGTGCAAACTCCTATTCTATGCAGATGACAGTGCTCTGTTAGTGTCAGGTAAAGACCCACAAGATATAGCTAATGTAATAACACTAAAACTGGAGTCTTGCAGCATATGGTTAGTAGACAACAAACTATCGTTACACCTCGAGAAAATGGAAGCCATACTCTTTGGCATGAAACATAAACTAAGAAGGATAAATAATTTTAATGCCCAGTGTAATGGGGAACCTATCACTTCAGTCTCCTCAGTACAATATCTGGGAATCCCCTTTGATCCATGCATGTCTGGAGAACTGATAGGGAACAGTGTAGTAAAGACAGTAAATGCTAGACTGAAGTTCCTCTACAGACAAGCACAATATCTACTTACTGAGGCTCACAGGACCTTATGTCTAGCCCTTATACAATGTCATATAGACATGGTACTCTGCCTTGATAAAAAAAAAAAACCTGAAAGATAAACTGCAAAGCACCCAGAACAAAATAGTAAGATTCATCCTAGATCTGGGTCCAAGAGAACATGTAGACCAGAATGAATTACAACAATTGGATATGCTGAATGTTGAAGGCAAAATAAAACAACTTTAGTTAAATCAAGTTTATAAAATTACTCACTAACAGCATGCAGAATATCTTACTGCTAATTTTGTCAAGGTTGGGAACCAAAGCAATCATAGTACTAGGCGAAGAGAACACAACTTTGTAGTATCCACAGTCAGTGGCCAGGCTTCAAACACCTTTTATTGTACAGCAATAAAGGAATGGAACAGACTGCCTACACATGTCAAAGCTAGTCAAAGCATGAACCAGTTTAAGAAGAGAGCCAAAAGGTACCTAATGAATGTAGCGACAGAAAGGAAGGAGAATTATTTTTTTATTTTTTTAGCTAAGACACATATAAAAGTAAATAACTCTTTTTACATCATTCCTAGTATATATCCTTTATAGTGTAATAATAAGATATCTCCTACACTGTATAATAATAAGGTATTAAGAGGACCCCAAAGGAAATAAGTCACCCTGACTTTTTTTGGGTTATCCTAGGTTCTCTACACATATGCTGCTATATAAGATAATCTATGTAACTGTATTTGTGTATACCTGAAAAAACTTACTTACTGTAAGTCTAGCCCCTTGACTGTCACAACCCCAAATCCTGAGGTGTCTTCTGGTGTCACAAAATTCCCCCCCCCCCAAAAAAAAAAAAAATATTTTTTCTTATGAAATGATAAGAGAATCTTTCCTCAATTGTAATGACACCAAAAGAACAAAATTTGATGGAAAACTGATGGAATTATGCTCTAGCGAGGTTAGCAACCTCGGCGATATTTACAAATCAACGATTTCAGCCACTTTGAACCTTATTTTCGGATAATTCCACTGTTCCAGTTGACCAAACTCATAGCTATTTCTTTACAACTCCACTTTTTCTATCGACTGAGTACAAGAAACTGCCCATTTAACAATTTCAACTACCCAATAATGTGGTCAGAAATGTGCAATTTGTCCAATTTCACAAAAATTAAAAAATATGACAATTTCAAAATAGGGTCCAGAATGAACAATGCAGACATTCCTGGCTCTAAAATAACATTTTCTTTGTTCATCAGTCACATCTTCAGGCCCTTATGATACTACTCTTGCTTTCTATTTTGAATTTTTATTCAAACACAAAATACAAGATATACTGTTATGCAGACTATTGCAATATTGTAATAATTGTATAAATTATGTCAACCCATTCATGACTGCATATTAGAATGGCTACTTGGACATTTATTGGAAAATGACATCATTTGTTTACTTTTGAACATCGGCAAAAATCAAACATTTCCCCTACTTTGAGCTCCATTTCTCTGTTCTTTTCATAGTAAAACCAATCAAAATCACCTCTATTCCTATAATATGTTTTTCATTCTATCAAATGAGACCAAGAAAACGAGAATACAACCATAAATATTATATGAAAATAGCCCACAAAGTTGGCATTTTAATTAAAAAAACGGTTGAAGTTTTTTTTTTCTCATTATGCACTGCGTGCCGCAGGATTTTTGTTATACAGTAAGGCCCTGCATTGCGGCATTTCACCTTACGGCGTTCCGCTAATATGGCGCTGTCAAATTATGACCAAAATTTGCTATATGGCAAGCGGTCTTTCAAATACAGCGCCCCCCACCAGGTTTGTTTACATTTTCCGTGACTTCATCTATTATGTCAGGAAACTTTCCAAAATTTCAAGTGTTTTAAAGTTACTGCATATTTTATATATACTGATAATTATACTTAAGTGTACCTGTACCTAAATATACTTACACACTGTGCTGGTGTGCAGATACACATTAACCCTTTCAGGGCCCAGAGGCCAAATTTCAAAGGGTGCACCAGTGTCCAAGAATTTAAAAAAAAAATTTGTTATTTTTTCTTATGAAATGGTAGAGAATCTTTTTCTGAAGGTAATAAAACAAAAAGTACGAAATTTGATGGAAAATTGACGAAATTATGTTTTCGCGAATTTTGATGTGTCTGTGACATTTATGAATCGGCGATTTTGCCGACTTTGACTCTCATTTTAGGCCAATTACATTATTCCATGCGACCAAATTCTTAGCTATTTCACTAGTATTACTTCTATTCTATCGACTGAGCACAAGAAATCACCTAGTCAACTGTTTCAACTACAAAATAAAGTGATCGGAAATTGGTAATTTGCCCAATTTAACACAAAGTTAAAAATATCCCAATTTCAAAATAGGGTCCAGAATAAACAATGCTGGCATTCCTGGCACTAAACTAACATTTCCTCTGCTCATTAGTTATGTTTTCAGGCTTTACAAATGAATTCCATTTTTATTTTTGTTCACATAATGAATTTTTATTCAAACCAAAAAATAGAAGATTTACTGTTATGCAATATTGTAATAATTGTATAAATATCATCATCACATTTGTGAATGTATATCAGACCCACCAGCTAGAGTGTATTAGGCGTGCGAGGTCGTTTGTTTACTCTTGAACATCAACAAAAATTTAACATTTCTGCTACTTTGAGCTCAGTTTCAAGCCATTTCCAGTACTAAAACCAATCAAAATCATCTCCATTTCTGTAATATGTCTTCCCTCCTATCAAATGAGACCAAGAAATCACAAATACAACTATAAAAAACATACGAAAAAACACTGCAAAGTCGCTGTTTTAATCGAAAATCACGGTCTCAGTTTTTTTCTCTCATTATATACTGTGTGCTGCAGAATTTGTTTTATGTGATGCACACATACCACATAGATGTATTCTCTCATATCTAGGCCCAAATTTACCACTCACTGCTTATCAGAGTGAGCTGAGCTCATGGCGTAGATCTACGGTTTGGACCCTGAACGTAAAGCTGTAGATCTACAGGACGGACCCTGAAAGGGTTAAAATCGCTAAGTCTCTCTACTCATGATGCCAATACTATGTAATAATAATCACTCTTGGGCACACTAAATGTTTTATTTTACATCAATATAGGCATTTTCATTAATCCATCTATGATATTTTCCTCAAAATTATATATGAAACCCATTACATAGCATATAAACATGATACATACACTCACAGAATAAAAATTGACGTAAATATTAGATTTGTTTACAAAGCGGTTGTGTAGGTAGTGTTGGAAGAATTACGTTTTCTCTAGTCAAACTGGGGGATACCTGTAGAAAAAATATTCTTTTCGTATGCCTTTACTCTATACAGTGGTCCTTCGTTGTTCGTAATTAATCCATTCCTGGAGCCGTTACTATAAACAAAATTTACGATTTACGAATCAATTTTCCACATAAGAAATAATGTAAATACAATTAATCCGTTCCTGACACCCAGAAGTATTAAAACAAAAATTTTTTTAACATGAAGTATACATGTAGTACATAAACAATACAATAGGAAATGATGAATGAAACATTAACAGCATAACACTTACCTTTATTGGAGATTCTTCTTAGTGTATGGGAGACTGGAGGAGGAGAGAGAGTGATTGTTTGTTGGAAGGGGATCCCTTCCACAAACCTCAGGTACCCTTTGCTTTTCTGGGGTTGCTTCTCTTCTCTGTTTCTTAATGCCACTAGGACCACCTTGGAGTCACTGGAGTCCTGTCTCACAAAATAACTGTGGAGAGAGCTCTGTTTCTGGTTTTCTCTAACACTTCCCTAAAAATGGCCCAAGACTTTGTCACTGTACATGCTGCCAACCTGGCTTTGCAACAACCTTGTTAGGGTGATGTTTCTCCATAAAGCTTTCCATCTTACCCCACATAGTAAAAATCTCTTTAATTTCTGAAGAAGGCACCTACTTCCATCTCTCTTCCTCCTCCTCTGCAGCAAGATTCTGAGCTGCGATGTGTTGCTCTTCCTGCTGAAGCTCTTGCAGCTCCTCAGTGGTGAGCTCTTCATTGTGGTCTTCCACCAATTCTTCCACATCCTCCAAACTCACATCCAACCCCATGGAACCCCCCAGTGCCACAATGATTTTACAACAGACATAGGCTCATTAGGGTCAGCCCAAAAATTCTTCAAAATCCCTCTTGTCGACACAATCTGGCCACAATTTTCTCCAGGCAGAGTTCAAAGTCCTGGTAGTCACTCCCTCCCAAGCCTTACCTATAAGGGTTATGCAGTGGAGGATGCTGAGGGGTTCTCTCCAAAATTCCCTTAGGGTCAAGTGAGTGTCTGTGGTCACAGTCAAGCACCTGTGAAACATTGCTTTTGTGTAGAGTTTTTTAAAGTTTGCAATAACCTGCTGGTCCATGGGTTGGGAGGAAAAGGGGAGTGGTATTCAGGGGCAAGAACTTTACTGTGATGAACCCAAACTCCTCGAAAATTAGGTCATCCAAGTTTGGAGGATGAGCAGGTGCATTGTCCATTACTAGCAGGCACTTGAGATCCAATTTTTTTTTCCCAGGAGATACTCCTTCACACTAGGGCCAAACACTTCATTGAACCACTCGACGAAAATTTCCCTCGTGACCCATGCCTTACTACTAGATTTCCAAAACACACACAATTTACTCTTCATAACATTGTTTTTCCTGAACACTCTGGGATTTTCAGAATGGTACACTAGTAATGGCTTCACTTTGAAATCCCCCACTAGCATTAGCACAGAACATTAGAGTCAGCCTGTCTTTCATAGGCTTGAGTCCTGGCAGTGCCTTTTCCTCTTGTGTAATGAAGGTCCTCTTTGGCATTTTCTTCCAAAAGAGGCCTGTTTTGTCACAATTGAACACTTGCTCAGGTTTCAGTCCTTCAGCCTCTATGTACTCCTGGAATTCATGCACATATTTTTCAGCTGCCTTGTGGTCCGAAGTGGCAGCCTCACCATGCCTTACCACACTGTGTATGCCAGTACGGTTCTTAAATCTCTCAAACCAGCCTTTGCTGGTCTTAAATTCACTCACTTCACCACTATTTGCAGGCAATTTCTTTACCATATCTTCATGCAACTGCCTAGCCTTTTCACAAATAAACGAAGTCATAAGAGTATCCCCTTTGCTAATGGTTTCTCATTTTATCCACACCATAATAACTTCTCAACCTCTTCCAGTACTGGTGATCTCTTTTTTTGTCAGCATAGTTACCCCCTTTGAAAACAACAGCATCCTTATTTCATTTTTTTTGGGGCCACTATGGACATAAGGTTGTGTAGGGTTTCTTATACATCCTGGACAGTTCGGCCACACTTGTACCACTTTCATATTGTTCAATGATGGTTTTTTCCCAAATTCAATCGTATTTCTCACCTTCTTTACCACAGGCTTGGCACTAGGAGCTTTCTTTGGAGCCATGGTAGCTTATTTAGTACTTGCAAGCACTAAAATAAATGGAATATTATGAAATATTTCGCTGGAGCACGTGAGGGGACCTTCGCTCACTGGTAAACAATGCCAGACTGGCTGCCGCCCTGGCTCATGCCGTGGGTACGCATCCCGGACGAACTATGGGCTTGCGAGTCAAACCTATGAAAAGCGAGTCCATGTTTATACGAAAATACCCCTATGATTGGTGAATTTTACGATTGCCGGGAACTACGAAAAGCGGGGGACCACTGTATATAGCAATTCACGACCCTTGTGGGTTTAGTGCTTTTTATAATAAATAATAATAATAATAATAATATTATTATTATTTTATTATTATTATTTTTATTATATTAATAATATTTTATTATTATTATTATTATTATCTTCATTCCACTCTAAAAATGGGGTGCTGCTGTTTGTTTATTCTGAACTAACTTGTACAACTTGTACACAATGTAAGAGTATTTGTATTGTGAGCTAATTATTATTTTAATAAAAAAAGTATTGAGGTAAATGTTTTACAAACTCTTACAAATAGACGTGAATGAACTAAAAATAGACACATATTAATACACATTTATTTCGCTTGACCAAGTGATCGTCCCCTACCTGTTCAGTTTGTGTTTTAATTGTCTAAATGTTCTGTTCTCTCTCTCGTTTACTCTTTCGTTAAATAGTTGGCTTTTCCCTTGACATTTGGCTCTAAGGTTAGCTGTGGTACAGAGTGGGAAAAAGAAGTCAAGCCCCTTGTTTTAAGTGCAAGTTTGAGGGTGATGGGTGCCCTTCTGATTTTTTTTCAAAAAACACCCCGAAA
>NC_069428.1:32304686-32344168 GCF_026875155.1 Cherax quadricarinatus | reverse complement strand
ATGAAAATAGAAAAATTTTGGAGTGAGTTAAACAAGTTAAGAAAGCCTAGGGAAAGTATGGATTTGTCAGTTAAAATCAGAGTAGGGGAGTTTAGTAGACGGGAGATGGAGGTATTAGGTAGATGGCGAGAATATTTTGAGGAACTTTTAAATGTTGAGGGAGAAAGGAGCGGTAATTTCATGCACTGGCCAGGGAGGTATACCATCTTTTAGGAGTGAAGAAGAGCAGAATGTAAGTGTGGTGGAGGTACGTGAGCATTACGTAGAATGAAAGGGGGGTAAAGCAGCTGGAACTGATGGGATCATGACAGAAATGTTAAAAGCAGGGGGATATAGTGTTGGAGTGGTTGGTACTTTTGTTTAATAAATGTATGAAAGAGGGAAGGTACCTAGGGATTGGCGGAGAGCATGTATAGTCCCTTCATATAAGGGAAAGGGGACAAAAGAGACTGTAAAATTATAGAGGAATAAGCTTACTGAGTATACCAGGAAAAGTGTACGGTAGGGTTATAATTGAAAGAATTAGAGGTAAGACAGAATGTAGGATTGCGGATGAGCAAGGAGGTTTCAGAGTGGGTAGGGGATGTGTAGATCAAGTGTTTACTTTGAAGCATATATGTGAACAGTATTTAGATAAAGGTAGGGAAGTTTTTATTGCATTTATGGATTTAGAAAAGGCATATGATAGAGTGGGTAGAGGAGCAATGTGGCAGATGTTGCAAGTATGTGGAATAGGTGGTAAGTTATTAATGCTGTAAAGAGTTTTTTATGAGGATAGTGAGGCTCAGGTTAGGGTGTGTAGAAGAGAGGGAGACTACTTCCCGGTAAAAGTAGGTCTTAGACAGGGATGTGTAATGTCACCATGGTTGTTTAATATATTTATAGATGGGGTTGTAAAGGAAGTAAATGCTAGGGTGTTCCGGAGAGGGGTGGGATTAAATTTTGGGGAATCAAATTCAAAATGGGAATTGACACAGTTACTTTTTGCTGATGATACTGTGCTTAGGGGAGATTCTAAAGAAAAATTGCAAAGGTTAGTGGATGAGTTTGGGAATGTGTGTAAAGGTAGAAAGTTGAAAGTGAACATAGAAAAGAGTAAGGTGATGAGGGTGTCAAATGATTTAGATAAAGAAAAATTGGATATCAAACTGGGGAGGAGGAGTATGGAAGAAGTGAATGTTTTCGGATACTTGGGAGTTGACGTGTCGGCGGATGGATTTATGAAGGATGAGGTTAATCATAGAATTGATGAGGGAAAAAAGGTGAGTGGTGCGTTGAGGTATATGTGGAGTCAAAAAACGTTATCTATGGAGGCAAAGAAGGGAATGTATGAAAGTATAGTAGTACCAACACTCTTATATGGGTGTGAAGCTTGGGTGGTAAATGCAGCAGCGAGGAGACGGTTGGAGGCAGTGGAGATGTCCTGTTTAAGGGCAATGTGTGGTGTAAATATTATGCAGAAAATTCGGAGTGTTGAAATTAGGAGAAGGTGTGGAGTAATAAAAGTATTAGTCAGAGGGCAGAAGAGGGGTTGTTGAGGTGGTTTGGCCATTTAGAGAGAATGGATCAAAGTAGAATGACATGGAAAGCATATAAATCTATAGGGGAAGGAAGGCGGGGTAGGGGTCGTCCTCGAAAGGGTTGGAGAGAGGGGGTAAAGGAGGTTTTGTGGGCAAGGGGCTTGGACTTCCAGCAAGCGTGCGTGAGCGTGTTAGATAGGAATGAATGGAGACGAATGGTACTTGGGACCTGACGATCTGTTGGAGTTTGAGCAGGGTAATATTTAGTGAAGGGATTCAGGGAAACCGGTTATTTTCATATAGTCGGACTTGAGTCCTGGAAATGGGAAGTACAATGCCTGCACTTTAAAGGAGGGGTTTGGGATATTGGCAGTTTGGAGGGATATGTTGTGTATCTTTATATGTGTATGTTCTAGACTGTTGTATTCTGAGCACCTCTGCAAAAACAGTGATAATGTGCGAGTGTGGTGAAAGTGTTTAATGAAAGATGAAAGTATTTTCTTTTTGGGGATTTTCTTTCTTTTTTGGGTCACCCTGCCTCGGTGGGAGACGGCCGACTTGTTGAAAAAAAAAAATATATTTAATATATATATTATATATATACATATATATATATATATATATATATAATATATATATTTATATATATATATATATATATATATATATATATATATAATATATATATATATATATATAATTATATATATTATAATAATATATATATATATATATATATATATATATATATATTATATATATATATATATATATATATTATTTTATTATATAATATATATATATATATATATATATATATTATATTATATATATATATATATTATATATATATATATATATATATAATATATATATATATTATATATATATATATATAATATATATATATATATATATAAATATATATATATATATATATTATAATAATATATATATTATATATATATATATATATATATATATATATATATATATATATATTTTATATAATATATATATATATATATATATATATATTATTTTATATATATATATATATATTTATATATATATATTATATATATATAATATATATATTATATATTATATATAGATATAATTTATAATATTATATATATATATTATTTAATTATATATATTTTTTATTTTTTTATTATCACACTGACCGATTCCCGCCAAGGCAGGGTGGCCCGAAAAAGAAAAACTTTCACCATCATTCACTCCATCACTGTCTTGCCAGAAGGGTGCTTTACACTACAGTTTTTAAACTGCAACATTAACACCCATCCTTCAGAGTACAGGCACTGCAGAGTGCAGGAGAGGTTTAGGAAACTCACTTGAAGACACTGAGGACAGGAGGATAGGGAAATATGAAACAGTATTCGGTTCAAATGTGTGGTAGGGAAGTGGTTCGAAAACGTAGTTATGGTTTGCCTGGAAAGGTCGATGATTGAGGTCATGGATACTGAGAAGTTTTGTGGAGTCAAAAGAAAGGGGGAGTGAGGGCGGCGTTGTTGGCTTTAGACTGGCAGGGGGCCTATGAAGTGGTGGAAAGGGGAGCATTGGGAGCTATACTTAGGAGGCAGGGTTATGGGGAAGAAATAAGTTAATTGGGTAACCACGTTGTAGAAATGGAAGCCAAGATGTGGGTACAAATTAATGATGCTTGTGGAAGGAGATTGTAATGGGTAGAGGACTTAGGGCAGGTGTGTCCACATGTCACAAATTGTTGTTGGCGTGCATGCAGGACCCCACTTCTTTAGAATGGGTGATCGTGTCGTATGTGACTCGAGTGGAGGTATGGGGGAGGGGGTCGGGAATGTGTGGCCGGGGAATAATGGATACGTAGACGATCACTCAACAGTCCTCGTTCGAGAGGGGATGGCGTTGGGTGTTTTGGATGATGTTGTGCAACAGTTCGGAAATGCAAACAGGGATGCAGGTAAATAGAGAGAAGTCAATGCTCATGGGGTTGGGAGTGATTGGTGTGGCGGGGGGGGTAGATGTAACGTTGTGAGAAAACAAACGGTTCTGTTTTAAAAATTTGTGGTTATCACCTATAAGGATGACTTGGACGCTGCTAGAGAGGAAAATCTAATAGATTAATGGAAAGGATTCGGGGGTCTGGGTTGCATTGCGACCTCATCATTCTGACTTCGTGTGGCAACGATGTGATTGTTATAAATGTTTATTGTCTAGTAAGGTTTGGCACGTTTAGCAGCGTGTTACATTAACAGGGAAGACGGCGATTGTGGGAATTATGAGACGAGTGTTTTAACTTTTTGTGGGGTTCAAGGTGCGATTGGCTGAGGAGAGAGGTTGTATGTTACCTGTGCGCCAGGGTGGGTTGGGGTTGATGGATTCTGAGCAGGGAGGATTAAATGTGTGTTCTTAAATGGAGTGTTTTGACGCGGAAGGTGTGAGTGGAGGGCATGCTGTGAAAAGTACATGATAGGTTGGGGGTCAGTTGTATGGTGGTGTGGAGTTGAGGGAATGTGAAAAATATTTTTGAGGGCTTTGATGTTTTGGTTAGAGAACCAGGAAAATTTCGAAGTTGGGGGTTTGTGTAGGCTGCTTGCAGATGGATTGTTGTAACAGATGAGGGATTGTTCCCATGCACGCATGGAAGAGTATTTGGTATAGGTTTAGCACGTTGAAGTTAAAGCTGGGTATTAAGGGAGGTAACGTTGCGTTTTTTGCATGGCATACTACCGTCGGGGGAGGTTTACTAAGAAACCAGAGGGTAATGTGGGCGGAGAGAAGGTGTGAATCTGTTGGGGAGGTGAGACGGCGATCCATGTAGTATACTTTTGTGGGGGACTGGAGGTTGTTAGGTATTGGTTAAGTAGGGTTGTACACGTGGTGGGGGCGAGGGGTGTCGGTTCTGCGTGCACTAAGCTAGATGTGGGAGGGTTCGATGAGAGTGCTGTAGAGCTTTGGTTTATATAATTGTGGATTATATATATATATAATATATATTAATATATTATATATATATATTATATATATCGTGGAATGATGAGGGGGAGGGCGGGAGGGATTATGAGGTGCGGATAGGCGGGTGCTAGCGGTAACGGTTTATCGTACGATTGTGTCGTAATAGAGAACTGTATGGGATGGAGGGGGGGAGAAGGATTTTTTGGAAGGGGTAAATGTTAAAAACGGTTAGGGTTTCTCAATCAATCTATGACTTGGCTAGTGAGTTAAGGGGGGGGGGGTTGGGGATGATTCATAAGAGAAGGGGTATTTTCAGGGGGAACCAGCGGTTGGTCGCTCCCTGGGAGGGGGTGAGGGTTAGGTGTATGTAAGTGGGTATATGAAGGTGTAGATGTGTGGCATAAGTGTATGTAGCATGCATGTGGGCACAGAGAAAGAACATGTGATATCAAGTTATTACGTAGTAACGAAATGGAGAATTCTGTGTTTGATGTGTCAGGGCCGTCATGACCTTCTTCATGTATTAAGTGTGTATGAATGGTTGTCAAGATATATAGTTATAAATACCGTGAAGAGTTTTGGGCTTTATGTAGAGTGTGCGTATAGCCTTTATTGGGCATATTTCATGTGCGATAATCGTATGCAGTGAGAGGTTATTTAAATTATGTTGTTTGTGTTTTGTGTTGGGGGTTTTAGCGAGGGTACTGACTTTATTTTAGTTATCTAATGTGCTCATCCATGATGATGAGAGATTGGAACGCTAATGACTTCCATAAATTTGTAATGCCTCGTTAAAATTTTGTAATGGGGAGGAGTATGGTTTTTGTCTCGGATGTTATATAATGTGCTCAGGCGGTGGAAGAGGCTGTTGTAATATTAGTTAGTAATATTTATTAATATTTATTTATTATAAGTGTGAGGCTAGGTTTTTCATTTTTTTTCAATGTTAAAGAGGATTGTAGTGAGGCAAGTATGTATGTTTTTAGGTAATTCTTCATTGTATTGGGGTTAATTTTGGGAAGTTGCATTTGTACTTGTTTTAACTGAGATTGTGATGTAGGTATTCCTTGATTATCTCTGTGAAAGTTGTGAACCTTTGTCATATGTCAGTCTAGTATGTTAACTATACAAATCTGAAAGGTTTATATAGTTTATATTTTATATAGTTATATAGTTATTAGTTTATATTGTTTATATTTTAGTAGTATGGTATAGGAAAATTTTGTGAGTGTATATATGGGTAACCTTTTTTTATGTCAATTACAATGTGTTGTTAAAAAAACTTGTTAGGTATGTTGTGTGTAGGATTGAGGACTACTGTACCATTTTATTCTTTATTTAATATTAAGCTGTAAAGTTTTAAATCAAATATAAAAAAACCCACTGAGTGAGTCAGTAGAGTACTACATGATTCAGTAAACGGTGGGGGAATTTAGTAGTTTTCTGTTATTAAGCTCAGAAAGGTTTCAGGCACCACGCATGTAGAACCCCACAACACTAAATAGGTGAGTGTACACACACAACACACACCACTCACACACACACACACACCTGAGAAAGGAACAAGATTATAAATGAAACAGCATGGGTTCATGGAAGGCAAATCTTGTATCACAACTTCTGGAGTTTTATGACAAGGTAACAGATGTACGAACGAGAGAGAGGGGTGGATAGATTGCGTTTTCCTAGGACTGCAGGAAGGCCGTTGGAACAGTTCCCCACAAGTGAGTAGGCGAAGCTGGAGGAATCAGGCGCACGTAAAAGGGGAGGGCATGCAATGGAAAGGGAATACCTGAACAGGGGGCAGCAACGAGTCAGGTACGTGAAGAGGTATCACAGAGGTCGCCTGTTACGAGCGGGGGTCCACAGGGGTCAGTTCTAGGACCAGTGCTATTTTTGATATATATGAACGACATGATGGAAGGGATAGATCTGAAGTGTCCCTGTTCGCTGATGACGTGAGTTGATGAGAAGAATTAAATCGGAGAGAGAATGAGGCAGGACTGCAAAGAGACCTGGACAGGCTGGACATGTGGTCCAGTAACTGGCTCTCGAATTCAAATCCAGCCTAATGCAAAGTCATGAAGATTGGGAAGGGCCAAAGAAGACGCAGACAGAGTATAGGCTAGGTGAACAAAGACTACAGCCTCACTCAGGGAGGAAAAGACCTTGGGGTGTGACCATAAACACCGAGCACATACACGGAGGCACACATCAACCAAAAACGTGCAGCATACGGGGCGCCTGCAAACCTGAGAATAGCCGTTCGTTACACTTAATAAGGAATCGTTCAAGACATGTACACTGTGTTGTTAGGCCATACTGGTGTTAGCAGCATCCGTCTGGAACCACACTGGTCACGCCGTCAAGAAGTTGAGAAAGTACAAGGTTTGAAAAGGATAGTCACAGAGTCAAGGGAATGTCGTACGAGGAAATAAGGGGAAATGGGACTGGACGAACGGAGGAAAGAAGGTCAGGGGAAGACATGATAACGAAATACAAGATACTGTGGGGAATAGGACAAGGTGGACAGAGTTGGGGTGGTAGGGCTGGAGGGATGTAACACATTGAAGCAGAGGGAATTTGGTGGTAGTAAATCCTTGTGAACAGTAAAGTGTGGGGCGTGGCAGAAATTATATCCCTGAGGTCGTGGTTATTCAGGAACTGGAGAGGGTGGTTTTGAGGTATGTGTGGGGTATGGGAATAGCCATGGTACGGGAAGGAGGTGGTGTATGATGGGCGTGCGGCAGGGTGGAGCTGGGTCTTATACCTTTGACACAACGAGTGAAGGCAGTGTATGTGAAGCAGCGGTACTTGTGGGTGGGAGGGGAGAGGGGTAGAAGGGTGGAGATAGGTCATGGAGGATGTGCAAAAAATGGTGGATGGAAGGGAAGGCATACTGGAGTGTGAAGATTAGTGCGAAATTGTTGGCCATGGGTGTCACTAGCACGTTTAGGAGGACCATACAATTAGTGTCAGAGGGCCCGAGACCTGTTCAACGCCTCCCAGCATACCATAAGGGGATTAAAACAGACCCCTGCAGTCTTCATGCTGGCATGGACAAGCACCCTAAGGTTTCGGTTATCCTGATCAGCCGAGCTGTGGCTCGTACGTTGGTTTGCGTGCAGCCAGCAGTAACAGCCTGGTTGATCAGGCTCTGATCCACCAGGAGGCCTGGTCACAGACCGGGCCGAGGGATCGTTGACCCCCGGAACTCTCTCCAGGTAAACTCCAGGTAAAACTCCAGTAGGGAAGCAAAAAAAGTAAGGGTAAGTAGGCCTTGGGTGGACAGGTTGGCAGGGTACAGTGATACAGGGAGTAGCTACATACCCGATGTATGATTGGAGGGGCATTTGGGAAGAATATCGGAAGATCAGATTAAAGCCAAGGGTTCGTGAAGTGGTTTATAGATTTTTTATGGGAATTCTAGCTACAAGGTCAGCGCGATGTTTGAATGGGTGATGTAGGTGCTGGCACTTGTTTGCATTGTGGGGAAGAGGAGACGGCTTTTCATGCTATATATTTTTGTGAAAAACTTGGGTTTTGTAAGGGACATGTTAGGAGTGTTCTTGGTATATATATATATATATATATATTTTTATATATTATATATATATATATATATATATAGATATATATGTCGTGCCGAAATAGGCTAGAACTTGCGATCTTGGCTTAAATAGCAACGTCATCTTGCATATAGGACAAGCGAATATTTGTGTTTGCAATAATTTCGCCAAAAATCATTTGAATCTAACGAAAAAATATATTTCACTGGTGTTTGCTTAGTTATTAAATTTATGGTAAACAAATCCTAAAATATATTTAGTTGGGTTAGGTAAAATAAATTGTTCTAGTTTTATTAAGGTTCTAGGTAAGTTTTCTAAATTTCTTTTGGAGCAAAATTAAATTTTTTGTACATTAACATTATATGAAAAAAATATATCTTTAAAGTTATAAGAGAAAACTTTTAGAAAGGACTTAATTTTAAATAGTTTTTTCTTGCTATTGTGACAGGTTTTACTTATTCGGCACGACATATATAATATATATATAATTTATTATAAATATATATATATATATATATTTATATATATATATATATATATATATATTTATAAAATATTGGCTATCTTCTGAGAATTTGTGTTTTCCTTTTGTACGTACATCAAGTCGAAATATTATGTTATCTTGATATGAGTCAAGGATTAACAGCCAAGATGGCTCTCTCCACCGTGCAGCACTGCCCGCTTGAATGATGGAGAGGGCAAGGATATAATACCATACCATATCGAAAAAAGGCATGTAATTACAGTAGAGATGGAAGTGGATGGAAGACATTAGCTATAACTACCTCTGCTAATACTCGAGTTACACCACTGCTTCTCACCAGCTGTGTCCGTGGTTGTACTTTCAGTACTCTCAGTTTTCGTACGTACATCGCAACTTTTTTTCTTACACATAACTTCCTCCATGGGATTCTTGTGTCTTGGTGTCAAGTGATCGTTCCTGTTCACTTTTGAAAAATGCTTTTGCTCAGTTGGTTGTCTTTCACTGTTTTGTATTCGAGTTTATAGCCTTAGTGTACAGTTTATTATTTTCTTCAATAATTTGTTTGCAAAAACTTTTACATTGTTAGTGTTGAATTTCTACCTCTGTTTATTGCAGTATTTCAAGTTACTGACTCGTTTAGCATTTCTAATAGTTGTTATGTATTTGAGTGGAACCATCTTTGAATACCTGTAAGGGTTCTGAATGAAATCTCCACGTGTCTCCGTTTAATTGAGATAAAGGTTGAGAGTTTTCTAACTTTACTCACATGATTTTTTTTCCGAATGACGTCATTAGTTTGGTAGGTGGTCTCACCCAGCTCTCCAGTATATCTTCGTCTTTCATGCAATCTGGAGACCAAAACGGGAAGGCAATTCCAGTTCAAACCAATTGCGTCACTGGGCCAGTTAATACAACATGGGATTCGAGCATAGAACGGGGCGATATACCACAGTCAGTTTAGCGTTCTTTATGACTAAACTTACATTTCGGCAAGATGAAAACTTAAAATTGGTAGTTAATGTGTGGGTGTGGTAGCTAATGTGTGCATGTGGTGGTTAATGGGTGGGTGTGGTAGCTAATGTGTGCATGTGGTGGTTAATGGGTGGATGTTATACATTTATTGGATAACATCAGTTGGACCACAAATTTCAACATTATTCTCCCACAACACTCAAGTTTCAAGCTTAAGTTTTACCAGTTACAAAGTTTCATTGTTTCTGCTTCAATCAATTATTCCTGTTTTCATAATATTTTTTATTGAATTAATAAAAAAAATGTTAATTAAATATCAATTGTGTATACACTGCTTGGTGGCCGCCTTGCTGGCATTGAACATATTTCTGTGGTGGAAGGTAACGGCCCGGGAGCAGCAGATACGAGGGAGCTGAAGGCGACCTCGATGAGTTACGTCAATGGATCTTCAGCGGGGTGTTGCCCCTGTTGTTCAGCTCATCGAGATACTCGTTTATACTTAAGTGTGATGGGACTGGTTGTGGGTCATTGGCTCCTGTATGAAGAACTTTCTGTGCCTTGCTTTGGTGCGCCCTGACATGTCTTGAAGTGTATGCTGGTACGGTCCTTCATACTCCTTGGTTTTCTATCACCCATCATAGTTTTCCTGGATCCACATTCGAAGGCGATCTTCGTCGCAAACCTTACACAAGTGACCTCAAAACCTCTGGTGACCTACAGGTTTGCTAGCGACCTTAACACAGACGATGGCCCCCAAAGGTGAAGGAGTCCATGTGATCAACGCCCTCTAAGGACTTTGCTCCTATTGAGGTGTTGAACATGACAGTAATGAAATAGGGTAAGTATTAATGATCGAAGTAGGAAGATCGATCTGGTTCGAACTGGCAGCTTATCTCGAGAGAAACTTATTTGAATAAACATTGGTCCGAACATTGGGGAACATTAAGGAGTTATATGGAATCCAAAAACAGTATGAGATTCATGGGGATGCGATGTTCTTCGATTCAGCTACCAGAAAAGAGAACTGATCTACAGCATTAGGACTGGAACACTGGACGAAGAGAAGGGAACCGAAAAGAGAGATATTTCTACCTCCAGTTACGTAACGAAATATTTGTGCAAAGTGGAGCCGATTAAGGAAGAAGATTAATGTGATTACGTCAAAAGACGTTGTGATATATACACATCAGTATACCTCTGCGACATTATTGGCAAGATGTAAAATCATCTCGGTAAATGTGAGGCACATTCCGTGATCTTGATGCATCAAAGGATGACAGATCCTAATAAACTCACACCACCAGACGGAGGTTGATGGCTCGCACAATCAGACGGAGGTGATGGCTCGCACCATCAGACGGAGGCTGGATGGCTTGCTACCATCAGACGGTGGCTGATGGCTTGCACCATCAGACGGAGGTGATGGGCTGCACCCATCGACGGAGGCTGATGGCTCGCACCATCTCAGGACGGAGGTGATGGCTGAACATCAGACGAGGCTTGGCTCGCCATCAGAACGGAGGTGATGGCTCGCACCATCAGTCAGCGGCAGATACTCACTGGATCAGACGGAGGACGATGGCTCACGGATAGACGGAGGCTGATGGCTCAACAGGTTCGACGGAGGCTGATGGCTCGACATCATCAGACGGAGTTAGATGAGCTCCACAGGATCAGACGGAGGCAGATGCCTCATGTATCAGACGGAGGCAGATGACGCCAGGATCAGACGGAGGCTGATGGCTCACAGGATCAGACGGAGGTGATGGCTCACAGAGCAGACGGAGGCTGTGGCTCCACCATCAGACGGAGACTGATGGCTCACAAGATCAGACGGAGGCTGTTGGCTCGCACCATAGACGGAGGCTGGATGGGGCTCACAGCGTTCAGACGGGGCTGATGGCTCACAGGATCCGACGGAGGGCTGATGGCTGCACCATCAGACGGAGCAGATGGCTCACAGGGATCACGGACGGAGGCTGATGGTCACAGGATCAGACGGAGTCAGCTGCACTCACAGGATCAGACGTGAGGGCAGATGACTTAACAGGATCAGCGGAGGCTGATGGCTCAAAGGATCAGGACGGGAGGCTGTTGGCAGCACCATCTGGACGGAGCGCAGATGCTCCTTAGGATCAGGCGGAGGCTGATGACCACAGGATTAAGGCGGAGGACTTGATGGCCGCACCATCAGCGGAGGCTGATGGCTGCACCATCAGGGTGGCTGATGGCTCACAGATCAGACGGAGGCTGATGGCTACTGGATCAGACGGAGGCTGATGGCTCACAGGATTCAGGGACGGAGGCTGATGCCTCACGGATCAGACGGTGGATGATGGTCGCACCATCAGACAGTGGCTGATGGCTCACAGGATCAGACGGAGGCAGAGCTCACAGGATCAGACGGAGCCAGTTGCTCACAGGATCAGACGGAGGTGATGGCTCACAGATCAGTCGGAGGTGATGCCTCGCACCATAGACGGAGGCTTGTGCCTCGACCATCAGGACGGAGGCTGATGGCATGCCCATCAGACGGAGGTGATGGCTCGCACCATCAACGGAGGCTGATGGCATGCAACCATCAGACGGAGGTGATGCTCACTGATCTGACGGAGGTTGATGATGCCCATCAAGCGGAGGCTGATGGCTCATGGATCAGGACGGTGGTTGTGGCTGCACCAATCAGGGGATGATGATGGCATGCACTTCAGACGGTGGATGATGGCCTGCACCATCAGACGGGGCTGATTGCTCACAGATCATACGGGGCTGATGGCTCGCTCCATCAGAGGAGGCTGATGGCTCGCACCATCGACGGAGGCTGATGGCTCATGGATCTGGCTCCTGTTCGCCTCGTACATTGTGCTTTCACAGTATCACGCGTAACCTGGTGCCTCACAGTATCACACGTACCCTGGTGCCTCACAGTGTCACACGTACCCTGGTGCTCACAGTTTCACACGCGTATCCCCTGGTGGCCTCTACAGTAGTCCACACGTACCCTGGTGCCTCACAGTGTCACACGTACCCTGGTGCCTCACAGTATCACACGTACCCTCATGGTGCTCCAGTGTACAGTACCCTGGTGCCTCACAGTTGTCACACGTACACTGGTGCCTCACCTTGTCACACGTTACCTTGTGCCTCACAGTATCACACGTACCCTGGTGCTCACCGTGTCACACGTTCCTGGTGCTACAGTGTCACACGTACCCTGGTGCCTCACAGTGTCACACGTACTGGTTGCCTACAGTATACACGTTACCTGGTGCCTCACAGATACACGTACCTGGTTGCCTCACAGTATACAGACCCTGCGGCCTCACATGTCCATCGTACCCTGGTGCCTCACAGTTCACACGTTACCTGGTGCCTCACTGTATCAACGTAACCTCGGTGCCTCAAAGTGTCACACTACCATGGGTGGCCTCACTGGTCACACGTTCCCTGTGACCTAAACAGTGTCACACGTACTTGGTGCCTCACAGTATCAACGTACCTGGTGCCTCCAGTGTCACACGTACCCTGGTGCTCACAGTGTCACACGTACCCTGTTGCCTCACAGTGTACCACGGTACCCTGGTTGCCTCCACAAGATCACACGTACCCTGGTGCCTAACTGTATCACACGTACCCTGGGCCTCACAGTATCTTCACGTACCCTGAGTGCCAAGTGTCCACATACCTGGTGCTGCTCCAGGTGTCACACGTTCCCTGGTGCCTCCCAGTATCACTCGACCCTGGTGCCGCAACAGTATCACACGTACCCTGGTGCTCCACTGTAATCACCACGTATCCTGGTGCCCTCACAGTATCACACGTACCTGTGCCTCACCGTATCAAAGTATTCCTGTTTTGGCATCCCAGTATCACACGTATCCTGGTGCCTCACAGTATCACAGTACCTGGTGCTCACGTATACAGTACCCTGGTGCACTCACAGCTCACACGTACCTGGTGCCTCACAGTTGTCACACATACCCTGGTTGCTTCACCAGATGTCACCACGTACCTGGTGCTCATGTATCACACGTACCCGGGTTGCTCACAGTATCACACGTTTCCCTGTGCCTCACAGGTATCACACGTATCCTGGTGCCTCACAGTATCACAGTACCTGGTGCCTCACAGTTATCACAACGTGATCTGGTGCCTCCACAGTATCACACGTATTCCTGGTGCCTCACAGTATCACCAGTTACCCTGGTTGCCTCACCAGTATCACACGTTACTGGTGCCTCACAGTATCACACGTTAACTGGGTGCCTCACAGTATACACACGTAACTGGTTGCAGTGTATAAAGGGAGAAAGTGATCCCTGCCAGTGATAAAGGAGTGATCCCTGCCAATTATAGAGAGAGAGAATGATCCCTGCCAGTGATTGAAGGGAAAGCTGTTCCCTGAAAAGTGGGTAACGGGAGAGTGATCCCTGTCGCGATATAAAGGGAGAATGATCCTGCAGTGTAAAGGGGGAAAGTGGATCTGCCAGGGAGAAAGGGATCCCTGCAGTTGATATAATGAGTGAGTTTCTTGCCAGTGATAAAGGGAGAGATGATCCCCTGCCAGTGATAAAGGGAGGAGTGTTCCCTGCCAGTGATAAAGAGAAAGTGATCCCTGATCCATCGGGAGAAGTGATCCTGCAGTGATAAAGCGAGAGTGATTTCCCTGCCAGTGATAAGGGAGACTGATCCTGCAGTGATAAAGAGAGAGTTTGGAATTTCCCTGCCAGTGATAAGAGAGAGTGATCCTGCCAGTGATAAAGAGAGAGTGATCCTGCCAGTGAATAAAGGGAGAGTGTTCCTGCCAAGTGAAAAAATGTGAGAGAGTGATCCTCGCCAGTGAAAAAAAGTGAGAGTTGATCCCTGCCAGTGATGAAGGGAGAGTGATCCCTACCAGTGGTACAGGGAGAGTTATTCCTGCCAGTGATGAAAGAAGAGTGAGCAGTGTCAGTGATAAAGGGAGAGACTGATCCCTGCCAGTGATAAAGGGACAGGTCGTGCCGAATATGTAAAACTGGTCAGTTAGCAAGAACTCATTTAAAATTAAGTCCTTTCTGAAATTTTCTCTTACACGTTTAAAGATATATTTTTTTCGTTAATATTGATGTAAAAATTTATAATTTTGCACCAAAAGAATCTTAGAAAACTTACCTAACCTTATTATAACAAGAACAATTTATTATGGCCTAACCCAACTAAATATATTGTAGATTTGTTTACAATAATTTAATACTAAACAAACGCAGTGAAATACATTTTTTTCGTAAGGTTCAAAATGATTTTGGCGAAATAATTGCATACACAAATTTTCGCTTGTCCTATATGCCAAGATGAGGGTTGCACACACACACACACACTTCCTTTTTACATACGTAGGTACAATTTTTAAACTCTCGCATTACACTATTACACTGCTAAACATCCTCAACAATGGCAGCCACTGCCGATAGAACTGTGCGATTTCGCGCCTTTCGAGTTGGTTTTAAGAAATTTAAATGAAATCCAATTTAAACTTTTTCCTTTACTTTTTGTGCATCAGTAAAAACAACTGCGGCATACCAACCCGTTTTTCCCTGAGTTAATTAGCTACGTTCAGCCGAGGTTTCCCCTTCATCGTCTCAGGACCTAATTTCCATATATTTAATCTTGGTGGAAGCTGTCAGCGGGAGATGAGGGAGGTGCTGACTCTCGATCAAGGCAGAATCCTCAACTTCATTATTATCATTATTACTATTATCATTATTACATTATTAGTTATACTATATATATATATATATATATATATATATTAATCTTAATAAAATATTTATATATTTATATATTATATATATATATTATATGTCGTGCCGAATATGGTAAAACTGGTTCATTAGCAAGAAACTCATTTAAATTAAGGTCCTTTCGACAATTTTCCTCTTATATGTTTAAAGATATATTTTTTTCATTAATGTTAATGTAAAAATTTTTATTTTTGCTCCAAAAGAATTTAAAAAATTACCTAACCTTTTATAACAGAGCATTTATTTTAGCCTAACATCTATATATTTTTTTTTAGGATTTGTTTTCCAGTAATTTAATATAAACAAACTCAATCAAATATATTGTTTTTCGTTAGGTTCAGAATGATTTGGCGAAATTATTGCATACACAAATTTTTCACTTGTCCTTATATGGCAAGATGTGCGTTGCTATTTAGCCCAGATCGCAAGTTCTGCCTATGCGGACGACATATATAATATATATATAATATTTTTATTATCTTATATAATGATTATTACTACTTCCACTATACTAGTCCATAGTAAGAAAACGTTAAACTGGTTAGATGTGAAAACAGCACCTGGATGAAGGGGAGGGATGAGGCCAGTGTGAGCTTTTGGATAGGACTTGATTCAGCAGAGTACAACACCACTTTACACCATTACCTTTTCATCTTGATTCTTCATCTGCATTATTGGGTCAATTTCCGGCGTGCATGAGTGCAGTAAATTAGTGTTATTGTGTCTATCATACAACTGTTTGGAATGTCGGCAAAACAGTTCGTGATTCCAGTAAACCTCTGAGTGAATCTATACGTTTACTGCATGATTCTAGTAAACCACTGCGTCCAGTAAAGTACAGCCATGATTCAAGTAAACACTGAGTACTCCAAGTAAAGTTCTGCATGTTCTAGTAAACATGAGTATGGTCAGCATCGCTCTAGGGCCGTTTAGACCTCCTGCGCAAACGACTTCAGTTCCCTGAACTGCCATTGTTGTGTGGTGGTTGTTTGTCGCGCCTCTGTCGTCAGCCAGGGTAGAACTACCAATAGTCAAATGGGCCGATCAGTTATAAGGCGAAGGATTAACACACTGTCGGCGTTGATTTGAACTTCTCGTCGGGGCAGTAACGCCAGCTTCAGCCCAGTATTACTACCTAAAATCATCAGAGACACGTATTGGCATTTCAGGGATGGAGAGTTGTACGCGTGCATTGAACGGAGTCGTCCCATAGATTTTTTGTGAAAAACTGCTCTCTCAGCAAGGTTTATGAGTCGTTGGTCAACCATTTTCAGGACGTAAGTCTTGATGCAACACCATGCTGGCGTGTGAGGTTGATCGATGTTGTATCACATGACATTATACATGGATTAAACTGGTAATGTCCCCTTTGAGGCTGATGAGAAGATAGCTGAAAGTTTTTGAGGAATACGGAATGTTAATTTTGGCCAGCATGGTAAGTGGGTGTCGGTGAGCCTAACAGGTATGGCCGGAGAGCACTTTTAATAAAAAATGACATTGGACACCATACCGTCTTTACGTGTACTAAAGGAATTCAGGACAAGGTCATGGTGTCATACGGCAGGGGGCTTAAAGGCGTACATGCCGACTATGTGGGGATTATGAAGCACATAGCGGCGGAGTGTGGGAAGCGGCAACGAGTCTGGCCCAGTGGCGGAGACATAGCTTCTACACCGGGGGAAGCGGTGTTGATCAAGACGTGAAGGAGGGCGTGGTCGTCTATGGAGCGAGATAGTGGAATGTTGAGGCGCATAAGGCTGGGGGGAGGGGTGAGGCCCTCTTGACAGTTACTGGTCAGACACAACTTCCAGTAGGATCGGGTTGAGCAAAAAGTACAGGAGGAAGTGTTGGAAAATTGAGGGGAGGAATTAGCCGAGGATCTGAAAGACCTTGTCACCGCCGAGGAGGTGGCTGCTCATGGCAAGGTGGTAGTAAGACGAGGTGAAGGAAGTGGGGCATCAACAACAGAACTTTCGGACGACGGGATAGTGATAGGTGATGAAGTGTCCCGAGATCATTGCACTGTGTTACAGTGAGAGGTTGAGGACATTGTGAGGCATCCCCAGACCAAAGCCATTTGGGGGATGGATGCGCTGTCACAAGAAAGAGCGCCGTGCCATCGGATTCAGATGATTTTTTATTTGTCCTAACGCAGCGCCAGCGGACTGGGAAGCAAATAAGGGCAGAAGGTGAAGGTTAGTGGTTGGCCATGACGGAGCACGGAAAAAGAAGGGGGGGGGAGGGAGAGGAGGGAAATAAGAGAAAGAGAGGGATGTGGCAGAAAGTGTGAAGTGGACAAGTGTTCCCTCAACGTTTGGTGCCCATCGGAAGAGTGAAGAGAGGAGGCAGGTGGTAACTTTATAGGCTTCCGGTAAGACAGTAAACGTTAATAATGGTTTGTTTGTTGTTAATAGTGTTAAAGAGAGGAATTATTTCGGATGTTCTGATAAGATTTAGTAGAGTGGATTGTTGTGTTCCATCAGGAGCACAATTTTAAGGAGGGTAGGGTGTTGGAGATTGGAAGGGTTTCAGGTGGTACCCTTGCCATTGCCCGTGTGAAAGGAGGGGTGGGGGTGTTATATTAATTAGGGGGCGAGCCCGTTTGTTTTGCAGAGAAGTAGGGGGGGGGGTGGGAAGGGTGTAAGCGTAGATGGTTTGTGGATGGGAAAACGTGTGGCCATTATTAGCGTATATGCGCTGCAGCGACTAAGGACAGTCGTGAAGCCGGGTTTGTGTGTGAGGACCTTGTTTTTTTTCCCGTGCATTCACGGACGGTGGCAAATGTAGGAGGTGATTGGAACTTGCGTTCATTTAGGAGGGTGATGTGGGAACCGAAAAGGGGCTGGTTATGGTGTCGGTGGCCCTACGAGATTTTTGAGGTTTATTAGTGCTAAGGGAGCATTCGAGGGGTGGGGGCGTGGGAGACAGATCATACATTTGTTAGGAGAGGGTATGCCAGCGAGGGTTATGATAGAGTGTATCTTTCTCACTGGGTTGTTCGTGAGAGTTTTCAAAACTGTTGAGTAGCAGGTGGATCCTAGTGCAGTGTTGGTGGAGGTTGGGTGGGAGGCGCTGGCGGAATTATACAGGTTTAAGGAAATTAATTATAAGGCATTGAGTGATGAGTAGGGTTAGAGGGATTTTCTGGTCTAGGAAGGGAGCTTAGCAGGAGGACAGGGAGTGGAGATGTCGATACAATGGTGGGATTGTGTAGCCAGGAGAGGATTAGGAAATATTTGTGGGGGTGGGAACAAACGTATAAATGGATTTAAATATGGGTTTCTAATTATCTAGAGGACAGGTTAAGGGGCTGTTATGGGACGGGGCTGTGGGGGGCAACTATCCTATGGATGAAATTGTTCGAGGTCAAGGGGAGATGAGGGAGTTAAAAATGAGAGGTTTCAAGCGGTAAGGGTGCAGGCAGGGGTAGAGGAGGTGCTTTGGGGAGTATAAACCATCGGCGTGTGTGTTTGCGATGTCAAAACAAAGACAGCGGTTACAGCTATTCCGTGGTTAGAGGTACATGAGACGGGAGGGGGGTTATAGAATGGGTAGGATGATACAACCTACGAAATGAATGTGTGCGTATGCGGATTAAATTGGTATGAAGGGGTATTGGACAAGGGGGAAGGTGGTGGGGAATGTGGGATTTAGAGAAGGTGTGTGAAGTTTGTGACGTGTAAATTTAGGGGGGAATAGTGATAGAAAGGCTTTAGGGGGGGGGGGGTAATTACGGAGAGGGAATAGAGTTGGTTTAAGGGGAATGAGGATGGGCAATGCACCGGGTATAGACGGTCTCCTGCTGACTTTTATCTCCAACATTGGGAGGGGATAAGGGGTTTCATGAATAGGTTTTTTAATCAGATGACGGAGAAGGGTGTGATGGGGGGACAAGCAAGCAAAAGCAGTTGTAGGTTGTCAGAAGGGTTTAAAAGGGGGCGGCCACACCCTCAAGGGGAATACGTGCCAATCTCTGTTATGTTGTGATTATAAGTTGTTCGCTAAAGTCTTGGGTATTCGGTTCAAATGTGTGGTAGGGAAGTGGTTCGAAAACGTAGTTATGGTTTGCCTGGAAAGGTCGATGATTGAGGTCATGGATACTGAGAAGTTTTGTGGAGTCAAAAGAAAGGGGGAGTGAGGGCGGCGTTGTTGGCTTTAGACTGGCAGGGGGCCTATGAAGTGGTGGAAAGGGGAGCATTGGGAGCTATACTTAGGAGGCAGGGTTATGGGGAAGAAATAAGTTAATTGGGTAACCACGTTGTAGAAATGGAAGCCAAGATGTGGGTACAAATTAATGATGCTTGTGGAAGGAGATTGTAATGGGTAGAGGACTTAGGGCAGGTGTGTCCACATGTCACAAATTGTTGTTGGCGTGCATGCAGGACCCCACTTCTTTAGAATGGGTGATCGTGTCGTATGTGACTCGAGTGGAGGTATGGGGGAGGGGGTCGGGAATGTGTGGCCGGGGAATAATGGATACGTAGACGATCACTCAACAGTCCTCGTTCGAGAGGGGATGGCGTTGGGTGTTTTGGATGATGTTGTGCAACAGTTCGGAAATGCAAACAGGGATGCAGGTAAATAGAGAGAAGTCAATGCTCATGGGGTTGGGAGTGATTGGTGTGGCGGGGGGGGTAGATGTAACGTTGTGAGAAAACAAACGGTTCTGTTTTAAAAATTTGTGGTTATCACCTATAAGGATGACTTGGACGCTGCTAGAGAGGAAAATCTAATAGATTAATGGAAAGGATTCGGGGGTCTGGGTTGCATTGCGACCTCATCATTCTGACTTCGTGTGGCAACGATGTGATTGTTATAAATGTTTATTGTCTAGTAAGGTTTGGCACGTTTAGCAGCGTGTTACATTAACAGGGAAGACGGCGATTGTGGGAATTATGAGACGAGTGTTTTAACTTTTTGTGGGGTTCAAGGTGCGATTGGCTGAGGAGAGAGGTTGTATGTTACCTGTGCGCCAGGGTGGGTTGGGGTTGATGGATTCTGAGCAGGGAGGATTAAATGTGTGTTCTTAAATGGAGTGTTTTGACGCGGAAGGTGTGAGTGGAGGGCATGCTGTGAAAAGTACATGATAGGTTGGGGGTCAGTTGTATGGTGGTGTGGAGTTGAGGGAATGTGAAAAATATTTTTGAGGGCTTTGATGTTTTGGTTAGAGAACCAGGAAAATTTCGAAGTTGGGGGTTTGTGTAGGCTGCTTGCAGATGGATTGTTGTAACAGATGAGGGATTGTTCCCATGCACGCATGGAAGAGTATTTGGTATAGGTTTAGCACGTTGAAGTTAAAGCTGGGTATTAAGGGAGGTAACGTTGCGTTTTTTGCATGGCATACTACCGTCGGGGGAGGTTTACTAAGAAACCAGAGGGTAATGTGGGCGGAGAGAAGGTGTGAATCTGTTGGGGAGGTGAGACGGCGATCCATGTAGTATACTTTTGTGGGGGACTGGAGGTTGTTAGGTATTGGTTAAGTAGGGTTGTACACGTGGTGGGGGCGAGGGGTGTCGGTTCTGCGTGCACTAAGCTAGATGTGGGAGGGTTCGATGAGAGTGCTGTAGAGCTTTGGTTTATATAATTGTGGATTATATATATATATAATATATATTAATATATTATATATATATATTATATATATCGTGGAATGATGAGGGGGAGGGCGGGAGGGATTATGAGGTGCGGATAGGCGGGTGCTAGCGGTAACGGTTTATCGTACGATTGTGTCGTAATAGAGAACTGTATGGGATGGAGGGGGGGAGAAGGATTTTTTGGAAGGGGTAAATGTTAAAAACGGTTAGGGTTTCTCAATCAATCTATGACTTGGCTAGTGAGTTAAGGGGGGGGGGGTTGGGGATGATTCATAAGAGAAGGGGTATTTTCAGGGGGAACCAGCGGTTGGTCGCTCCCTGGGAGGGGGTGAGGGTTAGGTGTATGTAAGTGGGTATATGAAGGTGTAGATGTGTGGCATAAGTGTATGTAGCATGCATGTGGGCACAGAGAAAGAACATGTGATATCAAGTTATTACGTAGTAACGAAATGGAGAATTCTGTGTTTGATGTGTCAGGGCCGTCATGACCTTCTTCATGTATTAAGTGTGTATGAATGGTTGTCAAGATATATAGTTATAAATACCGTGAAGAGTTTTGGGCTTTATGTAGAGTGTGCGTATAGCCTTTATTGGGCATATTTCATGTGCGATAATCGTATGCAGTGAGAGGTTATTTAAATTATGTTGTTTGTGTTTTGTGTTGGGGGTTTTAGCGAGGGTACTGACTTTATTTTAGTTATCTAATGTGCTCATCCATGATGATGAGAGATTGGAACGCTAATGACTTCCATAAATTTGTAATGCCTCGTTAAAATTTTGTAATGGGGAGGAGTATGGTTTTTGTCTCGGATGTTATATAATGTGCTCAGGCGGTGGAAGAGGCTGTTGTAATATTAGTTAGTAATATTTATTAATATTTATTTATTATAAGTGTGAGGCTAGGTTTTTCATTTTTTTTCAATGTTAAAGAGGATTGTAGTGAGGCAAGTATGTATGTTTTTAGGTAATTCTTCATTGTATTGGGGTTAATTTTGGGAAGTTGCATTTGTACTTGTTTTAACTGAGATTGTGATGTAGGTATTCCTTGATTATCTCTGTGAAAGTTGTGAACCTTTGTCATATGTCAGTCTAGTATGTTAACTATACAAATCTGAAAGGTTTATATAGTTTATATTTTATATAGTTATATAGTTATTAGTTTATATTGTTTATATTTTAGTAGTATGGTATAGGAAAATTTTGTGAGTGTATATATGGGTAACCTTTTTTTATGTCAATTACAATGTGTTGTTAAAAAAACTTGTTAGGTATGTTGTGTGTAGGATTGAGGACTACTGTACCATTTTATTCTTTATTTAATATTAAGCTGTAAAGTTTTAAATCAAATATAAAAAAACCCACTGAGTGAGTCAGTAGAGTACTACATGATTCAGTAAACGGTGGGGGAATTTAGTAGTTTTCTGTTATTAAGCTCAGAAAGGTTTCAGGCACCACGCATGTAGAACCCCACAACACTAAATAGGTGAGTGTACACACACAACACACACCACTCACACACACACACACACCTGAGAAAGGAACAAGATTATAAATGAAACAGCATGGGTTCATGGAAGGCAAATCTTGTATCACAACTTCTGGAGTTTTATGACAAGGTAACAGATGTACGAACGAGAGAGAGGGGTGGATAGATTGCGTTTTCCTAGGACTGCAGGAAGGCCGTTGGAACAGTTCCCCACAAGTGAGTAGGCGAAGCTGGAGGAATCAGGCGCACGTAAAAGGGGAGGGCATGCAATGGAAAGGGAATACCTGAACAGGGGGCAGCAACGAGTCAGGTACGTGAAGAGGTATCACAGAGGTCGCCTGTTACGAGCGGGGGTCCACAGGGGTCAGTTCTAGGACCAGTGCTATTTTTGATATATATGAACGACATGATGGAAGGGATAGACTCTGAAGTGTCCCTGTTCGCAGATGACGTGAAGTTGATGAGAAGAATTAAATCGAGGAGAATGAGGCAGGACTGCAAAGAGACCTGGACAGGCTGGACATGTGGTCCAGTAACTGGCTTCTCGAATTCAATCCAGCCAAATGCAAAGTCATGAAGATTGGGAAGGGGCAAAGAAGACCGCAGACAGAGTATAGGCTAGTGAACAAAGACTACAGACCTCACTCAGGGAGAAAGACCTTGGGTGTGACCATAACACCGAGCACATCACCGGAGGCACACATCAACCAAATAACCGCTGCAGCATACGGGCGCCTGGCAAACCTGAGAATAGCGTTCCGATACCTTAATAAGGAATCGTTCAAGACACTGTACACTGTGTATGTTAGGCCCATACTGGAGTATGCAGCATCAGTCTGGAACCCACACCTGGTCAAGCACGTCAAGAAGTTAGAGAAAGTACAAAGGTTTGCAACAAGGCTAGTCCCAGAGCTCAAGGGAATGTCGTACGAGGAAATTAAGGGAAATCGGACTGACGACACTGGAGGAAAGAAGGGTCAGGGGAGACATGATAACGACATACAAGATACTGTGGGGAATAGACAAGGTGGACAAGAGGAGGATGTTCCAGAGAGGGGACACAGGGACAAGGGGTCACAACTGGAAGCTGAAGACTCAGACGAGTCACAGGGACGTTAGGAAGTGTTTCTTCAGTCATAGAGTCGTCAGCAAGTGGAATAGCCTAGCAAGTGAAGTAGTGGAGGCAGGAACCATACATATTTTAAGAAGAGGTATGACAAAGCTCAGGAAGCAGAGAGAGAGAGGACCCATAGCGATCAGTGAAGAGGCGGGGCCAGGAGCTGAGTCTCGACCCCTGCAACCACAATTAGGTGAGTACAATTAGGCGAGTACACACACACACACACTCACACACACTCACACACACACACACACAAACACACACACAAACACACACACACATACACACACACACACACACACACACACACACACACACACACACACACAACTACACACACACACACACACACACACAGACACACACACACACACACACACACACACAACAACACGACACACACACACGACCCGGCCAGTGAAAGTGACTTTCAGGCAGAGCGACTCGGACCAGATCCTGCAGGAGAAAGCACTATTAAGGGACATGCCGGCATACAGGAAGTGTAACTTGAACCGCGACAGACACAAGAAAAAAGGCAGAAACTGGAGAGATGGTACAAAGGCGAAAGGAGGAAAGAGAGGGATGGAGAAGACAGACCAGGAGATCCCAGACCCAGGGAAGATCAAATACAGCCTCCCTCACGAACTTCCTATAGAAATCTCCTTCACCAGGTCAACCGCCAGTGCAACCAAACACTCTAAATCAAAACACACATGCCACATCCAATGCCCACCGGGCAGCAGGTCGTCCCGAAACCGCCCCACCCACTACATTTACAAACACCCACCCCCACAGCAACAACCCCATAGTTCCTTACCAGTTCTCTCACTTCCCCCAACCCCAATATACTATTTTTTTGTTGTCCCCCCAGACACAGCCTTAGAAAAGAAGTTGAAGGTGTTGGTATACAAAATGCAGATGGAATAAACAAACAAGTATGAGGCGTGGCATGAAAGAGATTCAAGAGACATCCCCCGAACAAACAGTCTACCAAGAAACAAACACACCTGAATAATAACAGATTCAATCTTTTTCCATCCGGATACCAAATCCTCAGAAAGAACATGGGAGGTAGAGGGGGGAGGAGTTGCACTGCTCATTAAAAACCAGTGGGGTTTTGAGAAAATGGAAGAAATCGGAATGCCGGGCGAAAGGGACTACTTATAGTAGGTAACAATCCAGTCTGATGGACAAAGGTATAATTGCAGTAATGTACAAACCACCACAGAACTGCACAATGGAGGCAAGAGAAAAAACGATTGAGATCAACCAGAGGCATGATCGACACAGTAGCCGAGTGTGCCAGGAGAGCACACAAGGGGGAGCAAAGAGTTACTATTCATGGTTGATTTTAATCACAAGAGACTGGACTGGAAAACCTGGAGCCCCATGGGGGTCCTGAAACATGGAGAGCCAAGATGATGGAAGTGGTACTGAAACCTCATGCATCAAACATGTTAGTGGGGGACACTACCAGAGAGAGAGGAGAGGATGAACCAGCAAGGCTGGACCTTGGATTCACCATGAGTAGTTCGGACATCGAGGGAACATGTATTAAAAGGCCTCTGGGAGCTAGTGTCATTTGTTCTGGGCTTCTACTACATAGTTGAGCTCCACGTGGAGATAGTAGCAGGAATAGGCCGGGAAAAACCCAAACACAAAAGGGGAACTACTCAGGCATGAGAAACTTCCTTCAAGACATATCAGTGGGAGAGGAACTGACCGGAAAAACCAGTACAAGAAATGATGGACTAGGGTAGCAACGAAAAGCAAGAGCAGAGGAGAGGTTTGTTCCCAAGGAAACAGAAATAATGGGAAGAACAGAACGAGTCCTTGGATCACCCAAAGGTGAAGGGAGGCCAAAACTAGGTGTACTATAGAAAGGAAAGGTACAGAAGACAGAGAACTCAGGAAAATAAAGAAATCAGCCGAAGATCCAGAAACGAAATATGCACCAGATAAGAAGGGAGGCTCAGAGACAATATGAAAATGACATAGCTTCAAAAGTAAAGACTGACTCGAAGCTGTTGTACAGCACATCAGGAGGAAAACAACAGTCCAAGGATCAGGTAATCAGACTGAGTGAAGGGAATGGGGAAATTCACAAGAAACGACCAAGAGGTATGTCAGGAGCTCAACACAAGGATTTAAAGAGGTATTTACAGTGGAAACCCATAGGACTCCAGGAAATCATTAACAGTGGGATGCACACCAGCAATGCTGGATGAGGTACATCATAACCCAAAGGAGGAGGTGAAGAATCTGCTAAGCTAAACTTGAACACCTCAAAGGCTGTGGGACCAGACAACATCTCTCCATGGTCCCTTAAAGAGGGGCAGAGACATAGTGGTACCAATTAACCCCCGAAAGATCCTTCAACACATCAATTGAAACTGTGCAACTCCCTGAGGTATGAAAATGGCAAATTAGTCCCAATTTTAGAAAGGAGAGAGACAGACATGAGGCCCTAAACTACAGACCTGATATCACAAACGTGATAAGATGCAAGGTCATGGAGAAGATCATCAGGAAGAGAGTGAGGGGCACCTGGGAAAGAAACAAGTGTATAATTGACAACCAGCCACGGTTTCAGGGAAGGAAAATCCTGTGTCCCAAACCACTAGAGTTTTTTAGTGACAAGGTGACAGAAGTAAGACAAGAGAGAGAGGGGTGGATCGACTGCATATTTTTGGACTGTAATAAGGCCTTCGGACACAGTTTTCTCACAAAGGTTATCTGCAAAAGCTAGAGGATCAGCACACATAACAAAAGGCACTGCAAATGGATCAGAGAAAATCTGGACAGGAGCAACAACGAGTTCATGGTACGCGACGAGGTGTCAAGAGTGGGCGCCTGTGACAGCGGGGTTCCACAGGGGTCAGCCTAGGACCTGTGCTGTTCTTGGTATATGTGAACGACATAACGAAGGATAGACTCAGAAGTTGTCACTTGTTTGCAGATGATGCGAAGTAAGTGAGAAGAATCAAATCGGAATGAGGATCATGCAACTACAAAGAAGACCTGGACAGCTACAGCCTGGTCCACAACTGGCTCTTGAACTTAACCCTGCCAAATGCAAAGTCATGAAGATTGAGAGGGGAAGGCCAAAGAAGACCGCAGACACAATATAGCTTAGATGCCAAAGACTGCAAACCTCACTCAAGGAAAAAGATCTGGGGGTGAGTTAACACCGACATATCTCCCTGAGGTCCGCACATCAATCAGATAACTGCTGCAGCCATACGGGGCGCCTGGCAAACTACGATAGCGTTCGCGAACCCTCAGTAAGGATTGTTAAGTTTTTGTATACCTTTTACGTCAGCACACATCTGGGAGTATGCAGCACCAGTTAGGAAATCCACCACCCTTAGTCAAGCACGTCAAGAAATTAGAAAAGTGCAAAGGTTTGCAGAACAAGACAGTCCCAGAGCTACGGGATTGTCCTACGAAGAAAGGTTGAGGGAAATCGTCTGACGACACTGGAGGACAGAGTGTCACAGGGGAGATATTATAACGACATATAAAATACTGCGCGAATAGACAAGGTGGACAAAGACGGAATGTTCCAGAGAAGGGACACAGACACAATAGTCACAATTTGAAGTTGAAGACTCAGATGAATCAAAGGATGTAGGAAGATTTCGTCATCATAGACAGTCAGCCGTGGAATAGCCTAGAAAGTGACGTATTGGAGGCGGAACCATACATAGTTTGTTAAGGCGATGTATGATAGAACTCATGGGGCAGGGAGAGAGAGGACCTAGTAGCAATCAGCGAAGAGGCGGGGCCAGGTAGCTGTGACTCGACCCCTCAACCACAAATAGGTGGTACAGATTGTGAGTACAACACAACACACACACACACACACAAACACACACACACACAACACACAACACACACACACACCACAAACACACACACACACACCATAAAAACATAAAAAAAAAAAACCACCAAAAACACCCCAAAATTTACATACACATACACACACACACACACACAAACACACACACACACACACACACACAAACACACACAAACACACACACACACATACACACACACACATACACACCCACACATACCACACACACATACACACACACACACACACACACACACACAAACACACACACAACACCCAAACACAGAGGAACGATAAACATTCGTACATCACAACACCACACACACACACACACAGAAAGGGGGGGGGGGGGGGGAAAAGTTATACAGACAGAACAAATCAAACGACAGCAGACTGAGGGAGAGGACATTAAAACGAATGGAGCTTAGAAAAGAGACAAGGAGGGACACCAGGCCAGAGGTCAGTCAGAGCAGGACAGAACAGCAAGGGCAAGCACACACACAACTACACTCAGAACATACAACCTATCACACATCCCAACCCACACTACAATCATACCCCACAGCCTCCACCCAACATCGAGCTATAGAATCCCACAGATGCCACCAGGTCCTCCACCCCCACAGGCCCCCCAAACCACAGTGTTGGAAAGGAAACTGAAGGTATGGTACACAAACGCTGATGGAATAACAAATAAGTGGAGAGGCACGAAAGAGTCCAAAGAAGCATCACCGGACATCATAGCTCTTACAGAAACCAAGCTTACAGGTATGATAACAGATGCCATCTTTCCAACGGGATCCAAATCCTGAGGAAAGACAGAAGGTAACAGGGGGGTGGGAGGAGTGGCGTTTGCTGATCAAAAATGCGCTGGAATATTTGATAGCTGGAGAGAGGACGATAGCGGAGAAGAAAAGTGGATTTACATAGTGGGAACACTTCACTCTGGAGGTCCCAAAGGTGGTAATAGCAGTGATGTAATAACCCACCACACAGAACAGGCAGGAGGCAGCAAGAGTACGACGAGAGAAATAGAGCGAAGGTTGACACACTGGCTAGAGTGGCCAGAGTAGAGCTCATGCATGCAGGCAAAGCTCCTGATCATGGGTGACTATTAACCACAATGAGATCGATGTGAGAATGGACCCACATGGGGGCCAAGATAACATGGAGGCTAAGATGATGGAGGTGTAACTGGAGAACTTCAGTCCAACACGTAAGGGACACTACAAGAGAGAGAGGAGAGGATGTAACCAGCAAGGCTGACTTTAGTATTCACCTTCAGTAGGCTAGATATCGAGGACAACCACATACGATAGACCCCTGGGGCCAGTGACCATGTGGTTTTAAGTCTTCGAATACACCGTAGAGCTACAAGTGAGAGGAGAAGCATGAAGGCCAGGACGAATGAAGCCAAACTACAAGAAAGGACTACACAGGAATGGGGGGAACTACCTGTACGGGTTCAGTGGGACAGAGAACTGGCAGGGAGCCAGTTAATGAATGTGGAATATGTAAGCAATAAATGCAAGAGGCTAGGAAGAGGTTTTGTACCCAAGGTAACAGGAGTAATGAAAAAGCCAGGATGAGCCCATGGTTTACCCAAAGGTGAAGGGCGGCAAAACCAAGGTGCTATGGAATGAAGAAATATAGAAGGCAAAAAAGGACCAGGAGAATAAGAGAACAGTCGTAGAGCCTGAAACGAATATGCACAGATTAGAAGGAGGCCCAAAGACAATATGAAAATGACATAGCAGTCGAAAGCCAAAATCTGGACCGAAAACTGTTGACAGCCACATCAGGAGGGAAAACAACAGTCAAGGACCATGTAATCAGGCAAAGGAAAGGAAGGAGGAGAGACCAACAGGAAATGACCGTGAAGTAGTGGAAGAACTCAACAGAGATTCAAAGAAGTGTTTCACAGAGGGAGACAGAAGGACTCCAGAAAGACGGAGAGGTGGGCACACCCACCAATGTGCTGGACACAGTGCACACAACCGAGGAAGAAGTGAAGAGACCTTCTGCTGAGCTTGATATCTCAAAGGCAATGGGGCCAGATAACATCTCCCATGGGTATTGAGAGATGGGAGCAGAGGCCTATGTGTACCCCAAACAACAATATTCAATACATCTAATCGAAACAGGGAGATTGCCTGAGGCATGGAAGACACAAATTGTATTCCCAATCTTTAAAAAAGGAGAAGACAGGGGAAGCATTAAACTCCAGACCAGTGTCACTGACATGTATAAATGCAAAATCATGGAGAAGCTTAACAGGAGAAGAGGGTGAACACATAGAAAGGAAGATCTCATCAACAGCATCCAGCATGTTTCAGGGACGGGAAATTCCTGTTTCACAAACCTACTGGAGTTCTATGACATGGAGGCCCAGAGTAATGACAAGAGAGAGAGGGGTGGGTGGATTGCATTTTCTTGGACCTGCAAGAAGTGCGTTTGACACAGTTCCACACAGAGAAAGGTGCAAAAACTGGAGGACCATGCAGGGATAACAGGGAAAGGCACTACAATGGATGCATGGAATACTTGTCAGGAAGACAGCCACGATCCATGGTACGTGCGAGGTGTTCCAGAGTGGGCACCTGTGACCAGCGGGGTCCCGCTGGGGTCAGTCTTAGGACCAGTGCTGTTTCTGGTATTTATGAACGACATGACTGAAGAATAACTCTGAGGTGTCCCTGTTTGCAGATTGACGTGAAGTTTGATGAGAGAATACACTCGATCGAAGACCAGGCAGAACTACAAAGGGATCTGACAGGCTGCAGACCTGGTCCAGCAATTGGCTCCTGGAGTTCAATCCCTCCAAGTGCAAAGTCATATGAAGATTGGGGGGAAGGGCAAAGAAGTCCGCAGACGGAGTACAGTCAGGGGGTCATAGACTACAAACCACTCAAGGAAAAAGATCTTGGGGTGAGTATACCACCATTCACATCTCCTTAAGTGCAGCATCAACCAAATAACTGCTGCAGCATATGGGCGCCTAGCAAACCTCGAACCGCATTCTACGCGACCATCTTAATAAGGAATCGTTCAGACCATGTACACCGTATACGATAGGCCCATAAAGGGAGAATGCGGCCCAGTTTGTATACCCACACCTAGCCAAGTCACGTAAAAGAAACTAGAGAAAGTCCAAAGGTTTGCAACAAATACTAGTCCCCTGACTAAGATGTTATTTCCTACGAGGAGAAGGTTAAGGGAAATCAACCTGACGACAATCTGAGGACAGGAGAGAATAGGGTGACATGATACCGACAATACAAAATACTGAGGGTAAACTGACAAGGTGGACAAAGACAGGATGTACCAGAGATGACACAGTAACTAGGGGACACAGTTGGAAGCTAAAAGACCACAAGATGAATCACAGGGATGTTAGGAAGTAATTCCTTCAGCACAGAGTAGTCAGTAATGGAATAGTTAGGGAAGCGATGTAGTGGAGGCAGGATCCATACATAGCATTTAAGCAGTCAGGTAAGATAAAAGCTCACGCTCGGGGAGTGACCTAGTAGCGATCAGTGAAGAGGCGGGGCCAGGAGCTCGGACATCGACCCCGCAACCTCAACTAGGTGAGTACAACTAGTGAGTACACACACACACACACACACACACACACACACACACACACATACACACACAAACACACCTTAGTAAGGAATTGTTAAAGACACTGTAACCCAATCGTGTACGTCAGGTATGATAAGCTCATGGAGCAGGGAGAGAGAGGACCTAGTAATTACTCAGTGAAGAGGGCGGCGCCCAGGAGCTGAGTCACGTACTCCCTGCAACCAAATTAGGAGAGTAACAATTAGGTGAAGTACCCACACACACATACATACATACATACATTCTCTCTCAGGAAAATTTTACCAAACCTGCAGATTAGTATCATAGAAATCTTTAATCCACTTGCATTTACTCAAAGATCAACACAGATAACTTAAGATCCTGAATAATGCGAAATTATAATATATATTAAGTGTTTTAGTAGAAGCCTGAATTTGTTCCCATATGATTTCTTAAAGTGAGAACTCATGTATTTATGGAAGAGTAATGTTTACTGATTATCGAAGTGGAAGAAAGAGAAAAAAAAGGAGATTTTTATGTGTTTCATCTTTTGCTTGAAGTCTCATTCCATAGTTTCGATTTATGGACTCATTTAGCACTTCTGAAATATCTTCATCTCTGATGTGTCGAAACCATGCAACAAAGGTCCTGTATGTGATCGGCCTCGTAGTCTTCATTTTCTAGGAGAAAAACAGTAGAGTGCCTAAAGTCTTCGTGACATTATTTCCCTGAGCGCGGTACGAGAGTGTGGTAGCTCTTTCTTTAACCCTCTATAATATAATCCTCGTTTTTTATTAATTTGGAGACCAATCACGATCACCATTTTCCAAAATGCGATTCAAATATATGTATTCATGCAGAGCGCCCAAATGTATCTAGATATTTTGCTCGAAGTTCAACCAAAATGAAAGCAAACTTGTCAGGTTTGTTGTTCTCGGTTAGGGTATACGTTTGGGGTTTCGTTGCATATGTTTTACTGCAAAGTCCTTTTCTTCATTTGTTCCGGCAGTTTGTTTGCCAACTTGAGATTATTATCCCAAAATGCATTACTATACACTGTCTGCAATAAAATCTTCCTCGACGTGCTCCGACCACAGCGCCAACTTTTTCTAGATCATCATAATATTTCAACTAACTGTGAATGGTACATTTTTTTTTCAGATTATCGTCATTCTGCAAATTTTGCTATCTTAGATAGAGAAAATGAAGATACATTTGATATGACCAATTGAACGAACGAACCGATCCCTGGAGAACTTCATTGTTACTCAGAAGCTACTCAGACATCTCTCCGTCGAGTACTTCTCAATGTTTGTGAGCCAGCCCACCTATGAATTTGTCTCCTATACCAAGTGCTCAACTTTGGCTCTCAGAATTTCTATGTAGTACCTTTTCCAAAACTTCTGGACGTCTAGATAACACTGACATCTGCTTGGGAACTATTCATACCAGGTTATCAATCTGTAATTGACAAATTTCCAGGAAGTTAGTCTTGATGATGTGTTTACTACTGATTCCACGCTGGCTTTCCGTACTTATAAATTTTGGTTTGTTTCCAGAAAACTGTCTTGTCCCTGACAATAACTTCCAGTTTTTACCTAAAATTGGCGTTGAGATGCACGAAACTGAGGGCACAGGTCTTGTCCCATTTTTAAATATAGCGGCGACATATGCCATTTTCCATTATAATAGTACTATTCCTTCTTCCAGTGATTATTTAAATATTACCGAGAGTGGGTGAGCGATCTGGTAAATATGTCACTCAGTCAGCTGGAAGGGTTAATATTCAGATTTTCCAAGTATTTAATTATGTCTTAGCTGTTATTTTCATCACCTATTAGTTTTTCGGTAGACAGGAAGGTGGTAGGTTAAAAAAGGTGGTAGAAGAGAAAGGTGATAGAGGGAAAGGTGGAAGAGGTAAATGAAGATGGCTGAGAATCAACCTTGCTTCACTCTTTTACTATCGCCACACGGAGTTTACCCATCAATAAATATAGAAAAAACACAGTTTCACTCATTATATTAACATTTAGGTTGAATGTCAGTTGCTGCTGCTGAGTGATGAGAGCCGCGGCTCCCGTCACACGCCTGCTGCTGAGTGATGAGAGCCGCGGCTCCCGTCACACGCCTGCTGCTGAGTGATGAGAGCCGCGGCTCCCGTCACACGCCTGCTGCTGAGTGATGAGAGCCGCGGCTCCCGTCACACGCCTGCTGCTGAGTGATGAGAGCCGCGGCTCCCGTCACACGCCTGCTGCTGAGTGATGAGAGCCGCGGCTCCCGTCACATGCCTACCTTGTAACCCGTGCCAGAAAAATAGAGAATGTCAGAATTATGATCTTATAGTCTCTACATTATATTTTCCTTAACGCCATTCATTCATTCAAACGTTCATTCATTCGTTAGGGACTGCTTTAACATGTCTAGATGCGTGTTGCCGCTCTCACCATTATCCATTCGTGTCGTTCTGATAGAATTAACTAAGACATGAATCAACTAAGCGAGACATGTGGAGAAAGATAACTCGTTAACAAAATAACCGCTTGATTTCAGATCAACCAAATTTTGTCTATCAAACTTTTATTTTTTTCATATGTATATGATAAGACAACAACAACAAAAAAAAAAATGGATCGACCAAGTCTGTTTTAAGTTAAAAAAAAAATAGAGATTTTACCAAATTCAAAATTTCAAAGGCCAATGTAAGGGAGATATAACACTAGCCCAACAGTTAGTGAAAATAATAGTAATGGGTGAACGTGTACAGCACCGTGTAATAGTAATGGGTGAATGTGTACAGCACCGTGTAATAGTAATGGGTGAATGTGTACTGCACCATGTAATAGTAATAGTCGAACGTGCACAGCACCGTGTAATACTAAGGGGTGAACTTTTACAGTAACATGTAATAGTAATAGGTGAATGTGTACAGTAACATGTAATAATAATGGGTCAACGTGTACATTAATTCGTCACATTCTAACGTAGCGCTTTTTTTTAGATTACAATCATCAGCAACAAGAACAACCACAACATCTACAATAACAGCAACGACGAGAAAAACTTCATCATAAACATCGATAACGGAAAAAGCAAAAAAAGTGACATTAAATATACAAATCTAAGAAATTAAAACGGGAATCGGTTTTTGAAGGCACAAAACAAAAGTAATGGACACCGTATTTTTCGCATCCCTTTATAAAAAAACCTCAGCAAGGAAGATTTGTTTTTACAACTGACAAGTGGAAAATCAATATTTAATGAAGGTCTATTAAAATTTTTAACTAAGAATTTTAGAATTATTAGATAGCAAATGTCTTAAATTATGCGCACAACCTATCGACTGCTTCCAATTAAATGAAAAAAAAAAATACTGTCGTTTTTTAACCCATGATTCTGAGTTTAATCTGTGAAAGATTTTGGGAAACTTTCGGGAGTTTTTTAATGAGAGCTCAAGTGCTCGTCTTTAAATCGCTGAAAAATAAAGAAATCGCAACAGATATCAGCAGTTCATGGAAGGAATAGTGAGAAGTAATCCTAGTGGGAGGTTTAATGTACTAGTATGTGCGAGTGAACACTTGCCTGCCTCATACTTATTCATCAACAGATTCATTGATGATTAGATCATGATAATACTGTGGTTAGAATAACATACAAGAAATCTAAGAGTTCGAAAGGAAATTGAAGAAAACGACTCGATTCACCATAACCATTACCAGTGGATAGTAGATAGCTGTCGCAAAGGACCGACACCTCATCAGAATTCAGTCTGTGAATGCGGCCTGACTGACCTGCAGTTCTGGCCAGGTTAGCTTACTTGGACATTTGAATACTTTTATATCTGCTATGTGGAGTCGCATACAACCTGTACACGTTTCCCACACTCTGAGTATTTATACATATCTTTGGGCCGGGTCTTGGGGGCGTGACCTACTAAACAAACAAGGTACAGGTTACCACTCTTACGCCGAAGACCAGAACACCTTCACTCTCACCAACACACCACCTAGCTCCTACCATCTCTACACTTTGTCCAGAAAACCATCGCAATACTATTCAGATATATAATCTACCCTGTTGTCCAGATTATAATCTTTCCACATATCCAATTATAACCTTTCCACTTGTACAGATTATAATTTCACTTTTGTTCAATTTTAATCCTTCCTTGCCCACATATATTGACTATAAAAGACAGGCCACAAAACAAACGCTAGTGGAGACAACGTCACTCTCTATATAGAGCTGTTTTTCAAGCGATCTCTATCATGTTATCATGACTTTAATAAGCTTACAGAGTTTTACAAGTTTTCGTAAATTTAACCTTTTTTTCATTGCTTGATTATGTCTTCACACAAATCTTTATGGCCTTCTTTCACCCATCCAAAGTAACCTAAAAATCTACTAACTATTACCCTCTATGCACCTACATCATATATAATCAACATATATATATCTTCACATACATTTAATTTATCCAATAAGACACTTTAGGAAGACAGAACATTCATTTTACGACCTTCAGGTTTCAGTAGGATATTATCAAGTTCAAAGAAACTCACTACAAAACACAGGAGAGGTCAGTTTGTAAAAGGACCATTAACTAGTCACACTCAGTCCTGGACCATTAACCTATCACACCGGTTCTGGACCATTAACTAGTCACACTCGCCCCCTGACCATTACCTAGTCACACTCGGTCGTGGACCATTAACTAGTCACACTCAGCCCTGGACCATTAACCAGTCACACTCGGCCCAAGTAGGACCGAAACGCTGTCCTAAGTTTCTTTCTCCTATGTTGGGGTTATTGTATTGTCCACCAGACACGGTATTGTGCCTTTTTGTTCTTTCAGTCTGTACAATAGGCTGGAGAATAGGATTGCATTAATTGATGACACATGCTCACAAGGCCCGATGAATTGTTTAATTTTTTTTACAACTCTATACATAATTCTGAACCTTCAGTTAATCCTGTAAAAAAATTCTACACTCTATCCATGTATCTTCCCTACAACCCCTTCCATCCAGTGGAAAATCTTCCACTAGACATTAAATTGATGCATTTTCTTTCTACTTATAGCAGAAGTTCTTTAACTTTCTATGAATAAACATTGCTCCGAGCCCCGTCTTAAGTTAATTCGTAAAAACTCGAAATGTACGTCGACAAAGTTAGCACCTGGAGAACTCAATTATGTCCTTATGGACCAGTGAGTACTAGGCTCGGGAAGGCCATCTTGTACATTATTATAATGGTGGGATATCGCTCTGAATCATTTATTATTATTATTATTTATTATTATTATTATTATTATTATTATTATTATTTTTTTTTATATAGTGATAATAATTTTAGTTGGGGGCACCGTGATGGCTAAGCACCTCAGAAAAACCTGGGTATCTTTAACTGAGAGAAAAAACTTTCACTCGCCAGGGTCTTTATCTACCTCATATGAGGCATCAGGACGAAGACTTTTGTAGTTGATGCAGTGCAAAAAGTGGTGTATGTGCAGCACCTGAATAGTGGACACATGTTGCGGGGCCGCTAGTGTAAGTAGGCAGGTATGACAGAGCGGGCAGAGACGGAGTCCAGAAAGATACAAATGTGCCCAAGTTCCCATGTTTTGCTGTGTCAGGCAAATATTCATGGAATAAATGGTATGATACACTATTGTTTGCTACATGTGCCTTATCGTCAACTATCGGCAACTGTACCTTTCATCTAATAATGGAGCTCTAATAATAGAGCTACCCTCCTTTTTCTGCGGATTAACCCTGATTACCTCTCATTCCCCAGTCGCTGTGTCACCGTTGATAATCATAATTATAAAATAATAATAGTGGAAAGATAAGAGAGATGACAGGATTGCTGAAGGGTCAGGAAGAAAGATGGAGGAAGGAATGTAGACATCAGATTGCTCAGACAGGAACTTGAGTTTATATAATGGACATAACACATTACGGCGAGGTGGATGATCATTGATCACAGAACTGAAGAGAAACAAAGTGCAGGAGGAAGTTTCATTTGAACCACGTTACGAGCTTCTGGAGATTTATTCGGATCAATAAAAAGGACACCTGTGTAAACATGTTGGGTAGATGGCAACTATAATGCGTGGTGAATTCACTTGGCAGAACACTGATGCCAAGATGGGAAATTATTCCCCTAAAAATGGGTGGGGACTGGACTTTGCAAATGTTTTTTAGAGGAAGTAATTATCAGCACATGGATACCATATAACAGGTTCAGGGCAAAGGTAAGGCACAATTTCACAGGGAATTTTATTGAGACATTATCGACGGTTGAAATATTCTTCAGTCAGTGAAACACACTAATTGTTTCTTTATCACCACCTGCAGGTTGTGCCATCTATCTCCAGAACCTGGTCACCTTCACATTAGCCAAACCCATGCAGCACAAATGAAAGGGAAACCTTATCCAGAATATTGTTCATACAGTAAACACACGCTAGACTGAGGACTGCTACACATACTGTCAACCCTCTAGTATAACATGCCACCATCATCATCACACTCCATCTTTATGATCTTCCTAGCCTCACCTCAGCACTGATCCCATCTAGTCAGGTCTAACCTTCCTGATTTACATATAAGCATGCTCTTATATCCTTTCTATAGTGCTTCAGAAAGGAAATGCTTTTCATAAATAAAAACATTCTTTTCAAACGTATCTATATATAAATGTGTGGGCAAGCAACAGAGAAAAAAAATGGTTAGGGACAACAACAGATTTCTGCATTAGATACCATGTAATGCCCTGCCACGCTAACTAGCGACTGGTGCACAAATAACCCGCACATAAAAGAGAGAAGCTTACGACGACGTTTCGGTCAGACTTGGACCATTGACAAAGTGACTTTGTCAATGGTCCAAGTCGGACCGAAACGTCGTCGTAAGCTTCTCTCTTTTATGTGCGGGTTATTTGTGTATCGTTCCAGTCACGGTATTGTGCCTTTTTTTTTTATTTAGCGACTGGTGTTTAGAAACAGGATGGAAATGGGAGAGAAAGCCGTAAGGATGGTTGAGGTAATGAACACAAGGGTCATTTAGCGCCTGCGAAATGAAAGAGAATAAGGCTTGATCTGAAGAAAAGAAGTATCTACGACCCCTTGGCTCAAGATTCCTTGAATAGCGTGTCCGAAAACATTGTTAGTGTTCATCTGCCTTTGCAATAGATTTCAAAACCATTATCAGTTCCTGGACTGAACCTTGTGGAACAACACTACCAGTTCCCGGACTGAACCTCATGGAATAACAATACCAGTTCCAGGACTGAACCTTGTGGTACAACAATATCAGTTCCAGGGCTGAACCTTGTGGTACAACAATACTAGTTCCAGGACTGAACCTTGTGGTACAACACTACCAGTTCCAGGACTGAACCTTGTGGTACAGCACTATTAGTTCCAGTACTGAACCTTGTGATACAACACTACTAGTTCCAGGACAGAACCTTGTGGTACAACACTATTAGTTCCAGTACTGAACCTTGTGATACAACACTACTAGTTCCAGGACAGAACCTTGTGGTACAACACTATTAGTTCCAGTACTGAACCTTGTGGTACAACACTATTAGTTCCAGGACTGAACCTTGTGGTACAACACTATTAGTTCCAGGACTGAACCTTTCGGTACAACATTGCCGGTTCCAGTACTGAACCTTGTGGTACATGGCATGATCTCATCCCTTCTCTGTGTTTCAACACTATTATTATTTGTTCCGATTCTTCATATCCACGTAATCTTTATCCACTGATTTGGCTATCTGTAAAAATTCTCTCTTTCGCCAGAGAGAGAAGAATACCTCCTTCTGGGATTTTTTATTAGGTATCTTATTCCAGTTAGGTAAAATACAGTTCAATTATTAGTCTATTTCCTGTTTTATCTTCGTTACTCTGCCAAAGAAATGAAATAAATTGAGGAGACAGGGTTCCTCGTCTCGAATTCTTCTTGTCCTTCCCCTCCAGATTTTCTATAGTTCTGCTGTTAATTTTCTACTTCAGTGTAGAACTAATGTGTGTATGTGTGTACTCACCTAAATGTGGTTGCAGGGGTCGATTCATAGCTCCTAGCCCCGCCTCTTCACTGGTCGCCACTAGGTAGACTCCCTGCTCTATAATCTTTATCATACCTCTTCTTACAGCAATGTACAGTACCTGCCTCCACTACCTCACTTTTCAGACTGTTCCACTTTCTGACAATTCTATGGCTGAAGAAATATTTCCTAACATCCCTTTGACTCATCCGAGTCTTAAACTTCCAATTGTGACCCCTTGTTGCTGTGTCCCATCTCTGGAACATCATGTCCCTGTGCATCTTGTCGACTCCTCTCAGTATTTTATATGTCGTTATCATGTTCCCCTCCTGTTCTCCAGTGTCGTCAGGTCGAGTTCTCTTAATCTCTCCCAGTAAGACATTTCCCTTAGCTCCAGGACTAGTCTCGTTGCAAACCTTTGCACTTTCTGTAGTTTCCTGACGTGCTTGGCCAGGTTATGGGTCTAAATTGGAGTTGCATACTCCAATATAGGC
>NC_069428.1:32284686-32299686 GCF_026875155.1 Cherax quadricarinatus | reverse complement strand
CTCTGCAACTTCTCTTCAAAATCTCCCAAGAGCACAGTGTCATCAGAAAAGGGAGCAACTGTGACAACTCCCACTTTATGTGTGATTCTTTATCTTTTAACTCCACGCCTTTTGCCAAAGACCCTGCATTTACTTCTCTTACAACCCCATCTATAAATATATTAAACAACCCACGGTGACATCACACATCCTTGTCTAAGGCCTACTTTTTACTGGGAAATAATTCCCTCTTTCCTACATACTCTAACTTGAGCCTCACTATCCTCTTTAAAAATTTCTTCACTGCTTTCAGTAACCTACCTCCTACACCATACACCTGCAACATCTCCCACATTGCCCCCGTATCCACCTGTCATACGCCTTTTCCAAATCCATAAATGCCCCAAAGACCTCTTTTAGCCTTATCTAAATTTCTGTTCACTTATGTGTTTCACTGTAAACACCTGGTCCACACACCCCCTACCTTCCTAAAGCCTCCTTGTTCATCTGCTATCCTATTCTCCGTCTCACTCTTAATTCTTTCAATAAAACTCTACCATACACTTTACCAGGTATACTCAACAGACTTATCCCCCAATAATTTTTGCACTCTCTTTTTGTCCCTTGCCTTTTACAAAGGAACTATGCATGCTCTCTGCCAATTTCCCTAGGTACCTTACCCTCTTCCATACATTTATTAAATAATTGCACCAACCACTTCCAAAACTATATCCCCACCTGCTTTTAACATTTCTATCTTTATCCCATCAATCCCGGGTGCCTTAACCCCCTTTCATTTTACCTACTGCCTCACGAACTTCCCCCACACTCACAACTGGCTCTTCCTACTCCTACAAGATGTTATTCCTCCCTTGCCCTATACACGAAATCTCAGCTTCCCTATCTTCATCAACATTTAACAATTCCTCAAAATATTCCCTCCATCTTCCCAATACCTCTAACTCTTCTATTAATAACTCTCCTCTCCTATTTTTAACTGACAAATCCATTTGTTCTCTAGGCTTCCTTAACTTGTTAATCTCACTCCAAAACTTTTTCTTATTTTCAACAAAATTTGTTGATAACATCTCACCCACTCTCTCATTTGCTCTCTTTTTACATTGCTTCACCACTCTCTTAACCTCTCTCTTTTTCTCCATATACTCCATATACTTCCCTCCTTGCATCACTTCTACTTTGTAAAAACTTCTCATATGCTAACTTTTTCTCCCTTACTACTCTCTTTACATCATCATTCCACCAATCGCTTCTCTTCCCTCCCGCACCCACTTTCCTGTAACCACAAACTTCTGCTGAACACTCCAACACTACAATTTTAAACCTACACCATACCTCTTCGATCCCATTGCCTATGCTCTCATTAGCCCATCTATCCTCCAATAGCTGCTTATATCTTACCCTAACTGCCTCCTCTTTTAGTTTATAAACCTTCACCTCTCTCTTCCCTGATGCTTCTATTCTCCTTGTATCTCATCTACCTTTTACTCTCAGTGTAGCTACAACTAGAAAGTGATCTGATATATCTGTGGCCCCTCTATAAACATGTACATTGCATATATATATATATATATATATATATATATATATATATATATATATATATATATATATATATATATATATATATATATATATATACATATATGTATGTATGTATGTATGTCGTGCCGATTACGTAAAACTTGCGATTAAATAGCAACGCACTTCTTGCCGAATAAGACAAGCAAAAATTTGTGTATGCAATAATTTCGCAAAAATCTTTCTGAACCTAACGAAAAAAGTATATTTCAATGTGTTTGCTTATTATTAAATTATTGTAAACTTGTATAAAATATATTTAGTTGGATTAGGTCAAATTAAATTGCACTTGTTATAATAAGGTTAGGTAAGTTTGCTAAGGTTCTTTTGGTACAAAATCATTAATTTTTATATTAATATAAGTGAAAAAAATACATCTTTAAATTTATAAGAGAAAATTTTAAAAAGGACTTCATTTTAAATGAATTCTTGCTAATTGACCAGTTTTACCTATTCGCAGCTCTGCTAGAGACAAGCTGTGGGTATCTCCCTCTGTGGTTTTGGCTCAATATCTTCTAATCAAGAACACTTACCAATAGTATAACCAACTGGCCTGTGTGTGAATGCGTGCAGCTCGTTTTGAAGTTGCATGAAGACCCTGTATTTCATTTCTTTCATTAGAATCGGGAAAAGTGTTGTGTGCGTGGGTTCAGTGCCAGACGGGTGAGCGTGGATACAAAATTTTCATCCGTGGGAAGGAGGCGGTTGTGAGGAGAGGAGGATAATACGGATGAGGTGGAAGAGAAGGTATGGGATAATGACTGCTTGTGTCTCCAACACATACAGACGCACACACGCACACACACACACAGCCACAGAGTTGTTAGGAAGTGGAATAGTCTGGCATGCGATGTAGTGGAGGCAGGAACCATACATAATTTTAAGACGAGGTATAATAAAGCTCATGGAGCAGGGAGAGGGAGGACCCAGTAGCGGTCAGTGAAGAGGCGGGGCCAGGAGCTGTGCCTCGACTCCTGCAACCACAATTAGGTGAGTACAATTAGGTGAGTTCACACACTTATTTCGAGCAAACGTGTTCCGACAGCACAGTGATTTTCTTTTTTTTTATTTAGTGTGTACCATACGTTGCATATAGTGATATGTAAAGTAGCGTGTTGTGTATAGTGACGTGTTGTGTATAGTGATGTGTTACGTAGTGAAGAATGCGGGTCACTCTGACGGCCAGCTAGGCCTGTCTACCCAGTGTGTTTCCTCCCTCAGGTATTACGGCCTCCCTCGAGACCGCCAACCATATCTATGACTACGCTATCTCCCAACTCTCTCCTCCACCATGAACTACCCATGGAATGTGCCTTCACCCACACGGGTCATAATCCTTGCAAGTCAGGTTCACCAGACAGATTGAGGGATGGCAGATGATGTAGCTATCCAGCCATAGCGCCAGGGAAACAGTGCTCCTAACAATTAGAGAAACAGCACATGTCAGGTGTGTGGAACATATCGATCACTCAGTAGGAGCTGCGTTATCTGTGCACATAATCGGTGTGCTGGGTCACATATGCTTTCTGCAGAGAGCAGTCCACAGCCTCCACAAGGAGATGAAAATTCCAATAGCAACCTTCTCAGTTGCTATGATCTGATGGCACTCAAATCCACTGCTAGCAGTAATCTATCTTACAGTCCTCAAACTGCTCGTCCATATGCTGCATGGAAATTCACATACTTTCTAAAACAAGGAAATGGCATGGCGCAACCTGCTAGTGTTTGGCAACGTCTGTCTAGTAGTTCCTGCAAGACGTGGCAGATTGCTAACCACATCCTTCATCAAAGCAGTGCGCATCTACCCAGGAACAGATAAATTTATCCATCTGCCCCATCGTTGTAGGAATCATCAAAACAGACACAAGAAAAATTCCACTGCAAACGAGAAAATTTGTGCACTGGTCATCAAAAAAAAAAATGAAGGAGACAACATAGTGGGAGCAGTCAGAATAATCACAGGTGACGACACAGTTACTCCCAGAGATGAGGCCACAGTTCAAACACTACGAGACATGCACCCAACCACAGAGACCAGTGTCACAAACACTACGAGACATGCATCCAACCAAGGAGACCAGTGTCACAAACACAGCCCTGATTATCCCATCACTGGACAGTTAATTTTTCCAGAATCAGAAGTTTATAAAGTGATAGTATCATTTCCAGCACTATCTGCAGGAGGTTACGCTGGAATACTGCCCTAACACATCAAGGAGATGGTAAAGCCAGTACTTGGCACATGTGCATCAATTCTCCTTTCTGAATTACCAGTCTTCGTCAACACTGTCTGGCGGAGATGATTCCTGAAGAAATTAAAGCTTTCTTTTTCGGAGAACCTCATTATGTGCTTTGTAAAAGAAGAATGGGGAAATCAGTCTCATCGCTGTTGGTAACACTCTTCGTCATCTCGTTGCCTAAGCAGCGGTGAGAAACGTTTGCACACAAGCCGCCAGCTTACTCCCGCCATTCCAACTGGGCTCAGGGGTCTCTCAAGGTGATGAATCGGAAGCTCGTGCAACAAGGGCCTACACCAGGGACTTACCAGAGAACAAGAGCGTAGTCAAACTAGACTTTAGGAATGCCTTTAATATGGTGAAAAGAGATGTGGTCTTGCTAGCTATTCAAGAGCAGTTCCCCAATCTTTTTTTCCTATTTTTCAGTTGGCTACAGCAAAACTTCAATTCTTTTATTCAGCGAGCATGAAATCCTCATCAGAGGGGGTTCTGTAGGGTAACCCACTCGCTCCATTTCTATTCTTTATGGCAGTAACTAACTTCCAGTTTGAACAGCGAACTCAGTATCTGGTACCTGGATGTTGGCACTCTGGCAGGCACGGAAGAGTCCCTGCCAGAGGACCTATAACTGGCGAAGTCAGAGAGAAGCCTTAGGACTAATTCTCATTAATTCAAGTGTGAAACCATCTCAGCAAATCATGAAATAATTATGGCTACGTGAACATTTCTTCTTGAAGCCTCAACTACCACCACGTCCAAGGGCATCTTATTGGGAGCACCACTGGGTCATCAGGCCATCGACAGACCTCAAGGACAAACTGACTGACCTGAAGTGGATGGAGGAGAGAGTAGGTGATCTGGATGCCCATGACATTATCTCCTCACAAGGTGTCTATCTCTGCCAAGACCCATTTCTTAGGTATTCACCCACTTTCGACAACCCAACACTCGTGAATATGATGCACTCCTGAGATCTATCTTTAGGAGAGCACTGAATCTGTCACTGAACGATCAATGGGATCGAACAACTCTTCCAGTGCGACTGGAAGGTATACGGGTGCGCAAAGCAACGCAGATAGCATTACCTGCATTTCTGCCCACGTGTATGGGTTCCAGCAAGCTAGTGAAGGATTTTTTCCTCGAGCGCAGACTCTTCAAGCAGATCAGCTCCTCTCAAAGAGCACAAACAGTCGCAATGGGACAAACCGATGGTAGAAAAAATCTCCAACACAATGCGCAACAACGCCTTAGGAGAGAAAAAAGCTCGTCTCCTAGCGGCGAAGGCACCACATTCAGATTTCCTTATAGATATTCCTAATTCCTTCTTGGGCACTAAAATCTACCTACAGGCTATTCGGATTGTCTCAGCTCTTTGTAACAATCCGAATAGCCTGTAGGTCCTCAGAGTTGGATTAGGATAAATTAAATTGCACTTGTTATAACAAGGTAAGGTAAGTTTTCTAAGGTTCTTTCGGAACAAAATTATTATTTTTTACATTAATATAAATGAAAAAATATATATCTTTAAACATGTAAGAGAAAATTTAGGAAACATCTTAATTTTAAATGAGTTCTTGATAATTGACCAGTTTTACATATTCGGTGTGTGTGTGTGTGTGTGTGTGTGTGTGTGTGTGTGTGTGTGTGTGTGTGTGTGTGTGTGTGTGTGTGTGTGTGTGTGTGTGGCGTGTGGTGTGTGTGTGTGTGTGTGTGTGTGAGCGTGTGTGTGTGTGTGTGTGTGTGTGTGTGTGTATGTGTGTGTGGTGGTACCGAATAGGTAAAACTGGTCAATTATCAAGAACTCATTTAAAATTGAGATCTTTCCTAAATTTTCTCTTACATGTTTAAAGATATATATTTTTTCATTTATATTAATATAAAAATTAATAATTTTGTACCATATTATATATATATATATATATATATATATATATATATATATATATGCAAGGAATTCGCAAGAGATGGCGAAATATACACACTGATCTCTGGCCGAAGGAGACTCGAACCTACGAATCTTGGAACAAGGTACACAGTGCTTTACCATTCTCACCACACTGGACCAATACCTTGGAGTCCAGCTTGCGCTAGACGTTAATCCAAGGCAGCCAGCTTTCAGTAAGAAGGCTTACAGCTTTTCATCTCATCCCCTGCATGCATCAACTTTACTAGAGGTTTTAACAACGCAAGGAATTCGCATTGTACATTTCGCCTGCTATTGCCAACTCTTTGCATTGTTAAAATCTCTAGTAAGGCTGATGCACGCAGGGGATGAGATGAAAAGCTGTAAGCCTTCTCCCTGAAAGCTGGCTGCCTTGGATCAACGTCTAGCGCAAACTGGGCGCCAAGATTTTTATCCAGTGTGATGAGAATGGTAAAGCACTGCGTACCTTGTTCCAAGGTTGGTAGGTTCGAGTCTCCTACGGCCAGAGATCAGTGTTTGTGTATATTTCGCCTGCTCTTGCGAATTCCTTGCATTGTTAAAATCTCTAGTAAGGGTGATGCATGCAGGGGATGAGATGAAAAGCTGTAAGCCTTCTCCCCGAAAGCTGGTTGCCTTGGATTAACGTCTAGCGCAAGCTGGACGCCCAGGTATTGGTCCAGTGTGGTGAGAACGGTAAAGCATTGTGTACCTTGTTCCGAGGTTCGTAGGTTCGAGTCTCCTTCGGCCAGAGATCAGTGTTTATATATATTATATATATATATATATATATATATATATATATATATATATAATATATATATATATATATATATATATATGTCGTGCCGAATAGGCAGAACTTGCGATCTTGGCTTAAATAGCAACGCTCATCTTGCCATATAGGACAAGTGAAAATTTATGTATGCAATAATTTCGCCAAAATCATTCTGAACCTAACGAAAAAAATATATTTCACTGTGTTTGTTTAGTATCAAATTATTGTAAACAAATCTAAAATATAGTTAGTTGGGTTAGACTAAAATAAATTGTTCTTGTTATAATAAGGTTAGGCAAGTTTTCTAAGATTCTTTTGGAGTAAAATTAAAATTTTTTACATTAACTTTAATGAAAAAATATATCTTTAAACGTATAAGAGAAAATTTTAGAAAGGACTTAATTTTAAATGAGTTCTTGCTAATTGACCAGTTTTACATATTCGGCACGACATATATATATATATATATATATCACACTGGCCGATTCCCACCAAGGCAGGGTGGCCCGAAAAAGAAAAACTTTCACCATCATTCACTCCATCACTGTCTTGCCAGAAGGGTGCTTTACACTACAGTTTTTAAACTGCAACATTAACACCCCTCCTTCAGAGTGCAGGCACTGTACTTCCCATCTCCAGGACTCAAGTCCGGCCTGCCGGTTTCCCTGAACCCCTTCATAAATGTTACTTTGCTCACACTCCAACAGCACGTCAAGTATTAAAAACCATTTGTCTCCATTCACTCCTATCAAACACGCTCACGCATGCCTGCTGGAAGTCCAAGCCCCTCGCACACAAAGCCTCCTTTACCCCCTCCCTCCAACTTTTCCTAGGCCGACCCCTACCCCGCCTTCCTTCCACTACAGACTGATACACTCTTGAAGTCATTCTGTTTCGCTCCATTCTCTCTACATGTCCGAACCACCTCAACAACCCTTCCTCAGCCCTCTGAACAACAGTTTTGGTAATCCCACACCTCCTCCTAACTTCCAAACTACGAATTCTCTGCGTTATATTCACACCACACATTGCCCTCAGACATGACATCTCCACTGCCTCCAGCCTTCTCCTCGCTGCAACATTCATCACCCATGCTTCACACCCATATAAGAGCGTTGGTAAAACTATACTCTCATACATTCCCCTCTTTGCCTCCAAGGACAAAGTTCTTTGTCTCCACAGACTCCTAAGTGCACCACTCACCCTTTTCCCCTCATCAATTCTATGATTCACTTCATCTTTCATAGACCCATCCGCTGACACGTCCACTCCCAAATATCTGAATACATTCACCTCCTCCATACTCTCTCCCCCCAATCTGATATCCAATCTTTCATCACCTAATCTTTTTGTTACCCTCATAACCTTACTCTTTCCTGTATTCACCTTTAACTTTCTTCTTTTGCACACCCTACCAAATTCATCCACCAATCTCTGCAACTTCTCTCAGAATCTCCCAAGAGCACAGTGTCATCAGCAAAGAGCAACTGTGACAACTCCCACTTTGTGTGTGATTCTTTTATCTTTTAACTCCACGCCTCTTGCCAAGACCCTCGCATTCACTTCTCTTAAAACCCCCATCTATAAATATATTAAACAACCACGGTGACATCACACATCCTTGTCTAAGGCCTACTTTTACTGGGAAATAATTTCCCCCTCTCCTACATACTCTAACTTCAGCCTCACTATCCTCGTAAAAACTCTTCACTGCTTTCAGTAACCTCCCTCCTACACCATACACCTGCAAATCTGCCATATATATATATATTATATATATATATATATATATATATATATATATATATATATATATATATATATATATATATATTAATAATTTTGTACCAAAAGAACCTTAGAAAACTTAGCTAACATTATTATAACAAGCGCAATTTAATTAGCCCAATTCAACTAAATATACTATAGATGTATTAACAATAATTTAATAAACAAACACAATTTAAAAATAAATTTTTTTCGTTGGAATCAGAATGGTTTTCGTGAAATTATTGCATACACAAATTTTCGCTTGCCTTACTCGGCAAGAGACAAAATACCAAGTTTTAACTATTCGGCACGACATATATATATATATATTATATATATATAAATATATATATATTATATATATTAATTATATATATATATATATATATAATATGAGATAGAGACAGTAAACTGTCGGTTTATATACGATCTGTTAACTCTTTTTCTCTTTAACATAGTCGCAAATTTGTTGTATATTCTCGGAGAACACGGCCGTATTAATCAATGTACACGGTGGAGTACGTGTAGAAAAAAATAAGACGTGTCCCTGGTTGTTTCCCCTCTGTCTCAGTGTGTCTCCGGGCGAGTCCATTGCCCTGCGAGAAGATCTACATAATGTAAAGAACCTCTCACATCTCAGTGCTCCCTATTCATCTAATACCATATTCAGCCTGTGAATAGGAATCGATTTTTTTTTTTTCATCATGTCATCTCGTCTTTGGATAGTAATCCTGGGAATGTGAGTAATCCTGGAAGTGTAAAGAAGAAGCATAAGCTTGAAAGTCTTGGTATTTTGAATAAAATTAAGATATTTGATAGATGAATAATCTGATCATAGGAGAAAGAAACTTATGACGACGTTTCGGTCCGACTTGGACCATTAACAAGTTAAACACAAACACGAGAAGGTAAAGGAAACAGTATTTATATGAGAGGAAGGCAGGAAAAGGTGAGAGAGAGGTTGAAAAATAAAACAACGAAGTGGAGATATTAGATAAACTTAAGGGTGTAACACACACATGATGGAGACAATGAGGAAGAATGAGACAAAGGTACGAGCTTACGCAATGAGTAATCCAGGTTGTTGCCTCCTGAAAATAATGAGAAATAAGTCACAACAGAAAAATTTATACCAAAAAAGTTACTGAATGAGCGGAGTGAGCAAAAAGTCAAAATGTCCACCACTTTATTTTATCCTAATAAGGAAAAAAACATTTAGAGTACTATAAAACAGTGAGGCAGGAAAGCCTGAACAAAAGTTATTGTTTAGTATATATTTTTTTCACAAGTTCAAATTACACAGTCCGATGCATAATACTAGATTTCCTAATAAAAAATGCGTCTGCTGATCACGTTGCTGCAGTGAATTCTCCAGCTGAATTCCAGGAAATTATTTCTGAGGGTGACTAGAAGCCATAACAAGTGTTTAATTCTGACGAGAGAATTCGTTTTTGGAAGATGTCAGAGAGAATTTAATTAACCAGCAGATGAACAGTGCACTGGGATTCAAGACAGTAAAAGAATAGCGTCAGCCTGCTCCTTTGCGGTGATTCGTTAGATGATTCTAAGTTTAGGCTCATGATATTTACCGCTTCAAGACTTTCTTGCTTTGAAAGGTACAAATGAAACCACTGACCAGTTATTTCATGGTCAAGCTAGAGAGCATAGACGACAGAGGAATTTTTAATTGACTAGTTTCAGAGTCACTTTTTCCGATGCCTTGTTTTACCTGCCTTGTTTTCCCGAACTCATCCAAAAGTTTGGTTGGACGTCCACCCACATGTAAGTGTTATGTTTTTACACCCAAATCAAGCATTTTTAATACAACTACTGGATCTTGGAAATATAAGTATATATAAAAGTAAAAACACATGAAAAGTGAAGTGGAAACTTGTTGCATCAAGGGATGCTGAGTGTCAGACTTTTGCCGTAAATTTATGATTGTAAATGCCATCAGCTACGTTAAAAGAGGATAGAGAGAAGTGCCGCAGTCAACATTAAACGCAGGCTGGGGAAAGTTATGGGCTAATGTGGTGAATACGTCCACTCTCAGTTGAGACCGAGGTCCAGGAAATTGTTCAACTGGCAAGACCAAAATTGTCATATGAGAGCTTTGAAAATATGTAGGAAGATGAGAATGAACTGTTAAGAGATTAGGAGGAAGAAAGTTCAGTGGATATGCCGGCGGAGGTCAGTGCTACAGATACACCTGTGTTCGGTGAGGACAAGGCAGCAAGGTGAAGTACAAAAGGATAACGAATAGTCTGTTGGCAGAGGAGAGTGCCTATGGGGGATTTAGGGACAGCCAAGTGAAAATCCTCTGAATGAATATCTCTCTCTGCAACGGGGTGGGCTCCGTACTTCCCCAAAGCACTCTAAAGCATGGTTGAGACTATTTCCTTCACTACTGCTATCCCAGATCTACTACTTATAGTTATTAGGGGACCTGGTTTGGGTGAAAAGCCTGTTATATTATCCCAGAGCCTGGCTCCAGTAGTGCCTGTTTTATTATCCCAGAGCCTGGCTCCAGTAGTGCCTGTTTTATTATCCCAGAGCCTGGCTCCAGTAGTGCCTGTTTTATTATCCCAGAGCCTGGCTCCAGTAGTGCCTGTTTTATTATCCCAGAGCCTGGCTCCAGTAGTGCTTGTTTTATTATCCCAGAGCCTGGCTCCAGTAGTGCCTGTTTTATTATCCCAGAGCCTGGCTCCAGTAGTGCCTGTTTTATTATCCCAGAGCCTGGCTCCAGTAGTGCCTGTTTTATTATCCCAAAGCCTGGCTCCAGTAGTGCCTGTTTTATTATCCCAGAGCCTGGCTCCAGTAGTGCCTGTTAGATGATCCTAGAGCCTGGCTCCAGTAGTGAACTTTAAGCCATGAACCCCAAACAGTGTCACTCAGGTGATTAGATCCAGTTGCAGGTGCAGGTACAAATGTGTGCCTTGTTTACCTGGAGTTGGTTTAGGGGGTCAACGCCTCCGCGGCTCGGTCTGAGACTAGGCCTCATGGTGGATCAGGGTCTGATGAACCAGGCTGTTACTGCTGGCCGCACGCAAGCTGACGTACGAACCACAGCCCGGTTTGTCAGGTACTGACTTTAGGTACCTGTCCAGTGCTTTCTTAAAGACAGCCAGTGGTCTATTGGTAATCCCCCACATTTATGCTTGGAGGCAGTTGAACAGTCTTGGGCCCCGGACACTTATTGTGTTGTCTCTCAATGTACTCGTGGCGCCCCTGTTTTTCATCGGGGGAAATGTTGCATCTCCTGCCGAGGCTTTTGCTTTCATAGGGAGTGATTTTCGTGTGAAGGTTTGGCACCAATCCCTACAGGACGTTCCAAGTGTATATTATCATGTATCTCTCTCACCTGCGTTCCAGGGAATACAGATCAAGGGCCTTCAACCGTTCCCAGTAATTTAGGTGCCTTATGGAACTTGTGTGCCGTGAATGTTCTTTGTACACTCTCCAGGTCTGCACTGTCGCCAGCCTTGAAAGGGGTCGTTAGTGGAATTATAGCTTAGTTCCTCGGCTCATCTTCTAAATAAAAGATGATTACTTTTGTGAATATTAACTTCAGAAGACTGTGATATTCATTTAGTTTTGGGTTGTCATATTTGGATGCTCATCGTTAGCCTGGTCAGGCTGAAGCACTTTGTGAGAAGGTACAACACATCTCTACTTTTTATTCTTTGTTCCATCATCAAATCATCCAGGTTGGCAGGATGCTATTAGTAGGGGCAATGGTTAACGCACCTGGTAGCATGCTTCGATTGCTTGCTGGTTGACTAAAATGATTTTGCATTTGGATGAATTAAGGGCGAATCCCATGGCCTGGCCAGAAAGTTCTCACCTGAGCTAGATATGCTATAGGCCATAGGGAAATCCTCTGTGCCTGCCAGTGTGCCATCATCAGGAACCAGAAATTTAATTCACTCGTTATTCTGATAATGATTTTCCTAATAGTTATGCTGCGGTCCGAGAGGGCCCAGAGCCGTTTTCATTTGGATGAAGCATTATGGCATCCTCTATGCGAACATTTCTGACAGCAGCATTAGCAACGAGGTGGAATAGGCTATTGCCCACGCTGATGTGTCCACTTTCTCCATCTTTCTTTGAGGGGGTACAAAGGAATGCCACAAAGAAGATTGTTGTCGGGAAGCAAACCCATCTCTGATAGAAGGATATCTACAGTCTCCCCTAGAATTAGATTAATCATCTCTCTTACGCGCAGCTCCCAGCACAACAAAACTAAAACGACATAATTGCTTTGTAAACGTTTGATTCTTGAAAAAAAAAAAAATGAAAACACACTAAGTGTCCGGGGCCCAAGACTGTTCAATTGCCTCCCAGCATATATAAGGGGGATTACCAATAGACCCCTGGTTATCTTTTAGAAGACACTGGGCAGGCACCTAAAGTCAGTACCTGACCAACCGGGCTGTGGTTCGTACGTCAGCTTGCGTGCAGCCAGCAGTAACAGCCTGGCTGATCAGACCCTGATCCACCATGAGGCCTGGTCTACGACCGAGCCGCAGGGGCGTTGACCCCCGAAACCCTCACCAGGTAAAGTCCAGGAGTCACAGGGATGTTAGGAAATATTTCTTCAGTCAAGAGGTTCAGGAAGAGAGAGTGGACCTAAAAGGGACCAGCGAAGAGGCGGAGCCAGGAGCTATGACTCGCCCCTTGCAACCATAACTAGGTGAGTACATCCGAGTGCACACACACACACACACACACACACACATATATATATATACACATGCAACAAAACTAAGCAATACACAAACAACACAACAAACACACACACACACAACACACACACACACGCACCACAAAAAAACACACCCCAACAACACACCGCACACACACACACACCACACACACACACACACACACACACACACACACACACGCACACACACACACACACACATATATATATATACACACGCACACAAACACACGCACACGCACACACACACACACACACACACACACACACACACACACACACACACACACACACACACACACACGTATATACATAATATGTGCCAAGGGTGAGAGTGTGAACGAGAGAGTGACAACACTACCATCTGAGGAGACCTTGTAAAGCATCAAAGGCGACCACAACACTGGCATCACAAGGTACAATGGCTGACTCGCTGTGTTCTACACAACGAGCTGAGCGTGGTTCTTTTTCTTTCAGTAAACATAATTGGGTATATCAACAGTGTTCTGTTACCTTCTTTAATATGATAGTTCCATGGTGGGAATTAACGTAAGCTAAGTGTCCCTCTTATACTCCATCACACGGGATGGTTTCCGTATATCATTGGGTATCTTTATTGAGGAAACGTTTCGCCACACAGTGGCTTCATCAGTCCATACAAAGGAGAATCTTGAAGAACATGAGGAGAATGAGGTAATCAGTCCCTCAACCTTTAGTCGATGTGGTCAGTCCATCAATCTTGAAAGATTTCTATATAGTATTATGTCATTGATGTCAGCTAGCCCTGTATACCATGTGCATGTACTTGTAGAAATACAGATATTATTATTATTATTATTATTATTATTATTATTATTATTATTATTATTATTATTATTATTATTATAAATCTATCAGCTTGAGCGCTGACTCTTCAGCAGAGCAACTAAGATATCGTTCAGCATTCATAGTTTAGTAGCTTCGTTAGCTTCAAAAGTTTCGTTACAACTCGGAGTTGAAGTTTCGTTGCAAATCGGAGTTAAAGTTTCGTTGCAACTCGGAGTTAAAGTTTCGTTGCAACTCGGAGTTAAAGGATGGAGATTTTTGTATTTTGTTTCCGAAGCACCTAGTCTATTGAGCATCCTATGTCCATTTGAGGACAGTTACGAAATATGGATAAGCAAAAAGTTGTAGTATGTCCCCTAATGGCTAACAGCAACGCATATGTGAATAATGTAAACATGACTCACAAATCACAGAAGGTTGACCTGCGAGTCCCACGGAATGTGTGGGACTCAGAGGCCACCATTCTAGGATTTGTTTCTAATTGTATTATTACGATTTCGTGAGCCATGAAGGTGGCTTTGAAGAGACTTGAGCTAGAGCTCGCCACAGCCGTGATGGTGTAAAAAGCAGCCTGCATTTGTGGTCACAGTAGAAACTCATGCAAACCTTCCTAGGGTGTATAGATATATATCTAGATCAGGGGTCTCCAAACTGCGGTCCACGGGCCACATGGGGTCCCCCCCCCCCACAAGGTTTTACGCAGCCCACAGCAACTTTAAATATTTATAAATACTAAAACTAATAAACCCTCATTTTCAGTCACTTAAAATTAAAGATTTTGTTACTTGTAACAATTTCTGTCAAAATTTGTTTAAATTTTAGTATTAATCTTTTAATTTTTTAGGTATACCTTTCAATTATGGAAAAAAAAGAACAGTGCAGAGTGCCGCCTGTTTAATAAAGAATGGGACGTAAAGTATTTCTTTGTACAAGGAGGTGATAAAGCCTTGTGTTTCATATGTCACGAAACTGTTGTAGTGTTGAAGGAGTACAATGTATGTCGGCACTAAGAGACCAAATATAAACCAAGTTATTTACAATTCACAGGAACACAGAGTTCGGAAAAAAATAATCAATGTAACACAGGTTGCTGTCCCAACATAAGAGAGCTGAAAATGCAGGTTTAACCAGAGACAGTTACAAAGTAGCTTATGTACTTTGTAAC
>NC_069428.1:32234666-32284186 GCF_026875155.1 Cherax quadricarinatus | reverse complement strand
AAAAGCCAAAACCCCCCAAAAGACACACCCCACTTACAAGACACATAGTCTTAAAAGACCACTACAGTCTCAATACACCCCAGTCTTAAAGACACACAATGTCTTACAAGACACACTCCAGTCTTACAAGACACACTACAGTCTTACAAGACACACTACAGTCCTTAATAGACACACAAATGGTCTTACAAACACACTACTGTCTTACAAGACACAACTACAGTCTTACAAGACACACACAGCTTTCAAGACACACTTCACCTTACAAACACAATGTATCTTGCAAGACACACTACAGTCCTTGCAATACACACTGTATCTTACAAGGCACACTACTGTCTTACAAGACACACTAGAGTCTTACAAGACATACTACAGTCTTACAAGACACACTACAGTCTTACAAGGCACCCTACAGTCTTACAAGACACACTACAGTCTAACAAGACACACTACAGTCTTACAAGACACACTACAGTCTTGCAAGATACATACAGTCTTGCAAGACACACTACAGACTTAATAGACACACTACTGTCTTACAAGACACACTACAGTCTTACAAGGCAAACTACAGACTTAATAGACACACTACTGTCTTACAAGACACACTCCAGTCTTGCAAGACACAATACAGTCTTACAAGACACACTACAGTCTTACAAGACACACTACAGTCTTACAAGACACACTGTAGTCTTTCAAGACACACTACAGTCTTACAAGACACACTACAGTCTTACAAGACACACATAACAGTCTTACAAGACACACTACAGTCTTACAAGACTCATTGTAGTCTTACAAGACACACTACAGTCTTACAAGACACACTACAGTCTTACAAGACACACTACAGTCTTACAAGACACACTACAGTCTTACAAGACACACTATAGTCTAACAAGACACACTACAGTCTTACAAGACACACTACAGTCTTACAAGACACACTACAGTCTTACAAGACACACTACAGTCTTGCAAGACACACTACAGTCTTGTAAGACACACTACAGACTTAATAGACACACTACAGTCTTACAAGACACACTACAGTCTTACAAGACACACTACAGTCTTACAACACACACTACAGTCTTAGAAGACACACTGTAGTCTTACAAGACACACTACATTCTTACAAGACACACTGTAGACTTACAAGGCACACTACTGTCTTACAAGACACACTACAGTCTTACAAGACACACTACAGCCTTACAAGACACACTACAGTCTCATAAGACACACTACAGTCTTACAAGACACACTACAGTCTTACAAGACACACTATAGTCTTACAAGACACACTACAGTCTTACAAGACACACTACAGACTTAATAGACACACTACAGTCTTACAAGGCACACTGCAGTCTTACAAGACACACTACAGTCTTACAATACACACTACAGTTTTACAAGACACACTACAGTCTTACAAGACACACTACAGTCTTACAAGACCACAACTTTACACTCCTTGCAAGACACACTACAGTCTTGCAAGACACACTACAGTCTTACAAGACACACTACAGTCTTACAAGACACACATAGTCTTACAAGACAAACTAACAGCCTTACAAGACACACTACATTCTACAAGACACACTACAGTCTTACAAGACACACTACAGTCTTCCCAAAAACACACTACAGTCTGTAAACAAAACTACAGTCTTGTAAGACACACTACAGACTTAATAGCCCACACTACAGTCTTACAACACACACTACAGTCTTAAAAAGACACACTACAGTCTTACAAGACACACTGTAGTCTTACAAGACACACAACATTCTTACAAGACACACTGTAGACTTCAAGGCAACTACTGTCTTAACAAGACACACTACAGTCTTACAAGACACACTACAGTCCTTAAACAAGACACACTACAGTCTTACAAGACACACTACAGTCTTGCAAGACACACTACAGTCTTGTAAGACACACTACAGACTTAATAGACACACTACAGTCTTACAACCACACTACAGTCTTAGAAGACACACTGAAAGTCTTACAAGACACACTACATTCTTACAAACACACTGTAGACTTACAAGGCACACTACTGTCTTACAAGACACCTACAGTCTTACAAGACACCTACAGCCTTACAAGACACACTACAGTCTCTTTAAACACACTACAGTCTTATAAACACACTACACCCTTACAAGACACACTATAGTCTCACAAGACACACTACAGTCTTACAAGACACACTACAGTCTTACAAGACACACTACAGTCTTGCAAGACACACTACAGTCTTGTAAGACACACAACAGACTTAATAGACACACTACAGTCTTACAACACACACTACAGTCTTAGAAGACACACTGTAGTCTTACAAGACACACTACATTCTTACAAGACACACTGTAGAGGAGCAATGTGGCAGATGTTGCAAGTATGTGGAATAGGTGGTAAGTTATTAAATGCGTAAAGAGTTTTATGAGGATAGTGAGGCTCAGGTTAGGGTGTGAAAGAAGAGAGGGAGACTACTTCCCGGAAAAAAGTAGGTCTTAGACGGGGATGTGTAATGTCACCATGGTTGTTTAATATATTTATAGATGGGTTGAAAAGGGAAGTAAATGCAGGGTTTCGGGAGAGGGGTTGGGATTAAATTTGGGGAATCAAATTCAAAATGGGAATTGACACAGTTACTTTTTGCTGATGATACTGTGCTTAGGGGAGATTCAAAGAAAATTGCAAAGGTTAGTGGATGAGTTTGGGAATGTGTTTAAAAGGGTAGAAAGTTGAAAGTGAACATAGAAAAGAGTAAGGTGATGAGGGTGTCAAATGATTTAGATAAAGAAAAATTGGATATCAAACTGGGGGAGGAGTATGGAAGAAGTGAATGTTTTCGGATACTTTGGGAGTTGACGTGTCGGCGATGGATTTATGAAGGATGAGGTTAATCATAAGAATTGATGAGGGAAAAAAGGTGAGTGGTGCCGTTGAGGTATATGTGGAGTCAAAAAACGTTATCTATGGAGGCAAAGAAGGGAATGTATGAAAGTATAGTAGACCAAACCCACTTATAGGGGTGTGAAGCTTGGTGGTAAATGCAGCAGCAGGAGACGGTTGGAGGCCAGTGGAGATGTCCTGTTTAAGGGCAATGTGTGGTGTAAAAAATATGCAGAAAATTCGGAGTGTTGAAATTGAGAGAAGGTTGGATAATAAAATATTAGTCAGGGGGCAAAGAGGGGTTGTTGAGGTGGTTTGGCCATTTAGAGAGAATGGATCAAAGTAGAATGACATGGAAACATATAAATCTATAGGGGAAGGAAGGCGGGGTAGGGGTCGTCCTCGAAAGGGTTGGAGAGAGGGGTAAAGGGGGTTTTTTGTGGGCAAGGGGCTTGGACTTCCAGCAAGCGTGCGTGAGCGTGTTAGATAGGAATAATGGAGACAAGGAAATTTGGGGACCTGACGATCTTTGGGGAGTTTGAGCAGGTAATATTTAGTGAAGGATTCGGGGAAACCGGTTATTTTTAAATTTTAGTCGGACTTGATCCTGGAAATGGGAAGTACAATCCCTGCACTTTAAAGGAGGGTTTGGAAATTGGCAGTTTGGAGGGATATGTTGTGTATCTTTATATGTGTATGTTTCTAGACTGTTGTATTCCGAGCACCTCTGCAAAAACAGTGATAATGTGTGAGTGTGGAAAGTGTTTTAATGATGAAAGTATTTTCTTTTTGGGGATTTTCTTTCTTTTTGGGTCACCCTGCCTCGTGGGAGACGGCCGACTTGTTGAAAAAAAAAATATATATATAAATATAAATATATATAACATATATAAAAAATATAAATATAATAATAAATAATATATATATATATAAAAATATAAATAATAAAATAATATATAATATAAATATATATATATATATATATATATAACAAAATAATAAAATAATATATATAAAATATAAAATATAAATATAAATATATAAAATATATTTTAATATAAATATATAAAAATATATATAAAATATATATAAAATATAATATAATATAATAATATATATTAATATATATATAAAAATATATATAAATAATATATATATATATAAATATTTATATATATAATAATAATATATATATATATAATAATATATATATATAATATATATATATATAATATATATATATAATAATATAAATATATATATATTTTATAAAAATAAATATATAATAATATTTTATATATATAAATATATATAATAATAAAAAAATATATATATCTATATTAAATATATATATATATATATATATAAAATATATATAATATATTTTATATAAAAATAATATTATTTTTTATTTTTTTTTATTATCACACTGACCGATTCCCGCCAAGGCAGGGTGCCCGAAAAAGAAAAACTTTCAACCATCATTCACTCCATCACTGTCTTGCCAAAGGGTGCTTTACACTACAGTTTTTAAACCCGCAACATTAACACCCATCCTTCAAGTACAGGCACTGCAGAGTGCAGGAGAGGTTTAGGGAAAATCACTTGAAGACACTGGAGGACAGGAGGACTAGGAGATATATATGATAACGACGTACAAAATTCTGAGATTAATTGACAAGGTGAAAAGGGGCAGAGTGTTTGAGAGATGGGAAATAGGCACAGTTGGAAGTTAAAAACTCAGATGAGTCACAGCTTTAGAATTGTCATGAAGTGTAACAATCTGGAGAGTGAACTAATAGAGGCAGGGTATATACAAAGCTTTATGAAAAAGTACGATAAAACTCTTGGAGCCGGATGAGAGAGGACGTAGTAGCGACCAGTGAAGAGGTGGGGCCAGGAGCGTATATCGACCCCTGCAACCAAAAGAGTACTTACACACAACGATCCTCAGGCTGAAGGCAGGGAGGAAAATTGATAGTGTGAGGACAAAAAAAAAAAAGGAATCAGCGGTGATATTAAAGAGGGAGGGAGAAATGACAAAAAAAAACACTAAAAAAAAGGAATCAAACGAGAGATCCAGGAGAGAAAAAACAAAAAAATCTAATGAGAGAAAAAAGAGAGGAGGAAGGACAAAAATAAAGGAAATAAGAGGGCATAAGGGAAGGGAAATTTAGGAAGGAACTCAGAAAGGAAGGAATGAACGAATGAAAAAAATGCAGAAAGTCATTGCATATAAGAACAGGAAAGGGTGGGGAAAAAAAGAAAGACAAGAAAGAGTGGAAAAAGGAGACGAGAAAGGGGGGAGGGAAAGAGAGGGGAAAACAAAAAAAAAAGAGAGACCAAAATAGTGGTATTGCAACATTTTGCTGTGGAAGTTTTCAAACTGTTATGATTATGTCGAACAATTTGCGAATTTCTCGACGAATTTCTTCAGAAGACTCAACACTGGCAACGAGGATGAGTTGAGAGTAAGGGTCTTTTTCTTTTTGCCATTTTATTACATTAATGCTTTCCAGTAGAGCCGTTAAGGGTCCAGTGTCTATTGTCCACTCGTTGAGATTTTTAAAGTAGAGAAGGGAAGGCTGTACCTTTTCTGCCGCGGTAATGAACGCAAGTATTTCACTTACAGACATAGATGTATCCGTTCTATTTATTTCATTTGCCTCAATTCGAAATATTATCGACCCTATGTCCTCGGAGAGAACTGCTACTATTGTATCAGTAAGACTGGGTTCGCCAATGAGGAGTATTATTCTTTTGAGCCAATTTAAAGGTAGCGGGGTTCTAGTTTGTGTTGCGAGCAAAGGGACAGTTAGCTCTCTACGGAGAGCATAGAGTGCATCCGCACACTGTTGTAAGACAACTGGACTGAAAAGTCTATTTTTTGGAGGAGACATTTTACGAAGGAACTGTCTCTCCTTCTGGGAAAATATTTCGTTTTCCTCGGCGTCGTCTGTTTTCCTTATTTTCCACGGAGCGGGCGTTTCAGGAGCGTGGGCATTTCTGTTTATCGAACTGAGAACATGCCTCACGTCTGTTTCTATAAATTTAAGGCAATCGTCTGCGATGTAGAAGGAGGTTTTCGACTCTTCAGCTTTGGCGATTTCTGTGGGGTCCTCCTCGGGCATCTCGTGCCTACGGAGGAGCTCCTCCTCCTCGTCTAAATCATGTTCTAGAATATTTAGGACTTTCATAATCACATTGTATCTAAGACATCGCATTTCATCCATGGTCATGTACATGTTTTGGCCTCCTTCTGCGCGTTTTTTTTCCCACCCTCTTTTCCCGCCCTGTCCTCTTCCTTCTCCTCCTCACGGTAAACCTTGGTCATGCTCGTACCGTTGTCCATGGCCTCCTTGACGGTTTCCCTTTCATCGTTTTTCCGGCCCTCTTTCCCAGCCTTATGATTTTCCTTCTCCTCCTCAAGGTCAACCATGCTCGTACCTTTGTCCATGGCCTCCTTGACGGGTTCCTTCCGACCCTCTTCCCCAGCCTTGTCCTCTTCCTTCTCCTCCTCACGGTCGAAGAAGGTTTCTGGGAGACCAAGGAGCTTACACACGTAATGTTTGGCGACGGTGTGTATCACGCGGAACACCTGCTCCTCGGTTATTAGCTTGTTCTTGAAGATGTACCACGTCCCACCACCGGCCCCAACTAGTCCTAGTGCGCCTAACACACCCTTGACGCAGGTCGGCCCAAAGCTGTTACCAGCCAGCCATTTCAACGCCACCCCGCCCTTCAAACCGCTTAAGTAAGCCGTACCTTTCACGGCCGCACTACTAAGTAAAGTTACAAGACTTACTACTTCTATGGGCATTTTTAATTTATCGATATTAAATAATAAATATTTTGTTTAAGTTTACTAGATGAATTATTGAGTTCGACTGATGTTGGTTGTCCCCAAGATGAGTACTAAATGTATTATTGGTATATTTACTTCTTTGCAGTATACGACTGGAAGATAAAATAATACCTCGGTAAACTAATTTTCTTAATACTAAAATAGTTATTATTTGTACTTGCTATATCTTCATCATCATTATTACCATCATTGGCTGTTTTTATTCTTCTTTATCACCATCTACAACTAATTCTTTGGCGCCCTTTTTTTCTTTTCTTCTTTTTCTTTCATTTGTTGCTTTTCTTATTTTTTTATTTTTCTCCTTTTTGCACTTTTTTTTATTTTTTCTTTCTTCTACTTTCATATTTCTGTTAATTTGTCTTTATATATTATCCCTGGGTAGTGTTATCCAATGTATAGATTTCTGGTGTATTTTAAAATTACTTTAATATGAACAATGAAAGATAACTCCATCTACTTCTACTGTACGTGTGCATGTACATATAAGTGTATATAAGTTCTTGTTCTTATTGCGTTTCTTTCATCCACGTAGAGAACAGATAGGGAATTCTTCTTTCGAAACGCATCACTGTCTTAAGAGTTGACTAAAATAACTGAGTTAAGGCCGGTACTCCTCGCGTGTGGAGGGCTGGGGATGTAACATTGCAGCAGAGGTGGTGTTAGTAAATACACATTGTGAACAGTAAAGTGTGGGGGCGTGTCAGAATTATATCCCCAGAGTCCGTGTGATAATCCAGGAACTGGAGAGGGTGGTTTTGGGAGGTATTGTGGGGTTATGGGAAGCCATGGCTACGTAAGGAGGTGGTGATGATGGCGTGCGGCAGGTGGGCGGGTCCTTATACCTTTTGGACACCACGAGTGAAGCGTGTAAGTGAAGCAGCGGTACTTGAGCGGTGGATGGGGAGAGGTGTAGAAGGGTGGGAGAGTCATTGAGGATGTGCGAAAATGGTTGAAGGGGAAGGCACTACTGGAGTGTGAAAAAATTGGCGAAATTTGTTGGCTGGGTGTCACTAGCACTTTAAGAGACCATAACAATTAGTGTCAGGGGCCCGAGACAGTCACCTACCTCCCAGCATACATAAGGGTGATTACCAACAGACCCCCTTGCAACATTCAGCTGGCAACTGGACAAAAGCACCTAAAGTCGGTACCTGATCAGTCCGAGCTGTGGCTCGTAATGGGCGTTGTTTGTCGTGCAGCATCAGTAAACAGCCGTGGTTGATCAGACTCAGATCCACCAGGAGGCCTGTCACAGAACCGGGCCGAGGTGGGTCGTTGACCCCCGAACTCTCTCCAGGTAAACTCCAGGAAAACTCCTGTAAGGGAAGCAAAAAAGTAAGGGTAAGTAGGCTTGGGAGGACAGTTGGATGGTACAGTGATACAGGGAGTAGCTACATACCCGATGTATGATTGGCGGGGGCATTTGGGAAAATATCGAAGATCAGATTAAAGAGCCAAGGGTTCGTGAAGCTGGTTTATAGATTTTTTATGGGAATTCTAGCTACAAGGTCAGCGCTATGTAGAATGGTTATGTAGGTGGCTGGCCACTTGTTTGCATTGTGGGGAAGAGGAGACGGCTATTTTTTTCATGCTATATATTTTTGTGAAAACTGGGTATTGTAAGGACTTGGTTACGGGAGTTCTGGGTAAATATATAATAAATATATAAATATATAATATATAAATATATATATATATAAATAAGTATAAGTCGTGCCGAATAGCAGAACATGCGATCTTGGCTTAAATAGCAACGCTCAACCTTGCCATATAGGACAAAGCTCGAAAATTTGTGTATGCAATAATTTCGCCAAAATCATTCCAGAATCTAACGAAAAAAATATATTTCACTGTGTTTGCTTAGTATTCAATTATTGTATACAAATTCTAAAATATATAGTTGGTTAGGCTAAAATAAATTGTTCTTGTATAATAAGGAAGGTAAGTTTTTCTAAAATTCTTTTGAGCAAAATTAAATTTTTTTAGCATAACATTAATGAAAAAAATAATCTTTAAAGACGTATAAGAGAAAATTTACGTAGAAGAGAGGAACGTTAATGGATTTAAATAAGTTTTCATGCTAATTGACCAGTTTTACATATTCCGCACGACATATATATATATATATATAAATATATATAAAGATAATATAAATATATATATATAATATATAAAAAAATAAAAATAACTATATATGATATAGCTATCTGCTGAGAAATATATTGTTTTCCATTTTGTACTTAAATCAAGGACGATATGTATTTATCTAGATATGAGTCCCAAGGATTAAAACAGCAAGATAGCACTCATCCACCGTGCTGCCACTGCCCGCATGAAAGCAAGGGATTGGGCAAGGATATACTTACCATACCATAATCGAAAAAAGGCATTAATAAAACATTAGAGATGGAAGTGGATGGAAGAACATTAGCTAAACTACCTGTCTGCTAACTACTCGAGTTAACACCACTCTTCTCACACTGCGTGACCCATGGTTGTACTTTCAGTTACTCTCATTTTCGTACGAAACATCGCAACTTTTTTCTACCACAACTTCCTCTAGTATTCTTGTGTCTTGGTGTCCAAGTGATCGTCCCTGTTTCACTTGAACAATGCTTGCTCGTTGTCCGTCTATTCAACTGTTTTTTATATTCGCAGTTATAGCCTTAGTGTACAGTTTATACTTTCTTCAATAAATAATGTTTGCAAAAACATTTACCATATGTTAGTGTTGAATCTCTACGCTCTGTTACATGCAGTATTTCAAGTTACTGACCGTTCAGGCATTCAAAAATAGTAGTTATTTGTATTTGAGTGTAACAATCTTTAATACCTGTAAGTTCTGAATGAAATCTCCACGTTGTCCTCCGTTTAATGAGATAAAGGTTGAGAGTTTTCTAACTTTACTCACATGATTTTTTTCGCGAATGACGTCATTAGTTTGGTAGGTGTCTCACCCAGCTCTCCATTATATCTTCGTCTTTCATGCAATCTGGAGAACCAAAACGGGAAGGCACGTTCAAGATCAAACCAATGGCGACAACTGGGCCAGTACAACAAGGGTTCGAGCAAGACACGGGGGATATACCACAGTCAGTTTAGAGCGCTTCTTTGATGACTAAACTTACAATTCGGCAAGATGGAAAACTTAAATTGAGGTAGTTAATGTGTGGTGGTTGGTAGCTAAATGTGTGCATGTGGTGGTTAATGGGTGGGTGTGGAAAGCTAATGTGTGCATGTGGTTGTTAAAGGGTGATGTAATACATTTTATGGATAACATCATTGGACCACAAATTTCAACATAATTCTCCCACAACACACAAGTTTCAAGCTTAAGATTTACCAGTTACAAAGTTTCATTGGTTTCTGCTTCAATCAAATATTCCTGTTTTCCATATATATTTTTATTGAATTAATAAAAAAAATGTTAATTAAATATCAATTTGTATACACTGCATGGTGGCCGCCTTGCTGGCATTGGAACATATTTCTGTGGTGGAAGGTAACGGCCCTGGAGCAGCAAACGATGAGCTTGAAAGGCGACCTCGATGAGTTACGTACAAGGATCTTCATCTGGGAGTTGCCCCTGTTGATCAAGCTCATCGGGGGGATAAACTCGTTTAATACCTTTAACGTCTGATGGACTGGTTGTGGTCATTGGCTCTTGTATGAAGAACATTCTGTGCCTTTCTGGTGCCGCCCTGACAGGTCCTGAAGATTTATGCTGGTACGGTCCTTCATACTCATTGTTCTCTATCCACCCAACATAGTTTTCTGGAATCGCACATTCGAGGCGTCCTTCGTCCGCAAACCTTACACAAGTGACCTCAACCTCTGGAGACCACAGGTCCATCGACCTAACACAGACTAAGGGCCCCAAAGGTGAAGTCCATGTTGAACCCGCCTCTAAGGACTCTTCGCCTCCTATTGAGGATTTAACATGACAGTAAAGGAAATAATGGTAAGTATAATGATCGAAGTCAGGAAGATCGATCTTTCGAACTTGCAGCAATCCTTCGGAGAACTTAATTGAAAAACTTGGACCGAACAAATTGGACATTAATGAGTTTAACTGGCAATCCAAAAACAGTATAGATTCATGGGGATGCTAAGTTCTTCGATTCAAGCTACCAGAAAGAGAACTGATCTACAGATAACTGAACACTTACGACCAGAGAGGGAACCGAAAGAGAGATTTTCTACTCCAAGTCTACGAACGAAACATATTTTGTAGGCAAAGTTGGAGCCGATTAAGGAAGAAGAATTTATGATTACGTCAAAAAGACCGTTGCTGATATATACACATTCTCAGTAAACTCTGCCGAATTTTTGAGCAAGAATGTAAAATCATCTTCGGTAAATGTGAGGCACCTTCCGGGATCTTGATGCCTCACAGGATCAGACTAGATCCTAATAACTCACACCACGCAGAACGGGAGGCAGATGGCTCGCTCAATCAACGGAGGCCTGATGCTCGCACCATCAGACGGAGGCTGAAGGCTTGCCACCACAGACGGAGCTGATGGCTTGCACCATCATACGGAGGCTGATGTGCATTCACCATCAACGAGGCTGATGGCTCGCACCATCAGACTGAGGCTGATGGCTCGAACTCCATCAGACGGGAGGCTGGATGGCTCGCACCATCAGACGAGGCAGATGGCTCGCCACCAACAGACAGAGGCATATACCTCACAGATCAGACGGAGGCAGATGCTCACAGGATCAGACGGAGGCTGATGGCTCACAGTATCAGACGAGGCTGATGGCTCGCATCATCAGACGGAATAGATGGCTCACAGATCAGAACGGAGGCATATGCCCTCACAGGATCAGACGAGGCAGATTCCGCACAGGATCAGAACGGAGGCTGATGGCTCACAGGATCAGACGGAGTCGTGATGGCTCACAGGATCAACTGAGGCTAGATGGCTCGCACCATCATACGGAACTGATTGCCACAATATCAGACGGAGGCCTGATGGCTCGCAACCATCAGACGGAGGTCTATGGCTCACAGGATCATACGGTAGGCTGAAGCTCCACATGATCGACGAGGCGATGGCTCCGCACCATCATTACGGAGACAAAGGCTCACACAGGATCAGACGGAGGCTGATGGCTCACAGGATCAGAACGGAGGCAGATGCCTCACAGGATAGACGGAGGCCTATCTCACAGGATCATACGGAGGCTGATGGCACAAAGGATAGACGGAGTCTGATGGCACGCACCATCAGACGGAGGCAGATGCACTCATAGAATCATGCGGGAGGCTGATGCCATCACAGGATCAGGCGGAGGCTGATGGCTCTGCACCATCATACGAGGCTGATGGCACGCACCATCAGACGGAGGCTGGAGGCTCACAGGATCGACGGAGGCTGATGGCTCACAGGATACAGACGGAGGCTGATGGCCCCCCCCACTTCACAGGATCAGACGGAGGCTGATCCTCACCGGATCAGTACTGATGCTGATGGCTCGCAACCATCAGACGGAGGCAGATGGCTCACATGATCAGACGGAGGCAGATTCCTCACAGGATCAAGACAGCCAGATGCCCACAGGATCAGACGGAGGCTGATGTCTCTCAGGATCAGACGGTAGGCTGATTCCGTCGCACCATCAGACGGAGGCAGATGCCTCGCACCATCAGACGGAGGCTGATGCATGCACCATCAACGGAGGCTGATGGCTCGCACCATCAGACGGAGGCTGATGGCAAGCACCCTCAGACGAGGCTGATTGCTCACTGGATCTAGACGGAGGATGATGGCATGGCACCATCAGAACGGAGGCTGATGGCTCATCTGGATCAGACGAGGATTGATTGGCGTCGCACCATCAACGGAGGATGATGGCATGCAACCATCAGACGGAGTATGATGGCATGCACCATCAGACTGAGGCTGATTGCTCACAGGATCAGTCGAGTGCTGATGGCTCGCACCATCATACTGAGGCTGAAGTCTCGCACCAATCATACGGAGGCTGATGGCTCACTGGATCGGCTCCTGTTCATGCCTCGTACATTGGTGCTTCACAGTATCACAACTACCCAGGTGCCTCACAGTTATTCACACGTACCCTGGTGCCTCTACAGTATCCCACACGTACCTTTGTGCCTCACGATTATCACACGTACCCTGGTGCCTCACAGTGTCACACGTACCCTGGGCTCACAGTGTCACACGTACCCTGGTCCTCACAGTATCACCGTACCACCCTGGTGCCTCACAGTTGTCACACGTACCCTGGTGCCTCACAGTGACATCACGTACCCTGGTGCCTCACCGTTTGTCACACGTACCCTGGTGCTCACAGTATCACACGTACCCTGGTGCCTCACAGTTTCACACGTACCCTGTGCCTCATCAGTGTACACGTACCCTGTGTCCTCACATGTCACACGACCCGGTGCCTCACATGTATCTCACGTACCCTGGTGCCTCACAGTATACACGTACCATCATGGATGCCTCACAGTAAATTCACACGTACCCAGGTGCCTCACAGTGTCCACACGTACCCTGGTGCCTCAAAAGTGTCACACGTACCTGGTGCCCACAGTAATCACACGTACCCTGGTGCCTCACGTGTCACACGTACCCTGTGCCTCACAGTGTCACACGTACCCTGGAGCACTCACAGGTGTCAGCACTTACCTTGGTGCCATCACAGTAGCAACACGTACCCTGGTGCCTCACAGTGTCACACGTACCCTGGTGCCTCACAGTATCACACGTACCCTGGTGCCTCACAGTGTCACACGTACCCTGGTGCCTCACAGTGTCACACGTACCCTGGTGCCTCACAGTATCACACGTACCTGGTGCCTCACAGTATCACACGTACCCTGGTGCCTCACAGTATCACACGTACCCTGGTGCCTCACAGTGTCACACGTACCTGGTGCCTCACAGTGTCACACGTACCCTGGTGCCTCACAGTATCACACGTACCCTGGTGCCTCACAGTATCACACGTACCCTGGTGCCTCACAGTATCACACGTACCCTGGTGCCTCACAGTATCACACGTACCCTGGTGCCTCACAGTATCACACGTACCCTGGTGCCTCACAGTATCACACGTATCCTGGTGCCTCACAGTATCACACGTACCCTGGTGCCTCACAGTATCACAACGTACCCTGGTGCCTCACAGTCACACGTACCCTGGTGCCTCACAGTATCACACGTACCCTGGTGCTCACAGTGTCACACGTACCCTGGTGCCTCACAGTATCACACGTACCCTGGTGCCTCACAGTATCACACGTACCCTGGTGCCTCACAGTATCACACGTACCCTGGTGCCTCACAGTATCACACGTATCCTGGTGCTCAAACATCCCTGCCATATAAACGATCCTGGTGCCTCATATACACGTATCCTGGTGTCCGCACAGTACTAAGACACGTGACCCTGGTGCTCACAGTATCACACTACCCGTGACCTCACAGTACACACTGTATCCTGGTGCCTCACAGTATCACACTGTACCCTGTGCCAGTGATAAAGGAGAAAGTGATCCCTGCCAGTGATAAAGAGAGTGATCCCTGCCAGTATATAGAGAGAGAGAATGATCCCTGCCAGTGATGAAGGGAAAGACTGTTCCCTGAAAGTGGTAAAGGGAGAGTGATCCCTGTCAGCGATAAAGGGAGAATGATCCCTGCCAGTGATAAAGGGAGAAAGTGATCCCTGCCAGGGAGAAAGTGATCCCTGCCAGTGATAAAGAGAGAGTGATCCCTGCCAGTGATAAAGGGAGAGTGATCCCTGCCAGTGATAAAGGGAGAGTGATCCCTGCCAGTGATAAAGAGAAAGTGATCCCTGCCAGGGAGAAAGTGATCCCTGCCAGTGATAAAGAGAGAGTGATCCTGCCAGTATAAGGGAGACTGATCCCTGCCAGTGATAAAGAGGAGTGACCCCTGCCAGTGATAAGAGAGTGACCCCTGCCAGTGGAAAAAAGGGAGGAGTGATCCCTGCCAGTGATAAAAGGGAGAGTGACCTGCAGTGAAAAGGAGAAGTGATCCCTGCCAGTGAAAAAGGAAAGGGTGATATCCGCTTAGAGGGAAAAAGTGATCCTCCTGCAAATTTTCCCAGTGATAAAGAAAGTGACTCAGTGATAAAGGGAGGATGATCCCTCCCAGTGATAAAGGAAGGTTCCGCCATATGTAAAAACGTAGTATGCAAACTCCATTAAAATAAGTTTTTGAATTTTTCATTATTTTTAAAGATAAATTTTTTCGTTTAAATGATTGAAAATTTTATATTTTGCAAAAAGAATTTAAAACTTCCTCCTATTAAAAGATTTTTGCCTACCCAACCAAAATTGTTTTGTTACAAAAAGTAATTCTAAACCGCATTGAAACTTTTTTCGTGAGCAAAATGATTTCGAATAAGCAGACAAAATGGTGCGCCTAGGCAGTGGGTGCACACCCCAATTTATTTTAATTGGGTTTACAATTTTGAAACTCTATACAAACATGTAAATCCTCAAATTCTGAACTATAGATGTCATTTCCCTTTCGTTTTAAAAATTTAAATGAATAAAAACTTTTTTTATTTTGGCACGTAAAAAAAAACTGGGCATACCAACCGTTTTTCCCCTGAGTTAATTTTAGCTACGTCAGCCGAGTTTCCCTTTTCATCGTCTAAAGACCTAATTTCCATATATTTAATCTGTGGAAGCTTCAGCGGAGATGAGGGAGGTGCTGACTCTCGATCAAGGCAGAATCCCAAACTTCATTTTTTATTAATTATCAATATTATTATTAATATAAAATTATATATATATATATAAATAAATAATTTTTAATATATATAATTTAATTAAAATAATATATATATAAATTAAATATAGTCGGGCCGATATGAAAACTGGTCAATTAGCAAGAACTCATTTAAAATTAAGTTTTCAAAAAATTTTTCCCTTATATTTTAAAGATTATTTTTTTCATTAATGTTAATGTAAAAATTTTTAATTTGGGAAACCAAAAGAATCTTAAAAACTTACCTAACCTTATTAAAACAAGAGCAATTTATTTTAGCCTAACCCAACTATAATTTTTTTTAGATTTGTTTTCAGTAATTTAATACTAAACAAACACAATCAAATATATTTTTTTCGTTATGTCAATGATTTTGCGAAATTATGCATATCACAAATTTTCACTTGTCCTATATGGCAATAGAGCGTTGCTATTTAAGCAAGATCGCAAGTTTGCTATTCGCACGACATAATATAATATATATATAATTATTTTTTATTACTCTTATATAATTATTATTATACTTCCACTACTACTAGTACGATTAGTAAGAAACGTTAAACTGGTAGATGTGAAACAGCACCTGGATGAAGGGGAGGGATGAGGCAGGGGTGAGCTTTGGGATCAGACTTGATACAAGCAGAGTTACAACCCCAAACATTACACCATACCTTTCATCTAGAATTCTTCATCTGCATTAATTAGGTCAATTCCGGAGTGCATGAGTGCAGTAAATTAGTGTATGTGTCTATCATACAACTGTTTGAATGTCCGGCAACTAGTTCGTGATTCCAGTAAACCACTGAGTGAATCCAATAAAGTACTGCATGATTCTAGTAAACCACTGAGTCCAGTAAAGTACTGCATGATTCTAGTAAACCACTGAGTGACTCCAGTAAAGTACTGCATGATTCTAGTAAACCACTGAGTCATTGTCTGCATCGCTCTAGGGCCGTGTAGACCTCCTGCGCAAACGCACTTCAGTTCCCTGACTGCAGTTGTGTGAGGTGGTGTTTGTCGCGCCTCTGTCGTCAGCCCAGGAGAACTACCATTAGTCAACATGGCGTTCAGTTATAGACGCAGGATTAACACACTGTCGGCGTTGAATCTCAGTGGGGCAGTAACGCCAGCTTCAGCCCAGGTATTACTACCTAAAATCATCAGAGACACGTATGGCATTCAGGATGGAGAGTTTGAAACGGCGTAGCATTGAACGGAGTACGTAGTTTTTTTTGTGAAACTGCTCTCAGAAAACGGTTTATGAGTCGTTGGTCAACCGTTTTCAGGACGTAGTCTTGATGCAACCCCAGCTGTGCGTGTGAGGATGATCGATGTATCCAGACTTATACATGGATTAAACTGCGTAATGTCCCCTTTGAGGCTGATGAGACAGATATCAAAAAAAGTTTTTGAGGAATACGGAACTGTTCATTGGCCCAGCATGGTAAGTGGTGTCGGGTGCCTACACAGGTATGCCGGGGGGCACTTTTAAACCTAAAAATGACATTGCGACACCCCATACCGTCTTACGTGTACCTAAAGGAATTCAGGACACAGGTCATGGTGTCATACGCGGGGCTTAAAGGCGTACAGCCGGGCTATGTGGGGAATATGATCACATAGCGGCGGAGTGTGGGAAGCGGCAACGAGCTCCTGGGCCCCGTGGCGGAGCATCCGCTTATACACCGGGGAAGCAGGTGTTGATCAACGACGTGAAGGAGGGCGTGGTCGTCTATGGAGCGAGATAGTGGATGAGGCGCATAAGGCTGGGGGGAGAGGGTGAGGCCCTTGACCAGTTACCTGGTCCAGACACACTTCCAGTGGATCGGGTTGAGCAAAAAGTACAGGAGGAAGTGTTGGAAATTGAGGAGGAATTAGCCGAGGTTTGAAGTCCTTGTCACCGCCCCAGGAGGTGGCTGCTCCTGGGAAGGTGGTAGAAGACGAGGTGAAGGATGTGGGGCATCAACAACAGAACTATTCGGACACGGGGGTGATAGCGTGATGAGGTGTCACCGAGATCATTGCCACTGTGTACAGTGGAGGTGAGGTAAATTGTGAGGATCCCCAGACCAAGCCATGGAGGATGCGCCTGTCACAAGAAAGAGAGCCGCTGCTCGGATTCAGATGATGTCCTAACGCCAGCGCAGCGGATGGGAAGCAAATATGGGCAGAAGGTGAAGTAGTGGTGGCCATGACAGGAGGCACCGAAAGAAGGGGGGGGGGGAGAGAGGGAAAATGGCAGGTGGCAAGTGGGCCCACACTTCTGGTGCCCATCGGGAAAAGTGAAGAAAAGGAGGCAGGGGGGAAACTTTAATGGCTTCCGGTGTATGACAGTAAACGTTAAGGGTTTTTGTAATAGTGTAAAGGAGAAATGATTTCGAATGTTTCTGAATAAATTTAGTAGAGTGGATGTTGTGTTCCTTCAGGAGCACAATTTTTAAAGGGGGGTAGGGTGTTGGAGATGGAAGGGTTTTAGGTGGTAACCCTGCCATCTGCCCGTTTGAAAGGAGGGGTGGGTATATTAATTAGGAGGCGAGCCCGTTTGTTTTGGCAGAGAAGTGAGGGGGGGAGGGGAAGGGTGGGTTTCGCGTAGATGGTTTGTGGATGGGAAAACGTGTGGCCTTTATTAGCGTATATGCGCCTGCAAGAAAAACGTACAGGTGAAGCAGGAGTTTGTGTGTGAGGACCTGTGTTTTTTTCCGTGCATTTTCCGGAGGTGGCAATAGTAGGAGGTGATTGGAACTGCGTCATTAGGAGGCTGATGTGGAACCGAAAGGGCAGGTTATGTGCGGTGGCCCTACGAGATTTATTGAGGGGTATTAGGCTAAGGGACGCATTCGAGGGGGGGGGGCGTGGGAGACAGAGCATCATTTGTTAGGAGAGGGTATGCAGCGAGGTTAGATAGAGTGTATCTTTCTCACGGGGTTGTGTAGAGTTTTCAAAATGTTGAAGTAGCATGGTCGGATCATAGAGCATGTTGGTGGGGTTGGGTGGGAGGGGCGCTTGCGGAATTATACAGGGGTTACTGGAAATTAAATATAAGTGCATTGAGGATGAGAGGGGTTAGAGGGATTTTCTGTCCTATGGAAGGAGCTTAGCCAGGAGGCACAGGGAGTGGAAAAATGTCGTACAATGGGGGATTGTGTAGCCAAGGAAAGGATTAGGAAATATATGTGGGGGTGGGCAAACGTATAAATGATTTTAAATATGGCTTTTTAATTATCTAGAGGACAGGTTTAAGGGGGTTATGGGAAGGGGGCTGGGGGGGCAACTAACCTATGGATGAAATTGTCGAGGCAAGGGGGGACTGAGGGAGTTACAAAATGAGAGGTTTCAAGCGGTAAGGTGCAGGCAGGGTAGAGGAGGTGCTTTGGGGAGATAAACCATGGCGTGTGTTTTGCGATGTCAAAAAAAAAGACAGCGGTTACGCATTCCGAGGTTAGAGGAATGGCGGCGGGGTTTAAAAAAACGGGAGATCAAATCGAAAGGATGTGTGGTAGCGGATAAATGGTAAAAGGGGTTTTGGGAAAAAGGGGGAAAGGGTGGGGGGGAATGGGTTTTTAGAGAAGGTGTGTGAGTTTGTGAGTGAAATTTTGGGGAAAGTGAAGAAAGGCTTGGGGGGGGTTTTAAATAACGGAAGGGAAAAGGTTGGCTTTAAAGGGGGAAAGAGGAAGGGCAAACACCGGGAAAATAACGGCCTCCCTGTGAATTTTACCCCAAATTGGGGGTGATAAGGGGTTTCATGAGTGGGTTATTTAATCAAAAAAAGGAGAAGGGTGAGGGGGGACAAGCAAGCAACCGTTGTATTTTTGGCCAGAAGGGTAAGGGGGCACCCCCTCAAGGAATACCGTCCATATCTCTGTTTTTGGGTGATTATAAGTTTTTTCGCTAAAGTCGGGTAATGGGTTAAAATTGTGGTAGGGAGAGTGGTTTCGAAAACTAGTATGTTTCCCGGGAAAGGTCGATTTTTGGGGGCATGGAATACTGAGAATTTTGTGGGTCAAAAGGAAGGGGGGGGAGGGGGGCGTTGTTGGGTTTTAGCGGGCGGGGGCCTTGAAGGGGGAAAAGGGGGAGCATTGGGAGCATATTAGGAGGCAGGGTTTGGGGAAGAAATATTAATGGGTAACCACGTTGTACAATGGAGCCAAGATGAGGGTACAATTAAGGGATGCTTGTGGAAGGAGATTGTAATGGTAGGGGGACTTAGGAGGTGTGTCCCATGTCAAAATTTTGTTTGCGTCATTCAGACCCCTTCTTTAGAAGGGTTTGAACGTTGGTATGTACACAGTGGGGGTATGGGGGAGGGGTCGGGAAAGTGTGGCGGGAAATAGGATACGTAACGATACAAAGTCCCGTTGAGGGGGAGGCGTTGGGTTTTTGGATATGTTTGAAACAGTTCAAAATGCACGGGATGCGGGTAAATAGAGAGAAGTCAATACGGGGGTTGGGTGTTTGGGGTGGGGGGGGTGATGAAACGTTGAAAAAAAACAAACGGTTTTTTAAAAAATTTGTGTATCACCTATAAATGACTTGGACGCTGTAGAGGGGAAAAAAACTAAATAGATTAATGAAAGGGATTCAGGGGCGTCTGGTGCATTGCGACCCATCATCTGACTCTCGGAACGAGTATTTTTTTATAAATGTATTTTGTATAGGGGTTTGGCACGAGCACCGGTTCCCAAAACGGGGACGGCGATTGGGAATTTGAGAGAGGTTTAACTTTTTGGGGGGTTCAAGGTGGATTGGCTGGGAAGGGTTGAAAGTTACCTGTGCCCAGGTGGGTGGGGTTGAGGATCGAAAGGAGGTTTTAAATTTGGGTGTTTTTAAAGGAGGTTTTGCGCGGTTGGGGTGGAGGGGGGTGAAAAATACATGATAGGTTGGGTAAGTTTTTGGTGTGTGGAGTTGAGGGAATGTGAAACTATTTTGAGGCTTTTGTTGTTGAGGAACCAGGAAAATTCGGTAGGGTTTTGTGTAGGCTGCGCAGACAGGATTTTTGTACCCGTTTAGGATTTTTCCCCATGACGCATGGAAAAAGGGATTTTGGGATAGGTTTAGCAAGTTAAGTTAAAGCCCAGGGGAAGGGAGGTAACGTACGTTTTTTTGCATGGAAACCGCGGGGGGGGTACTAAAACCCGGGGGTAATTTGGGCGGAAAGGTGGGAATCTGTGGGGGGGAGGAGACGGCGTTCCTTTTAGTAACTTTTGTGGGGGACTGGGGGGGTTAGGTTTGGTTTAAATAGGGGTTTACACGGGGGGGGGGCCAGGGGGGTCGGTTCTGCGTGCACTAACCAATGTGGGGGGTTGATGGAGGTGTGTAAGGCTTTGGGTTAATAAAGATAATATATTATATATTAATATAATATTAATATATAATATACGGGGTGATGAGGGGGGGGGGGGATTATAGGTGCGGGGGCGGGTGTAGCGGTAACGGTTTTCGACGTGTGTGTAATAGAGAACGTATGGGAAGGTGGGGGAAGGATTTTTTGGAAGGGTATAGAATGTTACGTTAGGGGTTTTTCATCAAACATGAATTGGGGTGAGTGAGTAAGGGGGGGGGGGGTTTTGGGGTTCCTAAGAGAAGGGGGGTTTCAGGGGGGCACAGCGGGGGGCCTCCTGGGGGGGGGTGAGAGTAAGGTGTTGGGTATATGAAGGTGTAATGTTGGCATAAATGTATGAGCATGCAAGGGGCACAGAAAGCCGGGGATATAAGTTTTTTGTAGTAGAAGGAAATTCGTGTTTAAGTGCGGGCCGTCATGCCTTCTTCTGTATTAATGTGAAAAGGTGTCAAGTTGTTTTTAATACCGTGAAGAGCTTTTGGGCTTTTGTAAGTGTGCGTTTATAGCCTTTATTGGGCATATTTCATTGCGTAATCGTATCGATGAAGGTTTTTTAAATTTTGTTGTTTGTTTTAGTGTTTGGGGGTTTTTTAGGGGGACACTTTTTTTTAGCTTTTTTTAAAAGGCCCATCCCGTTGAAGAGATGGACGCTAATGACTTCCAAAAATTTGTTGCCCCGTTAAAAAATTTTTTAATGGGAGAGTAGGGTTTAGCCGATTTTAATAATGTGCACGGGGCGGGGAAGAGGCTGATTAATATTTAGTAATATTTATTAATTTTTATTTAATATAAGTGTGAGGCTTAGGATTTTCATTTTTTTTCAATGCTTAAAGAAGGATTGTAGTGGGGCAAGTATGTAGTTTTTGGGAAATTCCCTTAAATTGTATTGGGGTTAATTTTTGGGGAAGGGGCATGTACTTTTTTTAAAACTAAATTTGTGATGTAGGTCATTCCTCTGATTATCTACTGTAAAGGGTTGTGAACCTTTGTCATATGTCAGTCATAGTATGTTAACTATACAAATCGAAAGGTTTATATAGTTTAATTTTATATAGTTTATATAGTTATAGTTTATATTGTTTATATTATAGTAGTATTTTTATAGGGAAAATTTTGTGAGTGTATATGGGTAACCTTTTTTTATGTCAATTACAATGTGTTGTTAAAACTTGTTAGTGTATGTTGTGGTAGGAATGGAGGATCCTACTGTACCCATTTTATATCTTTATTTAATATTAAGCTGTAAAGTTTTTAATAAAATAAAAAAAAAAAAACCACTGAGTGAGTCCAGTAGAGTACTACATGATTCCAGTAAACGACATTTAGTATTTTCTGTATTAAGCTCAGGAAATTGTTCAGGCACTCACGCATGTAGACCCCAAAAACAAAAAAATAGGTGAGTGTACACACAAAACACACACACACACACACACACACACACAACACCTGGAAAGGAACAAGATTATAAATGAAAACCAGCATGGGTTCAGGGAAAGGGCAAATCTTGTATCACAAACCTTCTGGAGTTTTATGACAAGGTAACAGAATAAGACACGAGAGAGAGGGGGTGGATAGATTGCTTTTTCCTAGACTGCGGGAAGGCCTTTGACACAGTTCCCCACAAGTGATTAGTGCAGAAGCTGGAGGATCAGGCGCACGTAAAAGGGAGGGCACTGAAAATGGATAAGGGAATACCTGACAGGGAGGCAGCAACGAGTCATGGTACGTGAAGAGGTATCACAGTGGGCGCCTGTTACGAGCGGGGTCCCCACAGGGGTCAGTTCTAGGACCAGTGCTATTTTGATATATATGAACGACATGATGGAAGGGATAGACTCTGAAGTGTCCCTGTTCGCAGATGACGTGAATTTTGATTGAGAAGAATAAATGGGAGGAGAATGAGGCAGGACTGCAAAGAGACCTGGACAGGCTGGACATGTGGTCCAGTAACTGGCTTCTCGAATTCAATCCAGCCAAATGCAAAGTCATGAAGATTGGAAGGGGGCAAAGAAGACCGCAGACAGAGTATAGGCTGGGTGAACAAAGACTACAGCCTCACTCAGGAGAAAGACCTTGGGTGACCATAACACCGAGCACATCACCGGGGGCACACATCAACCAATAACCGCTGCAGCATACGGGCGCCTGGCAAACCTGAGAATAGCGTTCCGATACCTTAATAAGGAACGTTTCAAGACACGTCCCACTGTGTATGTTAGGCCCATACTGGAGAAATGCAGCATCAGTCTGGAACCCACACCTGGTCAACACGTCAAGAAGTTAGAGAAAGTACAAAGGTTTGCAACAAGGCTAGTCCCAGAGCTAAAGGGGAAATGTCGTACGAGGAAATTTAAAAGGGAAATCGGACGCTGACGACACTGGAGGAAAGAAGGGTCAGGGGAGACATGATAACGACATACAAGATACTGTGGGGAATAGACAAGGTGGACAAGAGAGAGGATGTTCCAGAGAGGGGACACAGGGACAAGGGGTCACAACTGGAAGCTGAAGACTCAGACGAGTCCCCAGGGACGTTAGGAAGTGTTTTTTCAGTCATAGATCGTCAGCAAGTGGAAAAGCCTAGCAAGTGAAGTAGTGGAGGCAGGAACCATACATAGTTTTAAGAAGAGGTATGACAAAGCTCAGGAAGCAGAGAGAGAGAGGACCCATAGCGATCATGAAGAGGCGGGCCAGGAGCTGAGTCTCGACCCCTGCAACACAATTAGGTGAGTACAATTAGGCGAGTACACACACACACCCCTCACACACACTCACACACACACACACACAAACACACACACAAACACACACACACATACACACACACACACACACACACACACCACACACACACACACACACAAAAACAAAACACACACACACACACACAGAAAACACACAAAACACACACACACACCCCACACACACACACACACAACACCCGGGCCCGTGAAAGTGACTTTCAAAGGGAGAAGCGACTCGGACCAGGGTCCTGCAGGAAAAGCCACTATTAAAGGGGCATGCCGGCATACAGGAAGGTGTATCTCGACCGCGACAGAACACAAGAAGAAAGGCGAAACTGAGAGAGATGGTACAAAGGCGAAAGGAGGAAAGAGAGGGGATGGAGAAGACAGACAGGAGATCCCAGACCCAGGAAGATCAAATACAGCCCCCTCACAACTTCCTATAGAAATCTCCCAACCAGGTCAACCCCATGCAACCAAACACTCTAAATCAAAACACCCATGCCACATCCAATGCCCCCACCCACTACATTACAAACTCCACCCCCACAGCAACAACCCATAGTTCCTTACCAGGTCCTCTCACTTCCCCAACCCCAATATACCTCCCAGACCACAGCCTTAGAAAAGAAGTTGAAGGTGTGGTATACAAATGCAGATGGAATAACAACAAGTATGAGGAGTGGCAAGAAAGAATCAAAGAGACATCCCCAGACATAACAGCACTCACAGAAACAAAACTCACCAGAATAATAACAGATTCAATCTTTCCATCCGGATACCAAATCCTCAGGAAAGACAGAGGGAGGAGAGGGGGAGGAGGAGTTGCACTGCTCATTAAAAACCAGTGGGGTTTTGAGAAAATGGAAGGAATGGATGGCACGGGCGAAAGGGACTACTTAGTAGGAACAATCCAGTCTGAGGGACATAAGGTGATAATTGCAGTAATGTACAAACCACCACAGAACTGCAGGAGGCCAAGAGAAGAATACGATGAGAGCAACAGAGCAATGATCGACACAGTAGCCGAGGTGGCCAGGAGAGCACACATGGGGGAGCAAAGTTACTAGTTATGGGTGATTTTAATCACAAGGAGACTGACTGGGAAAACCTGGAGCCCCATGGGGGTCCTGAAACATGGAGAGCCAAGATGATGGATGTGGTACTGGAAAACCTCATGCATCAACATGTTAGAGACACTACCAGAGAGAGAGGAGAGGATGAACCAGCAAGGCTGGACCTTGTATTCACCATGAGTAGTTCGGACATCGAGGGTATCATGTATGAAAGGCCTCTGGGAGCTAGTGATCATGTGGTTCTGTGCTTCGACTACATAGTTGAGCTCCAAGTGGAGAGAGTAGCAGGAATAGGCCGGGAAAAACCAAACTACAAAAGGGGGAACTACTCAGGCATGAGAAACTTCCTTCAAGACATTCAGTGGAGAGGGAACTGACAGGAAAACCAGTACAAGAAATGATGGACTATGTAGCAACAAAATGCAAGGAGGCAGAGGAGAGGTTTGTTTCCCAAGGGAAACAGAAATAATGGGAAGAACAGAACGAGTCCTTGGTTCACCCAAAGGTGTAGGGAGGCAAAACTAGGTGTACTAGAGAATGGAAAAGGTACAGAAGACAGAGAACTCAGGAAAATAAAGAAATCAGCCGAAGAGCCAGAAACGAATATGCACAGATAAGAAGGGAGGCTCAGAGACAATATGAAAATGACATAGCTTCAAAAGTAAAGACTGACCCGAAGCTGTTGTACAGCCACATCAGGAGGAAAACAACAGTCAAGGATCAGGTAATCAGACTGAGGAAGGTGATGGGGAATTCACAAGAAACGACCAAGAGGTATGTCAGGAGCTCAACACAAGATTTAAAGAGGTATTTACAGTGGAAACCATAGGACTCCAGGAAATCAGAACAGGGGGGCACACCAGCAAGTGCTGGATGAGGTACATATAACCAAGGAGGAGGTGAAGAAGCTGCTATGCGAACTTGACACCTCAAAGGCGGTGGGACCAGACAACATCTCTCCATGGTCCTTAAAGAGGGAGCAGAGACATTGTGTGTACCATTAACGAAGATCTTCAACACATCATTTGAAACTGGGCAACTCCCTGAGGTATGGAAAATGGCAAATGTAGTCCCAATTTTTAGAAAGGGAGACAGACATGAGGCACTAAACTACAGACCTGTATCACTAACGTGTATAGTATGCAAGGTCATGGAGAAGATCATCGGGAAAAGGGTGGTGGGGCACCTGGAAAGAAACAAGTGTATAATTGACAACCACACGGTTTCAGGGAAGGAAAACCTGTGTCACAAACCTACTAGAGTTTTAGACAAGGTGACAGAAGTAAGACAAGAGGAGGGGTGGATCGACTGCATTTTTTGGACTGTAAAAAGGGGCCTTCGACACAGTTTCCCCAAGAGGTTACTGCAAAAGCTAGGGATCGCACACATAACGGGAAAAGGCACTGCAATGGACAGAAAAAAAACTACAGGGGGCAACAACGATATGGTACGCGACGAGTGTCAAGTGGGGCCTGGACAAGCGGGGTTCCACGGGGGTCAGCCCTAGGACCTGTGCTGTTTTTGGTATATGTGAACGCTAACGGAAGGATAGACTCAAAGGTCCTTGTTTGCAGATGATGCGAATTAAGAGGAAAAACAAATCGGATAGGACAGGCAGGGCTACAAAAAGACCCGGACAGGAAAAAGCCCGGCCAGCAACTGGTCCTTGAAATTAACCTGCCAAATGCAAAGTCATGAGATTGGGAAGGCAAAGAAGACCGCAGACACAATATAGCTTAGAGGCCCAAAAACGCAAACCTCACTCAAGGAAAAAAATCTGGGGGTGAGTATAACACCGAGCATTCCCTGAGGCGCACATCAATCAGATAACTGCTGCAGCATACGGGCGCCTGGCAAACTTACGGATAGCGTTCCGATACCTCAGTAAGGATTCGTTTAAGTTTTTGTATACCATTTACGTCAGGCCCACACTGGAGTATGCAGCACCAGTTTGGAATCCACACCTAGTCAAGCACGTCAAGAAATTAGAGAAAGTGCAAAGGTTTGCAACAAGACTAGTCCCAGAGCTACGGGGATTGTCCTACGAAGAAAGGTTGAGGGAAATCGGTCTGACGACACTGGAGGACAGGAGGGTCAGGGGAGATATGATAACGACATATAAAATACTGCGCGGAATAGACAAGGTGGACAAAGACGGGATGTTCCAGAGAAGGGACACAGACACAAGAGGTCACAATTGGAAGTTGAAGACTCAGATGAATCAAAGGGATGTTAGGAAGTATTTCTTCAGTCATAGAGCAGTCAGGCCGTGGAATAGCCTAGAAAGTGACGTAGTGGAGGCGGGAACCATACATAGTTTTAAGGCGAGGTATGATAGAACTCATGGGGCAGGGAGAGAGAGGACCTAGTAGCAATCAGCGAAGAGGCGGGGCCAGGAGCTGTGACTCGACCCCTGCAACCACAAAATAGGTGAGTACAGATAGGTGAGTACACACACACACACACCCCACACACAAACACACACACACACACCACACACACACACACAACACACACACACACACACACACACACACACATACACACACATACATACACATACACACCCCACACACACACATACACACACACACACACACACACACAAAAAACACACAAACACACACACACCACATACACACACACACATACACACACACACATACACACACACATACACACACACACACACACACACACACACAAACACACACACACACAAACAAACACACACACACACACAAACCCCAACACACACACACACACACACAGACAGAACAAAATCAGAACGACAGCAGCTGAGGGAGAGGACAAAAAAAACGAAAGGAGCTAGGAAAAGAGACAAGGAGGGAATCAGCAGAGGTCAGTCAGAGCAGGACAGAACAGCAAGGGCAAGCACACACACAACTACTCTCAGAACCATACAACCTATCACACCATCCCAACACACACTACAATCCATACCACAGCCTCCACCCAACATCGAGCTATAGAATCCCACAGTATGCACCAGGTCTCCCACCCCCACAGGCCCCCCAAACCACAGTGTTGGAAAGGAAACTGAAGGTATGGTACACAAACGCTGATGGAATAAACAAATAAGTGGGAGGAGTGGCACGAAAGAGTCAAAGAAGCATCACCGGACATCATAGCTCTTACAGAAACCAAGCTTACAGGTATGATAACAGATGCCATCTTTCCAACGGGATACCAAATCCTGAGGAAAGACAGAGGGAAAGGGGGGGTGGAGGAGTGGCGTTGCTGATCAAAAATCGCTGGAATTTTGATGAGCTGGAGAGAGGAGATAGCGGAGAAGAAAGTGATTACATAGTGGGAACACTTCACTCTGGAGGTCCCAAGGTGGTAATAGCAGTGATGTATAACCCACCACAGAACAGCAGGAGGCCAAGGCAAGAGTACGACGAGGCAATAGAGCGATGGTTGACACACTGGCTAGAGTGGCCAGAAGAGCTCATGCATGCAGGGCAAAAGCTCCTGATCATGGGTGACTTTAACCACAAGGAGATCGATTGGGAGAACTTGGACCCACATGGGGGCCAAGATACATGGAGGGCTAAGATGATGGAGGGGGTACTGGAGAACTTCATGTACCAACACGTAAGGGACACTACAAGAGAGAGAGGAGAGGATGAACCAGCAAGGCTGGACTTAGTATTCACCTTCAGTAGTGCAGATAAACGAGGACATCACATACGAAAGACCCTTGGGGCCAGTGACCATGTGGTTTTAAGCTTCGAATACACAGTAGAGCTACAAGTGGAGGGAGAAGCAGGAAGGCCAGGACGAATGAAGCCAAACTACAAGAAAGGGGACTACACAGGAATGAGGAACTACCTGAACGGGGTTCAGTGGGACAGAGAACTGGCAGGGAAGCCAGTTAATGAGATGATGGAATATGTAGCAATAAAATGCAAGGAGGCTGAGGAGAGGTTTGTACCCAAGGGTAACAGGAGTAATGAAAAAGCCAGGATGAGCCCATGGTTTACCCAAAGGTGCAGGGAGGCAAAAACCAAGTGTGCTAGGGAATGGAAGAAATATAGAAGGCAAAGGACCCAGGAGAATAAGGAGAACAGTCGTAGAGCCAGAAACGAATATGCACAGATAAGAAGGGAGGCCCAAAGACAATATGAAAATGACATAGCAGCGAAAGCCAAATCTGACCCGAAACTGTTGTACAGCCACATCAGGAGGAAAACAACAGTCAAGGACCAGGTAATCAGGCTAAGGAAGGAAGGAGGAGAGACAACAGGAAATGACCGTGAAGTATGTGAAGAACTCAACAAGAGATTCAAAGAAGTGTTCACAGAGGAGACAGAAGGGACTCCAGAAAGACGGAGAGGTGGGGCACACCACCAAGTGCTGGACACAGTGCACACAACCGAGGAAGAAGTGAAGAGACTTCTGAGTGAGCTAGATACCTCAAAGGCAATGGGGCCAGATAACATCTCCCCATGGGTATTGAGAGAGGGAGCAGAGGCGCTATGTGTACCCCTAACAACAATATTCAATACATCTATCGAAACAGGGAGATTGCCTGAGGCATGGAAGACAGCAAATGTAGTCCCAATCTTTAAAAAAGGAGACAGACATGAAGCATTAAACTACAGACCAGTGTCACGACATGTATAGTATGCAAAATCATGGAGAAGATTATCAGGAGAAGAGTGGTGGAACACCTAGAAAGGAATGATCTCATCAACAGCAGCCAGCATGGTTTCAGGGACGGGAAATCCTGTGTCACAAACCTACTGGAGTTCTATGACATGGTGACAGGAGTAAGACAAGAGAGAGAGGGGTGGGTGGATTGCATTTTCTTGGACTGCAAGAAGGCGTTTGACACAGTTCCACACAAGAGATTGGTGCAAAAAACTGGAGGACCAAGCAGGGATAACAGGGAAGGCACTACAATGGATCAGGGAATACTTGTCAGGAAGACAGCAGCGAGTCATGGTACGTGGCGAGGTGTCAGAGTGGGCACCTGTGACCAGCGGGGTCCCGCAGGGGTCAGTCCTAGGACCAGTGCTGTTTCTGGTATTTGTGAACGACATGACGGAAGGAATAGACTCTGAGGTGTCCCTGTTTGCAGATGACGTGAAGTTGATGAGAAGAATACACTCGATCGAAGCCCAGGCAGAACTACAAAGGGATCTGGACGGGCTGCGACCGGGTCCAGCAATTGGCTCCTGGGTTCAATCCACCAAGTGCAAAGCCCATGAAGATTGGGGAAGGGCAAAAAAGGCCGCAGACGGAGTCCCAGTCTAGGGGGTCAGAGACTAAAAACCCTCACTAAAGGGAAAAAAGAACTTGGGGTGAGTATAACACCAGGCACATCCCCTGAAGTGCACATCAACCAAATAACTGCTGCAGCAAAATGGGCGCCAAAGCAAACCTCAGAACAGCATTCCGACATCTTAATAAGGAATCGTTCGGACCCTGTACACCGTATACGTTAGGGCCCATATTGGAGTATGCGGCACCAGTTTGGAACCCACACCTAGCCAAGCCGTAAAGAAACTAGAGAAAGTCCAAAGGTTTTGAAAACAAGACTAGTCCCAGAGCTAAGAGGTATGTCCTACGAGGAGAGGTTTTAAGGGAAATCAACCTGACGACACTGGAGGACAGGAGAGATAGGGGGGACATGATAACGACATAAAAAATACTGAGGGAATTGACAAGGTGGAAAAAGGGACAGGATGTTCCAGAGATTGGACACAGTAACAAGGGGACACAGTTGGAAGCAAAAGACACAGATGAATCACAGGATGTTAGGAAGTATTTCTTCAGCCACAGAGAGTCAGTAAGTGGAATAGTTTGGGAAGCGATGTAGTGGAGGCAGGATCCTTTACATAGCTTTAAGCAGAGGTATATAAAGCTCCCCGGCTCGGGGAGAGTGACCCTAGTAGCGATCAGTGAAGAGGCGGGGCCAGGAGCTCGGACTCGACCCCCGCAACCTCAACTAGGTGAGTACAACTAGGTGAGTAACCACACACACACACACAACACACTACACCACACACACACACAACACACACAAACACACCTTAGTAAGGAATTGTTAAAGACACTGTACATCGTGTACGTCAGGTATGATAAAGCTCATGGAGCAGGGGGAGAGAGGACCTAGTAGTACTCAGTGAAGAGGCGGCGCCAGGAGCTGAGTCTCGACTTTCCCGCAACCACAATTAGGAGAGTACAATTAGGGAGTACCACACCCACACATACATACATACATACATTCTCTCTCAGTAAATTTTACCAATCCTGCAGATTAAGTATCATGAATCTTTAATCAGCTTGCATTTTCTCAAAGATCAGACTACAGATAACTTAAATCCTGTAATTTTAAAGCGAAATTATAATATATATTAGTGTTTAGTAGAAGCCCGAATTGTCCATAATGATTTCTTAAAGTGAGAACTCATGTATTTATGGAAGAGAAATGGTTACTGATTATCGAAGGTGGAAGAATGAGAAAAAAAGGATGATTTTTATGTGTTTCATCTTTTGCCTTTAAGTCTCATTCCATTGTTTCGAGTTATGGACTCATTTAGCACTTCTGAAATATCTTCATCTCTGAGTGTGTCGAAACCATGCAACAAAGGTCCCGTATGTGATCGCCTCGTTTGTCTTCATTTTCTAGGAGAAAAACAGTAGAGTGCCTAAAATCTTCGTGACATATTTCCTGAGCGCGGTACGAGAGTGTGGTAGCTCTTCTTTATACCCTCTATAATATAATCCTCGTTTTTTATGTAATTTGGAGACCATATCACGATACCATATTCAAAATGCGATCAAATAAATGTATTGCAGAGCGCCCAAATTGTATCTAGAGATTTTGCTCGAAGTTCAACCTATGAAAGCAAACATTGTCAGGTTTGTTGTTCTCGGTTAGGTATACGTTTGGGGTCGTTGCTTATGTTTACTGCAAAGTCCTTTTCTTCATTTGTTCCGGCAGGTTTGTTGCCAACTTGAGATTATTATTCCCAAAATGCATTACTATACACTTGTCTGCATTAAAATTCATCCTCGACGTCTCCGACCACAGCGCCAACTTTTCTAGATCATTCAAAATATTCAACTAACTGTGAATGGTACATTTTTTTGCAGATTTTCGTCATCTGCAAATTTTGCTATCTTAGATAGAGAAATTGAAGATGACATTGATATGACAATTGAACGACGAACCGATCCCTGGAGAACTTCATTGTTTACTCGAAGCTACTCAGACATCTCTCCGTCGAGTACTTCTCAATGTTTGTGAGCCAGCCACCTATGGAATTTGTCTCCTATACCAAGTGCTTCAACTTTGGCTCTCAGAATTCGATGTAGTACCTTTCCAAAAGCCTTCTGGACGTCTAGATACACTACATCTGATGGGAACTATTCATACCAGGTTAATCATCTGTAATTGACAAATTCCAGGAAGTTAGTCTTGCATGATGTGTTACTACTGAATCCACGCTGGCTTCCGTTTAAAATATTGTTTGTTTCCAGAAAACTGTCTTGTCCCTGACAATAACTTCCAGTTTTTACCTAAATGGCGTTGAGAGCACGAAACTGAGGGCACAGGTCTTGTCCCATTTTTAAATATAGCGGCGACATATGCCATTTTCCATTATAATAGTACTATTCCTTCTTCCAGTGATTATTTAAATATTACCGAGAGTGGGTGAGCGATCTGGTAAATATGTCACTCAGTCAGCTGGAAGGGTTAATATTCAGATTTTCCAAGTATTTAATTATGTCTTAGCTGTTATTTTCATCACCTATTAGTTTTTCGGTAGACAGGAAGGTGGTAGGTTAAAAAAGGTGGTAGAAGAGAAAGGTGATAGAGGGAAAGGTGGAAGAGGTAAATGAAGATGGCTGAGAATCAACCTTGCTTCACTCCTTTTACTGAATCGCCCACACGGAGTTTACCTCATCAATAAATATAGTAAAAAGTCAACAGTTCACTCATTATTTAACATTTAGGTTGAATGTCAGTTGCTGCTGCTGAGTGATGAGAGCCGCGGCTCCCGTCACACGCCTGCTGCTGAGTGTGAAGGGGGCAACGCCCTGCGGTTCTCCCGTCACACGCCTGCTGCTGAGTGATGAGAGCCGCGGCTCCCGTCACACGCCTGCTGCTGAGTGATTTAAACCGCGGCTCCCGTCCCCCCCTGCTGCTGAAATGATGAGAGCCGCGGCTCCCGTCACATGCCCACCTTTTTAACCCTGCCAGAAAATAGAGAATGTCAGAATAAGATCTTATAGTCTCTACATTATAATTCCCTAACGCCATTCATTCATTCAAACGTTCATTCATTCGTTAGGACTGCTTTTAACATGTCAAGATGCGTGTTTGCCGCTCTCACCCTCACCATTGTGTCCCTCTGAAGAATAACTAAGACATGATCAACTAACGGACTTGTGAGAAAGATAACTCGTTAACAAAATAACCGCTTGATTTTAGATCAACCAAATTTTGTCTTCAAACTTTATTTTTTCATATTAAATGAAAACAACAACAACAAAAAAAAATGGTCGACCAGTCTGTTTTAAGTTAAAAAAAAAAATAATTGAGATTTAAACCAAAATCAAAATTTCAAAGGCCAATGTAAGGAGATATAACACTAGCCCAACATTAGTGAAAATAATAGATAATGGGTGAACGTGACAGCACCGTTAAATAAGGGATGTGTGACGTGTAATAGTAATGGGTTTTAAAGTGTACAGCACCGTGTAATAGTAATGGGGGAATGTGTACTTTTTCACCATGTATAGTAATAGTCGAACGTGCACAGCACCGTGTAATACTAAGGGGTGAACTTTTACAGTAACATGTAATAGTAATAGGTGAATGTGTACAGTAACATGTAATAATAATGGGTCAACGTGTACATTAATTCGTCACATTCTAACGTAGCGCTTTTTTTTAGATTACAATCATCAGCAACAAGAACAACCACAACATCTACAATAACAGCAACGACGAGAAAAACTTCATCATAAACATCGATAACGGAAAAAGCAAAAAAAGTGACATTAAATATAACAAAATCTAAGAAATTAAAAACAACTGGCACAAAAACAAAAGTAATGACACCGTATTTTTTCCAGCACTTTGATAAGAAAACCTCAGCAAGGAAGTTTGTTTACAACTGACAAGTGGAAAATCAATATTTAATGAAGGCTATTAAAATTTTTAACTAAGATAATTTAGAATTATTAGATATGCAAATGTCTTAAATTATGCGCACAACCTACTCGACTGCTCCAATTAAATGAAAAAAAAAAATACTGTCGTTTTTTACCCATGATTCTGAGTTTAATCTGTGAAAGAATTTGGGAAACTTTCGAGTTTTAATGAGAGCTCAAGTTGCTCGTTCTTTAAATCGCTGAAAAATAAAGAATATCGCAACAGATTTCAGCAGTTCATGGAAGGAATGAGTGAGAAGTAATCCTAGTGGGAGGGTTTAATGGTACTAGTATGTGCGAGTGAACACTTGCTGCCTTCATACTTATTCATCAACAGTTGCATTGATGATTGATCTTGATAATACTGTGGTTAGAATAACATACAAGAATCTAAGAGTTCGGAAAGGAAATTGAAGAAAACGTCTCGATTCCACCCATAACCATTATCAGTGGATAGTTGATAGCTGTCCAGAAGGGACCGACACCTCATCAGGAATTCAGTCTTGTGAATGCGGCTGACTGACCTGCAGTTCTGGCCAGGTTAGCTTACTGGACATTTGAATACTTTTATATCCTGCATGTGGAGTCGCATACAACCTGTACACGTTTCCCACACTCAGAGTATATATACCTAGTCTTGGGCCGGGTCGCGGGGGCGGTGACCTACTACAAACAAGGTACAGGTACCAGCTTACGCCGACGACCAGAACACCTTCACTCTCACCAACACACCACCTAGCTCCTACCATCTCTACACTTGTCCAGATAACCATCCCAATACTTATTCAGATTATAATCTTCCCTGTTGTCCAGATTATAATCTTTCCACTTATCCAGATTATAACCTTTCCACTTGTACAGATTATAATTTCACTTGTTCAGATTTTAATCCTTCCACTTGCCCCCCATTTTTGTGACTATAAAGACAGGCCACAAAACAAACGTAGTGGGACAACGTCACGCTCTTATTAGAGCTGTTTCAAGCGATCTCTATCAGGTTATCATGACTTTAATAAGCTTTACAGAGTGTGAAAAGTTTCGTAAATTTAACCTTTTTCTTCATTGCTTGATTATGTCTTCACACACATCTTTATGGCCTTCCTTCACACCATCCAAAAGTAACCTAAAAATCTACTAACAATTACCCTCTATGCACCTACAGTCAAAATTTTTAATCAACATATATTATCTTCACATACATTAATTTATAAAATCAGAGACACTTTAGGGAAGCAGAACATTCATTTTCGACTTCGGTTTCAGTAGGATATTATCAAGTTCAAAGAAACTCACTACAAAACACAGGAGAGGTCAGTTTGTATATTGGACCATTAACTAGTCACACTCAGTCCTGGACCATTAACTAGTCACACTCGGTTCTGGACCATTAACTAGTCACACTCGGCCCTGGACCATTAACTAGTCACACTCGGTCGTGGACCATTAACTAGTCACACTCAGCCCTGGACCATTAACCAGTCACACTCGGCCCAAGTAGGACCGAAACGCTGTCCTAAGTTTCTTTCTCCTATGTTGGGGTTATTGTATTGTCCCAGACACGGTATTGTGCCTTTTTGTTCTTTCAGGCTGTACAATAGGCTGGAGAATAGGTTGCATTTTGATGACACATGCTCACATAGGCCCGATGAATGTTAATTTTTTTTACAACTCTATACATTATTCTGAACCTTCTGTTAATCCTGTAAAAAAATTCTACACCTCTGTCCATGGTCTTCCCTACACCTCCTTCCCTCCAGTGGAAAATCTTCACTAGACTTTAAATGATGCATTTCTTTCTACTTTAGCAGAAGTTCTTTAACTTTCTATAATAACATTGCTCCGAGGACTCCGTCTTAGTTAATTCTGGTAAAAACTCGAAATGTACGTCGACAAAGTTAGCACCTGGAGAACTAAATTTTATGTCTTATGACCAGTGAGTACTAGCTCGGGAAGGCCATCTGTACATTATTTATAAATGTGTCTCTAAATTTTTATTATTATTATTATTATTATTATTATTATTATTATTATTTTTTTTTTATATAGTGATTATATTTTAATGGGGGCACCGTGATGGCTAAGGCACATCTGAAAAACCTGGGTATCTTTACTGAGAGAAATTTCACTCGCCAGGGTCTTTATCTACCTCATACTGAGGCATCAGGACAAAGACTTTTGTAGTTGATGCAGTGCAAAAAGTGGGTATGTGCAGCAACTGAAGAAGTGGACACATGTTGGCGGGGCCGGCTAGTGTAAGTAGGTCAGGTTGACAGAGCGGGTCAGAGACGGAGTTCCAGAAAGATACATGTGCCAAGTTCCCCATGGTTTTGCTGTGTCAGACAAGTATCATGGAATTAATGGTATGATACACTAGTGTTGCTCATGTGTCTTAGTCGTCAACTAGTCGGCACTGTACCTTTCATCTAATAATGGAGCTCTAATAATGGAGCTACCCTCCTTTTTCTGCGGATTAACCCTGATTACCTCTCATTCCCCAGTCGCTGTGTCACCGTTGATAATCATAATTATAAAATAATAATAGTGGAAAGATAAGAGAGATGACAGGATTGCTGAAGGGTCAGGAAGAAAGATGGAGGAAGGAATGTAGACATCAGATTGCTCAGACAGGAACTTGAGTTTATATAATGGACATAACACATTACGGCGAGGTGGATGATCATTGATCACAGAACTGAAGAGGAAACAAAGGTGCGGAGGAAGTTTTCATTTGACCACGTTACGAGCTTTCTGGAGATTTATCGGATCAATAAAAAGGAACACCTGTGTACATGTTGGGTAGATGGCACTAAAAATTGCGTGGTGAATCACTTGGCAGAACACTGGATCCCATAGAGGGGAAAAATTTATTCCCCTAAAATTGGGTGGGGACTGGACTTGCAAAATGTTTTTAGAGGAGTTTTAAATCAGCACATATGATCCCATATAACAGGTTCAGGGCAAAGGGTGAAGGCACAATTTCACAGGAATTTTATTGAGACATTTCGACGGTGAAATAGTTTTTCAGTCAGTGAAACACACAAATTTGTTTCTTTTCACCACCTGCTGGTGTTGTGCCATCTATCTCCAGAACCTGGTCCTTTCACTTTAGCCAAAACCCCATGTCAGCACAAAATGAAGGGAAACTTATCCAGAATAGTTCAAAACAGAAAACACAGCTAGACTGAGGACTGCTAACATACTGACAGACCTCTTTTTATAACAATGCCACCATCATCATCACACTCCATCTTTATGATCTTCCTAGCCTCACCTCAGAAACTGATCCCATCTAGTCAGGTCTACCTTTCCCTGATTTACATATAAGCATGCTCTTATATCCTTTCTATAGTTTTCAAAGGAAATGTTTCATAATTAAAACATTCTTTTCAATTAAAAGTGGGGCGCCATTTGGTACACCAAGGGAAAACACCATAAGTGTCCGGGGCCCAAGGCTGTTCAACAGCCTCCCCTCAAGCATTAGGGGATTTTGCCAATAAACCCCTGGCTGCCTTTAAGAGGAGCTGGACAGATACCTAAAGTCAGTGCCGGATCAGCCGAGCTGTGGCTCGTACGTTGAAACTGCGTGCGACCAGCAGTAACAGCCTGGTTGATCAGGCCCTGATCCCCGGGAGGCCTGGTCATGGACTGGGCCGCGGGGGCGTTTATCCCCGGAATAACCTCCAGGTAACCTCCAGGTAAACCCTTGGAATACCCCCCAGGTATACTCCAGGTATCCCCACGAAATTATAATAAATGGTGTAAAAAAAAAGAAGTTGCTGAATCACTTGTGCAAGATCTGGGTATCTGCATTATGGAAGCATTTCATCATCCAGTGGCTTCCTTAGTCCACTGCAGAGAACAGTGTAAGATGAGAAAAAGTTTGAGGTAATCACTCACTCAACTTGGAATCGATGTGTTCAGTCCATCAATCTTGACAGAAATTCAGCATATGAGGAAATCGCTAATATGCTGCACACAAGTGATTTGAAGCAGATGGAGGCGGCGTAAACCCCTGAAAAATCTTTCATTGGAAGTATATTTGACTCACCGTTTGGCCAGCCCTGAAAAATTCCTTGTTTCAAGATCCCAAAATGTTGTTGCGTCTCTGACATATTATATCAACCGAGAAGTTGATGAATGAGACACTTGTGCAAATTTAGGTATATTTACTGTGGAAACGTTTCGTCAGTTAGTGACTCCATCAGTCCATGTACAGAGAAGAATACTGAAGATGAGAAGTTTAAGTAACTTTATACCGTACTTGTTTATATTGGACTGAGGAAAACCACTGGTTGGCGAAATGTTCCCACAATAATGATGGCAAAATGTTGCACAAGCGTCTCACTTGCCACCACACGAGCTTCACGATTTACTTTACAATGTGTCGAAAAAACAAATGAATTAGTTGTACTATAAGTAATCAAGTGTAATTAAATTCCTTACTGGAGATAATTTTCAGTAATTAATTGTTTTGGATTATTTTGGGACCCCAATGGAATTAAGTCACTTTTTTGAGGGGGGAGGTTATCCCAGTTAATTTACACTATGTATTGAACATGTACTTATGTGTACCAGTGCCTAAATAAATTTACTTACTAATTCATGGAGTTAATCAGAATAATAAAAGACCTAACACTTCTCTAAATCAATAAATGATTTCAAAAATTTATTTTTCGCTAAACTGATAATTGATCAATTTTATTCCTATAGAGCATACAAGTGATACAGGATTGGTTAAGATAAGGTTTTGCTTGGATTTTTATAACCCGGGGTTAGCCACCCCGTCATCGAGGACTGTCTGTCTTTATTTCCATTGGGTCCTCAATCTTGTCCCCCCCGGATGCGACCCACACCAGTCGACTAACACCCAGGTACCTATTTTTCTGCTAGGTGAAAAGGACAACAAGTGTAAGGAAACGCATCCAATGTTTTTATCTCGCTGGGAATCGAACCGGGCCCTCCGTGTGTGAAGCGAGAGGCTTAACCCCCCAGGCCACCGAAGCATCCTAACATGACTCGCATACTTTACAAAAGGCTCCTGGTTATGCAGAGCATTTCGGGAAATCATAAAATTAACTTGTAACTACCGAACAAATGTTAATTAGGTCAAGTGACTGGAATGCTTCGATTCATAAACTTTGATATTGTATACAAACATTTGGTTTATGATATATGACATTTTGGGATTTTTTTTTAACAATTTGGTATAACATTTTATAGTGGTGGTTAGTTTAACAGGATATATTTATTTGTTTACTACAAAACAAAGTAATGAGGTAGAACAATTATGTTTTTTAAATATTTAGGATAAAATGGTGATAGAACATTGTGAATGACATGAAATTTGGATTAACAGGATTATGATAGGAAAATGAATTTCAAAAATTTTTTACATTAGTTTTCACAATTTTATGCCTATAACCTACTGCTTTTGTATTATTTTATAATTATTTTTATTATTTCAAAATAACCCGCACTGTGAAAATTTGTGTGGATGCCTCCAAGTGAGTCGCCTACCCTGGCAAACTCTGTTGACACCGAGCTCTGAGGTGGGTACCTCAGCCTCACAAGTGGCTTATAGGACAGATTTTCACAAATAATGATGTTGAAAGAAATCGCCTGCAAAGCACGTAAAAAGGGGCTAACTTACTTGGTGTTGCAGCATATTCCTGATCTTCCACTTCCCTAAGCTTAGCCTTAGCCCCCTTTTGGGCTTTCCCCCAGAAACAAGTGCAACCGGAGCCTTAATTCCGCAATATTCAATCGTTATTAGTGTCCTGCCTGCACCTCAGAAATTCCTATATCCAAGAGGGTGTGTATCCCCTAAGTATAACTATGCAGACACGGACACTAGCTTAGCTTCCAGACTGCCAAGAGACACTGGTACTTACTGGGCATGCACTGCCCGCTGCACACCGGCCACAGATCAAACTCACTCCAATCTCCCCAGACAATGGCCCGAAATTACGAGATAAAGTGGAGGTCTTGTCTTACTGTATGGGGCCCGACGGAGGTCATCTACGGTACATCGAGGTGCCTCTACCAGATTTTTCCCCCGGTCTCGAATGTGAAGACACGTGGGGGGGGCGCCGTCTGCTGATCATGGCACGTCCTGTCCAGTTGGTGTCTGTCTTAAGAAGGATGCTATTGTGTCTTTGAGACCCGCGCCTTGTCATTCAAGCTAGGGCTGCCAGTTCTCCCTAGCTAACTTACCTAGTGTTTGCCTACATTACGGCCTATTACTACCTATGTTAAGGTCTTAGGTCTACATTATTATTATCTACAGTTGCCTCAATGATCCTAATATTTGTGTATACCCGTAAAACTACCCACTCCTTCCCCCGAAGGGTAAAACTATTTAAAAAGTACCCTTCATCCACGCAACTGGGGAGAGAAAGTGTTTTTGTTCAGGGAGAACGCTTTTGTTTTGAGTGGGGTTTTAAGGGCCACCCGCTCACCGTTTCCCTTGGCCTTGCGGGATCCCTTGGTTCCCCGGGCTGTCCTGTGGGAAATTTTGGGACCAAAAAAATTTCCCATGCACATAGAAAAGAGGACTTACGACGACGTTTCGGGCCCACTTGGGCCATTTACAAAGCCCCATAATGAGGGAGAGGTGGGATATTAGGCGGAGGTGGTAGGGGTAGTAGTGGGAGTGTTTGGAGTGTATAGTGGGGGTAGTAGTAGTATGGTGTAGTAGTGGTAGGGGAAGGAAGTAGTAGTGGGGGGTAGTAAGAGTAGGAGGGGCCCGTAAATACTAAAAAAAAAGGGCACGCAAGAACGGTGCCCACAGAGGGTAAGGCAAGAACAAGCATTTGACTGGCTCCTCTTTCCACCTCCCCCCCTACTACTTTCCTTTCCCCCCACTACACTACTACCACCTCCCGCCTAATAACCCCTCCCGCCACTTTTTGTTAGTGTGGGCTTTGTAAATGGTCCAACTGGAGAAACGCCCCTCGTAAGCTCCTTTCTTCATGTGCGGGGTTTTTTTGTATTGTTCCAGTAGGTATTGTGCCTTTTTTTTTTTACTATTATATTTTTCAAGACAAGGGTTACAGACCATAGCTGACACAATGACATAATTATGTAGAAAGCCGTTTTTTCGAGCATTTTTGGAAAATTTGGCAATTTTCCCAGGATGCGACCCCCACCAGGTTTTGATAACACCCCGGACCCATTTTTTTCTGATGGGGGAACAGGGACAACAGGGGTTTTTGGAAACCGTACTATGTTCTCCAAAATTTCTCATAATCCCTATTAATTAGAGTTGGAATTTTTCAAAATCTGCCCCAAATGCCGCCATGCTAGGTGTCATGTGGCCCCCCCTTAATTATATTTTAAGATCGACACCATGCCAACCCTTCTAGGGTACGGTAGGGGCCAAGTCCGAGCTTACAGCTCAAACACTGTCTTTTCATTACTTCCCTGGGGCGGGGATGGCAGACCAGAGGGGACAGTTGGTCCCAAAGATGAGGGGTACTTATACCTCCTCCCATGGGAGACTTAGGTCTCAGACACTCCCTAAAGAGGGAGCCAAGGCTGGGCCACCACTTGGAAAAGGCCCGGGCCGAGAAATTACCGGCGAATCTTTAATAATAATAATAGTATTTTATAACATGTAAACCACACAATATCCAAAACCTGTAAACCCCGCATTGTAATCTTTATAGAGAATAAGCTTGATTGATTGATTGATCCGTACAGGGAGATCGATCCTCGAACCTCGGTGTGTGAGCTGAGTGCGCTAGCAATCGAGTTACGGAAGGTATATTTTTGTAGTGTCTAATGTTAGTAATAATGGTTTAAACAAATGTAAATATCAAGAAATTCACTCAAGTTCTATTTTTTCTGATTAGTATAGTCTCCCCTGACTAATTTTATGGTAGTACACATTTTCTCTTATGCTTCAGAAAATGGAACATATTTAGCTTCTTGCTTTATGATCCGCTGTTGAGCAAGTCCGGATGAACGGTACTCCGTTTCGGAATATCCATCCTTGTTTGTGGAAGGAGGGAGCATTTTCGGTGGGAGGAACACACACACGCATAACACACACACACACACACACACACACACACACACACACACACACACACACACACACACACACACACACACACACAGAGGTGAGTACACATCGAGACAAAACACGGATGGAAGGAAACTTAATCTGATAACATCACAGAAAATTGCCATGATTCACCGACTCTTTGGTACTGGAAATAAAATACTCATCAGCAACCATACCATTCCTTATGTAGGAAATACCAAGTCAAAAAACATAAAAGCGTGGAAATCTCTTCTGTTTTTCACCATTTGGATATTTGCAGGCCTACTACTGCTGTTTCCACTCATCTCCCTCACAGTGTTGTAGAGAGGAAGGGAGCCAAGATAAAGAAAGGGGAAAAGCTTCCGCAATTTTTATAACACTAATATATTTTTGAAAAATATATTTGTTACAATTTTCAAAGTAAATGAAAGTTCCGAAAAATACGATCAAAATATACAAAAAAATATAATTGGTTGCTTTATCGCCATTCAGAAGAGACTCGTGGCACTCCAAGACTATTTAAAAACATGTTTGGTTAGTTTGTTCAGTTCTATCTATTGGCCTCCTAAAGGGAAAGTGGGAGGCTCTTGAAAATTAAGGGCTCTTGATCCAAGAAACTGGAGCTACCCTTCCCTTTGAAGGATCAAACCTTACTATCGTCTGTCGTTCCTCAGGCGTTCCATGATGACCCTTACTTTAGCGCCTCCCAAGTCAAATCAAAATAATGTCAAAGTTTAGGACCAGCCAATGGAATGACTCTGATCTCTAATACGACAGAAAAGAGCGTTATTAGTTTACAAGTCTAACACTTCTGTGCTGTTCAAGTCTTCAGAAAGAGAGCAGCCGGGTTCTCCAAAGTATTGAAGAGAACAAGAGGAGCAGGAGGAGAGGTACGAATTAGATTACTTCAGACACCAATAATGCTCTTTTCTCTCATATTAATGTCAAAGCTTCTTGTTCCAGCAGTGACCATATATTATTCACAATTTCAGGGGTTCCCAGACATTTCAGCTCATCGACACCGTCGTAAAGTTTCAGATTGTTCATCGACCCCTAAACATTTATATGAAAATGATTTAATAAATAGTACTTTAACTAATAATACTACGAATGATAATGATGACAAATAATAATAATAATAATAATAATAATAATAATAATAATAATAATAATAATAATAAAAGACTTCATAAAATAGGCAATATTTAAATTATGAAAAATTTAAGCTTTAACATATCCATTTTTACTGAAAGTGTTAATATCATTAATGGGAAGGTTGCATCCGATGAACGTCATCAAGGACACTGATATTTGGTTGGTGATTGGTGAGTTTTAGTGGTAAGTCACCAGGCTCTTCCAGGTTCACTCTTTTCTCTGCTTGGTCAAAATTGCATAGGCATGGCTAAAGCCAGCTTCACCCATATAATGACTCTTAGGGGTTGATATTGACCACTTTGGGGGATCCTGGACTCTACATCACGGAGGCAGTTGGTCAACAAACAGTAGAGCGTTTACTGACGAAGACTTTGTGAGAGGGTAGGTAGGTAAGGCTCGTCAGAAACCAGTACAAGTTTTTCCTGACGCGGGTCTTAGATGACCAGCCGTTGGAGCTTCTGGTCATCTGACCGAGGCCTCTCGCTGACTTACCGGTCCACCCCTTTAAAAATTATGGTCATTAGTTATAACCATTTAGTGCTTGCTCTGTCAGAAGACCTCCCGCTGAAGTAATTACCAACCCATTTTCAGGCGCGACATGACCCCTACTGGATTAGCCCCTCCCAAGACAAATACGTATAATGCCAAAGTTTCTTGTTCCAGCGATGACCATATATTATAGTGTACATCAAGGTGGTGGTTTGTTGGTCAGCAAACAGTGAAGTGTCTTCTAACCCAGTCTTTGTTAGAAGACATACCGCTGAGTAATCACCAACTTCTGACGTATAGGTACTCAGTGTGAGTTATTAAAAAAAACTGGCATATCAATTATTATTAACTGGTAGATCAATTATTATTACTATTAACTTGCAAATGAATTATTATTATTATTATTATTATTATTATTAATTTTTTGTCAGTGCAAACTTATTTGCTTCCCACTGTGGATAGACTTTCCTGATTGAGAAGGCATTTCCAGCAGGGTCCTGCTCATTGCCACACTTCCAGAAAAATGCTGACATTCTTTGAAGAGCATTCTAACTTGGCCTGGAAACTCTCTTGGAAAAGATAATTGCTGCTGTTATTAGGATCTGGTACCACGACGAAAAACTTGCCAAAATGTGCTCAACATTGGTCGATTCTATGCCATAGCGCGTAGCAATGCTTATAAAAGCAAAGGGTAGTCATATCTTATTAAATCAATTATCTGTCATATTGCCGTGTATTTTTCAAATGAACATTAATTTTCCAAATATATAGCTTGTTTTATCACTGTCCCAATTAATATGTACACCACTGTAATTTAGAGCATACTAATACACTTCTACCCCCTCCCCCCCACTGCCTGCATTAATATCCACCCACAACTGATAAACTATATATCAATAATACCTTTAATAAACATAAGAGAGAGTCGTATTTTAATGTTACAATGTTACAGTTTATGAAGAGGTAATTAACGCTGACACTACTCAGTGCACTTTGAAAAAATGCACCACACATAATGGCGTTAATACAAACCTAACACTCACCCAACACTGCCACTAAATACACACGGTGATGCACATCCACAAAGATTCTCAAAATAAAAAGGTGCTAACACCTAAACACCGATTACAGATTAGGTAATGACACCCCCAGCAACCTCTGGTGCTTAACAATGAACACTGAATACGCCTATATATATAATGTCTTTCTACCTCTGTATGTTAGAAGTGATCAAGGTCCCAGGACCGAAACGTTTTCTAATAAATATGTCATAGTGTTTGCTTACGTGTCTTTCTAAACCAACATTCAATGTCCCTGAAAATTTCTATAACACATGACAATTCACGAAACTCTTCGCCAGCTTCACTCCTTCCTCGTCAAGGAATATTCCAACGTTGGGTACCTCGTCGTAAACATACTCAAATATGTTCTTGCTTGACACTGTCGTCTACCAAGTTTTCCAGAAGCAACACCTGTAAAAAAAATAAAATTAGACATCTATATAAACTTCTAATCAGATTATGCTACATTTCTAGATTTTTTAGAAGAGTTTAAAAAGACATGTGAGCAAACACTAGGATATATTAGAAAACGTTTTGGTTCTGGGATCTTGATCACTTCCAACGCTAACAGTGATCAAAAGTCCTAGGACCAAAACGTTTATCAATATGTCCTAGTGTTTGCTCACGTTTCTTTTGAAGCCGATTTGTCCTTATCGGTTATCAAGATTTATACCATCTTTAGAAGGCGCACATATTTCATCCAACTTAATAACATTTACACAACTAATGAATACCCACGTTACTCATGTATCTATATGTGCTAGTCCACAGGAGGGATGCGGGGTACACAATAAGCTAGCCGCTTCGGCAGCAAAATCTAATCTAACTCGTGCCACACTAAACACCGATAACGTGGCGGTTACGTTCCTCTCAATCGTCCTAAAAAAAATGAGTCAAAAATGTTGGGGAAAATATTCAAACGTTCAGATTAAAACCCTGTTCCCCCAGATAAAAAAAAATCCAACATTTTTAAGTACAGCACACTAGTAGTATACATCTTTCCTTTATCTATATGGGAAACCCACTAGGGTTTAGCGCTGACCTTGCCTTTATATTACTAGTCATGTTGACTACTGTGCCATGAACTACCTGGACCCTTCACTTATTAACACAATCCTACAGAATGAATCATTTAAAAGTGGAATGACAATTCATTAGGGCCAGACTCTCGAGTTCTGTACATGGAGAGGCTCCAGACATCTATTGTATTTGAAAATAATTGCTAAGCCCGTATGATAGTTACGATAATTTATTTCTACACAAATGTAACCAAATTCTGTTATTCATATAGCATCCAGGAGCCTAGATCGTGAGAATTATAACAATTTAAAGTGTAATTATCTGTGCTCTATTGAGCACCGTCGGTGTCCCAGAGGACACCAGGCTTAACTAATGACATGCATTGCGATTCGAAATTCGAGGTTAGAGGTACGAGAGGAAAATGTGGCCCTCTCTCTCTCTTCTCTCTCCTCTCGAGAGAGAATAGAGAGGAGAGAGAGAGAGGAAGAGAGGAGAGAGAGAGAGAGAGAGAGAGAGAGAGAGAGAGGAGAGAGAGAGAGAGAGAGAGAGAGAAATTGTTGCAGCTTTCATGGTAGGAAGAAATTAGCAAACCCACACACACACATGTACACAATAACATGTTCACACATGTAATTATACAGCTACATGAGAGAAACAAAAATAACTTCAAAGCATTATGAAACAAACAGAAGTCTGAGATTTTCAATAAGTAACCTCAGCCTGGTGGGCGAGTTGGGTGAGCGCTTGGTCTTGTCTAGCTGGTCTACTGTTCCAGGCTGTCTTGGTGGGTGTGATTACAGGACGCAGATTTCTGTCCCCCCCCCCCCCATTTATGAAGGGGTTCAGGGAAACCGGCAGGCCGGACTTGAGTCCTGGAGATGCGAAGTACAGTGTCTGCACTCTGAAGGAGGGGTGTTAATGTTGCAGTTTAAAAACTGTAGTGTAAAGCACCCTTCTGGCAAGACAGTGATGGAGTGAATGATGGTGAAAGTTTTTCTTTTTCAGGCCACCCTGCCCTGGTGGGAATCGGCCAGTGTTGTAAATAATAAAAATAATATATATATATATATATATATATATATATATAATATATATATATATATTATATATATATATATATGTGTGTAATATATTGGGATTCCAGTAACCTGGACTGCTGTTGACCAGGTGACATGCAGTGTGCTGGCTGGAAACTCAATTAACCAACCAAAAGAGGGAGGGGCTCTTGATGCAAGTGAAGAGCTCTTGATGCAAGTAAAGGACTCTTGATGCAAGTCGAGGGCTCTTGATGCAATTGAAGGGCTCTTGATGCAAGTGGAGGGCTCTTGATGCAGGTCTCTTGATGCAGGGCAATGTATCTTTTAAGCAGGCTAAGGGCTCTTGATGCAGGTCCAGGTATCTTTTATGCCGGTGAAGGTCTCTTGATGCAGATAAAGGACTCTTGATGCAAGTGAAGGGCTCTTGATGCATGTAAATGGCTCTTGATGCAGGCAGAGGTCTTTTGATGCAGGCAAAGGACTCTTTTATGCAGGTGAGGGGCTCTTGATGCAGGCAAAGGGCTCTTGATCAAAAGAAATATCACTGTGTTCCTAAGATCAAACCTGATCACTTCCCATTTTCCAACACCCCCATGAGATTAGCGCTTTACCATAAATTTAATAAAGGGTATCCCCCATTACCATAAGCTCAGCCTCCTCTACCTCAAGCATGCAGAGTGAGTAATGCAACGCAGTTATAAACCTGCATGTGCTTATGTATGTGTGTGTGTGTGTGGTGTGTGTGTGGTGTGTGGTGTGTGTGTGTGTGTGTGTGTGTGTGTGTGTGTTGTGTGTGTGTGCGCGTGTGTGTGTACTCACCTATTTGTACTCACCTATTTGTGGTTGCAGGGATCGAGTCATAGCTCCTGGCCCCGCCTCTTCACTGATTGCTACTAGGTCCTCTCTCTCCCTGCTCCATGAGCTTTATCATACCTCGCCTTAAAACTATGTATGGTTCCCGCCTCCACTACTTCACTGAAGAAATACTTCCTAACATCCCTTTGATTCATCTGAGTCTTCAACTTCCAATTGTGACCTCTTGTGTCTGTGTCCCTTCTCTGGAACATCCCGTCTTTGTCCACCTCGTCTATTCCGCGCAGTATTTTATATGTCGTTATCATGTCTCCCCTGACCCTCCTGGCCTCCAGTGTCGTCAGGCCGATTTCCCTCAACCTTTCTTCGTAGGACAATCCCCGTAGCTCTGGAACTAGTCTTGTTGCAAACCTTTGCACTTTCTCTAATTTCTTGACGTGATTGACTAGGTGTGGATTCCAAACTGGTGCTGCATACTCCAGTATGGGCCTGACGTATATGGTATACAGAGTCTTGAACGACTCCTTACTGAGGTATCGGAACGCTATCTGTAGGTTTGCCAGGCGCCCGTATGCTGCAGCAGTTATCTGATTGATGTGCGCCTCAGGAGATATGCTCGGTGTTATACTCACCCCCAGATCTTTTTCCTTGAGTGAGGTTTGCAGACTTTGACCATCTAAACTACATTGTGTCTGCGGTCTTCTTTGCCCTTCCCAAATCTTCATGACTTTGCATTTGGCGGGGTTAAACTCAAGGAGCCAGTTGCTGGACCAGGCTTGTAGCCTGTCCAGGTCTCTTTGTAGTCCTGCCTGATTCTCATCCGATTTGATTCTTCTCATTAACTTCACATCGTCAGCAAACAAGGACACTATTGAGTCTATCCCTTCCGTTATGTCATTCACATATACCAAGAACAGCACAGGTCCTAGAACTGACCCCTGTGGAACCCCGCTTGTCACAGGCGCCCACTTTGACACCTCATCACGTACCATGACTCGTTGTTGCCTCCCTGTCAGGTATTCTCTTATCCATTGCAGTGCCTTTCCTGTTATGTGTGCCTGATCCTCTAGCTTTTGCAGTAACCTCTTGTGAGGAACTGTGTCGAAGGCCTTCTTGCAGTCCAAAAAAATGCAGTCGATCCACCCCTCTCTCTCTTGTCTTACTTCTGTCACCTTGTCATAAAACTCTAATAGGTTTGTGACACAGGATTTTCCCTCCCTGAAAACCCTGCTGGTTGTCAATTATACACTTGTTTCTTTCCAGGTGCTCCACCACTCTCCTCCTGATGATCTTCTCCATGACCTTGCATACTATACACGTTAGTGATACAGGTCTGTAGTTTTAGTGCCTCATGTCTGTCTCCCTTTTTAAAAATTGGGACTACATTTGCCATCTTCCATACCTCAGGGAGTTGCCCCGTTTCAAATGATGTGTTGAAGATCTTCGTTAATGGTACACACAATGTCTCTGCTCCCTCTTTAAGGACCCACGGAGAGATGTCTGGTCCCACCTCCTTTGAGGTGTCAAGTTCGCATAGCAGCTTCTTCACCTCCTCCTTGGTTATATGTACCTCATCCAGCACTTGCTGGTGCACCCCCTGCTCTGATTTCCTGGAGTCCTACTGGTTTCCACTGTAAATACTTCTTTAAATCTTGTGTTGAGCTCCTGACATACCTCCCGGTCGTTTCTTGTGAATTCCCCATCACCCTTCCTCAGTCTGATTACCTGGTCCTTGACTGTTGTTTTCCTCTGATGTGGCTGTACAACAGCTTCGGGTCAGTCTTGACTTTCGATGCTATTTCATTTTCGTATTGCCGCTGAGCCTCCCTCCTTATCTATGCATATTCGTTTCTGGCTCTTCGGCTAATCTCTTTATTTTCCTGAGTTCTCTGTCTTCTGTACCTTTTCCATTCTCTAGTACACCTAGTTTTTGCCTCCATACACCTTTGGGTGAACCAAGGACTCATTCTGTTC
>NC_069428.1:32199666-32229666 GCF_026875155.1 Cherax quadricarinatus | reverse complement strand
ACAATTCAAAACCAAGATGGCTAGTCCCGTCTGCGCAGACGCAGGCTTTCCGTTTTCTATGACAAATATTATTAAATACAATATGGCCATCTATTTACATATAAATACCGAATTTCTGGAAAATATATACAGTATTTTCCACACTACACATAGTTACAAGTGTTACGTGAGGTTACTAATTAAAAGAAAACTAATGACAAGGGAACATCTTCCTACTGTTTCATACAACCTCTGACCTGCTCATCCATGTGGCTTATCAAATTAACACAGACCAATATCTTTGAGTAGTTCTATACACGCACTGGCTCGTATGCTAGTAAAACATCTCCCACAGCTGTACCCCTCAAGGGAGGTTCCTTGACGTTGGTGAGGGACTCTTGATCTAGGGAATTGGATCTGTGCTCCGGTTCCCTGAATTCAGCCTGAATACCTTTCCATCCCCCCACATGCGCTGTATAATCCTACGGGTTTAGCGCTCCCCATGATAAGAATTATAAATAATCCCACAGCTGTATGGGTACCATCAGTACCTGGGCACCTACTCCGGATCAGGAATTTGGACCTGACTAGTTTGTGCTACTAGGTCGGATGCCGTGCTCCTCCCTTAAGTGAAGTGTCTAACCTCACTAGGTCAAGGCATTGGCTTAAGTCGGTGGGAGAATTGGACTTGCCTCGCTTAGGCCAGTAGGCCTGTTGCAGTGTTCCTTCTTTCTTATGTTCTTATGTCTTATGAGTCAAGAACAAGCTATGTAGTTCTGAGGTGACATTATTCTCCATCAGTGTGCCAGGCACATAAGCCATTGATCTACTCAAGCGTAATTATTTTTATAATAAAAAAGAAGCGCTAAACCTACAAGGGTCATACAGTGCAGCAGAGCATTGAAGGATGCAGGGGTATTGGGTAGCAAGCGAGAGAGAGGGATTAGTAGGGCATGGAGTGCAGCAGAGCAGTGGATAGTGCAGGGGTAGAAGGGTAGCAAGAGATTGAGGTAGAAAGGACTGTGAGGAGTGCTAGAGGCATCATCAGAGTCACTGAGTCTGGGTTCAGGAGGCTCTATCAGCAAGAAATGAAGGTAAAGTAAGGGCAGTAGAGCGGTGAGGACGTTGGAGGTAAATTCTGCGTGATAGAGTGGGCAGTCCAACAGTATGTGGCTAACAGAAACTGGAACCTAACAACTCAAACGTAAAATTCACGACAGTGAGGAACATACAAGCACAATACCGTGACTGGAACAATACACAAATAACCCGCACACAGGAGAAGCTTATAAAGACATTTTGGTCCATCTTGGAACATTACAAGTCAAGGGAGCCAGTATATATAGGAAAGGATAGGGACAAGACAGTTTCGACCTTCCTATTTCTGCCAAGGACTTACTCAACGCGACACCTTGTGGCAGCTACATTCACCGCTCCTTCAAGAAGTCCATAAACATATTCGGTATGATTATGATCAGAAAGAAGCGCTATACCTACAATCATACAGCGCATCGGCTTGGTGATGAGTTCACTTGTATACAGGAGAGCAGCCACCTTCACGTGGCGACTTATTATGGATGACTGTAGGTAATAAATCGTGCAAAATAGCCGACGTAATTATAATCGTAGGGGAGCGCTAAACCCATATTATTATTATAATCAAAGGGGAAGCGCTAAACCCGGAGGATTATACAGCGCCTGGGGGGGGGGATGTGGAAGGTATTCAGGCTTAATTCGGGGAACTGGAGCACAGTTCCAATTCCCTAAATCAAGAGTCCCTCACCAACATCAAGGAACCTTCGTTGAGGGCTAAACCCATAGGATTATGCAACAAAATAGCCGACAGCTTCTTAGTGTAGATTGTTAGGTTACGTAAGGTTTGTCAGGAAACAGGACAAGTGTTTCCAGACGCGGGTCTTAGATGACCTGTCACTGTAGCTTTTGGTCATCTGACCGAGGCCTTCCACTGGCTTACCGGTCCACCCCTTTAAATTATTATAATCAAAAAGAAGCGCTAAGCCACACATCCCTTTAAAAATTATGGTCAGTTATAAACATATCTTAATGTTCTTAGTGTGTATATCTTGGACAATTAATATTATAATCAAGGGGAAGCACTAAACCCATAGGATTATACAGCGCCTGTGGGGGGATATGGAAGGCATTCAGGTTTAATTCAGGAACTGGAGCACAGATCCAACTCCCTAGATCAAGAGCCCCTCACCAGATCTTGGGACAAACCACGGAACGGGTCGTACAACTCCAGGCCAGTGTGCAAGACACTGGGCCAACTGGCTACAATACGATTAATCCAATTAGGTGTATTTACACACCACAGGAGTTTTACGGCTCATTCGCCACGAGTTCAAACCTCATCTGTTCCGTAGTTTGCAGTCGTGTTACAATTTCGTGAGTCACTGAACAATACATCTCCACACGAAACCCAATCTAGTGCTTATTCCACAGGCTATCATAATCATGGGGAGCGCTAAACCCGTAGGTTTATACAGCGCCTGTGGGGGATTGAAGATATTTAGGCTTAATTCGGGGAACTCCTGCACAGATCCAATTCTTTAGATCAAGAGCCCCTCACTAGCATCAAGGTACCTCCCTTGAGAGGATTCGATCCTAGAGGGGGCATCTCTAATGCCGTGGATCAAGAGCCCCTCGTTTGCAAGGCACCTCTAAGGTAATTTGTATATTTTTTTTGAAACGCTAAACCCATAGGGGTCAAAGAGCGCTTTAGGAATAATGAGGTCCACGGGGAATTCCAATCATGGGGGAGCGCTAAATCCGTAGGGACTATACAGCGCAAGGGTAGGTTAAATTCTTACAATGAGCATTATTATTATTGTTATTATAAAAAAGATGCGCTAAGCCACAAGGGCTATACAGCGCTGCAGGGTAGGGAAGGAAGCGAGGGTATTGGATGGCAGAAGGGAGGAGGGATGATCAGTAGGTTACAGAAAACAGCGGGGCAGGGGATAGTACGGGGGTAGGGGGGTAGCAAGAGATTGACGTATTATTATAATCAAAAAGAAGCGCTAAGCCACAAGGACTATACAGCGCTGCAGGGCAGGAAGGAAGCGAGGGCATCAGGTGGCAAAAGGGAGATGGATGAGTAATAGGTTACGGATAAAAGCGGGGTACTGGATGGTCGAAAGGTAAAGGGCAGCAAGAGACTGAACTAGAAAGGGCTGAAGGGAGTGCGAAAAGTATCATCAGAGTTTGTGGAGTAAATCAGTCGTTGTCAAGAAGTCAATGAGAGAGTCAGGATTAAAGGAGGGTCCATCAGCAAGAAGGGAAGGTAAAGAGAGAGTAGTAGAACGAAGACGACGTTGGAGGTAAATTCTGCGTGCTCGTTGATAGAGAGGGCAGTCTAACAGAATGTGGCTAATCGATACTGGAACTTGAAGAGATTGACGTAGAAAGGGCTGAAGGTATCAGAATTTGTGAAGTCAGTTGTCAAAAAGTCAATGAGAGAGTCCGGATGAAAGGTGGGTCCATCAACGAGAAGGGAAGGTAAAGAGAGAGCAGCGGAGCGAAGATGACGATGGAGGTAAATTCTGCGTGCTCGTTGATAAAGTGGGCAGTCCAACAGAATGTGGCTGACTATTATTATAATCAAAAAGAAGCGCTAAGCCACAAGGGCTATACAGCATGGCTGACTGATAATGGAGCATGGCAATTCTCACAGAGAGGAGCAGGGGCCTCTCCATGAGATATCCATGAGTAAGACGAGTATGGCCAATGCGAAGATGGGAGAGAATAGTCTCCCAACCTCGACACTGGTGATAAGAAGACGGCCAGTAACCTATACTCTGTTTAAAAGATTGAAGTTTGTTGCCGAGCATAGTAGACCAACGTTGTTGCCGAATCAGGGTGCGAAGGTGGGAAGATATTGCAGCAAAATAGTCCGTAAATGGAATACCTCTATATGAAACTGGTAGGTCATGTACTGCTGACCGCGCAGCAGTGTCTGCCTGTTCATTGCCCTGTACGTCAACATGACCAGGGACCCAACAAAAAACTATCTTTATGCTTGGTAAAGATGCGGCGTAGCCAAAGTTGGATACGGAGGACTAAGGGGTGAGGTGTATCAAATTTCTGTATAGCCTGTAAAGCACTAAGGGAGTCTGAGACAACCACAAATGATGACACAGGCATAGATGCAATACGGATAAGTGCTGCAAGGATGGTATACAATTCAGCAGTAAAAATACTAGCCGAAGATAGTAAATGCCCTCGTACGACGTTGTCTGGAAACACTGCTGCGAATCCTACGCCGTCAGAAGACTTAGAGCCATCTGTGTACACAGCAATGGCATGAAAATGAGAGTGAAAGTGGTCAAGAAAAAGAGAGCGGCGGGAAGCGACCGTAGACAGTTGGGCTTTCGAGCAAGGGAGAGAAAGAACAGACTCGAACAGCTGGAACTTCCCAGGGGGGTAGGGAAAAGTGAGATGCTACATGAACATAGAAAGGTGGTAATTGAAGAGAAGACAAGAGCGAATGAAGGCGAAGAGAGAAGGGACGGAGCAAACAGGGGCGGCGAACAAATAATGTCTACTAATATCAGTGACCATTCTATAAATGGAAGGATTGCGGAGATCACAATGAGCATTAAGCGCTAAACCCATAAGGGTCATACTGCGCTGTCAATTCCTTGAATCAAGAGCTCTTATCCCCCAGCATGCAAAGAGTTGTTGCTAGTCCTGGAGAGCAAGAACTCGCTGGTGCTGACCAGCCAAGTGAAAGCTATATATAGTTTTATTTAAACCCATCAGTTTATCCAGGTTAATAAAACGATCACTTAGGTTCTGAGTTTTTATTTCAGTGTTTTTTTTTCAGAAAGAAATGATCGCATGTTAGCCTTGAAGTGGCATTTATCAGGCAACAAATAAAAAGTATATTCAAGATACGGTTACTGCTTTTAACAGATGTATATGAATGGTATACAATATCTTCAAGATGAATTAAGACATGTGCAACATCTGGCCATATTAATAGACGTTTCGCCAACCAGTGGCTTTATCAGTACAAGGAAGAGTGCAAAACCGTTTACAAAGAGGTAATCAGTCCCTCAGCCTTGTAGTGAACAGCACCGTAGTCTTGAAGACTACGGTGATCTTCAACTCCAAGGCTGAGGGACTGATTATCTCATCTTTTGCATATATTTCTACATTCTTCACATTATGGCCTTGTATTGTACCGACAAAGCCACTGGCTGGCGAAACATCTACAAATAAAGATACCCAGATGTTGTACATGTTCCTAATTCAACATATTTTAAGAGATAAATGCAGCTCCAAGTTACACCGGCTTGCCACGATGAGGTCTGCGATCTTCGAGCCCGACCAGGGTTACTCGTCCAAAGGTTCTCATAGAGAACTTTTGTTACATGGAACCCTAAACCATGCACCGAAGGTTACTTTGGCTGATAACCTGTGGCAGCTAGGCTACCACCAGAAATCGCTCACCAACTGCCAGGACAAGAGGCTGAAGGTGATATGCGGCAGGCCAGCTCCCGTAGGGAGCGGCGCGAGAGAGAGTTGGGTGAGGGAAGGATAAGATTGGGAACCCCAGCAAACACCACATAACTTACGCTCTAACAATGTTGCGTCAACATCACAATGTGGACATTACCAATTATGATGTTTAGGCAACGTCGATACAACGAAAAACTATGAAGCATAAATGCTGGGAAGGATTGTAGTGATATATGGGACACAAAGCAACATTACTGCACACAGTCCAGCAAAATTACAGACAGTTCCATATAAACTGATATGGGACACAATGCAATGTTACTGGACTTAGTCCAGTAATATTGCAATCCCATATAAATTGAAGTACATACAGGCCATAACGCAACATTACTGGACACAGTCCAGTAACATTCAAGACAGTCCCATATATAAATGGAAAAGTATATAAGGGACACAGTGCAATATTACTGAACAGTTCAGTAATATCGCAAAGTCCCATATATATGGAGTATGGGCAAAGTCCATGGCATTTAGTCTCTAGACTGAATGATAGGAGTGGTATTCACTCGGAAAAAGCTCGAGGGAGCCGAGCGGTGTTCACTTTGAAAAAGCTCAAGGGAGCTGAGCGGTGTTCACTCTGAGAAAGCTCAAGGGAGCTGAGCGGTGTTCACTGAGAAAGCTCAATGAGCTGAGCGGTGTTCACTGAGAAAGCTCATTAGCTGAGCGGGTTCCCAACTCATGAGCTTAGAATTTTAGATTTTGCCACCGAAGTGGCTAGTTTATTGTGCACCCCATATCCATCCTGTGGACGGTAGCGCGAGAGCATATGGATACACAAAAGGCCTAGGAACTAGGCCCCAAAGGGTTAACAGGAATACATATGGATTTATATCTACATATCTATAGTTCACTTATCTGTTACAAGCAAATTTAGGAAATTTGCTTAGTATATCTGGTATCTTATTTTCATTAATAAGATATCTTGACATGTCACATAGGTTATTATACTGTCTGTCTCTGTATTCCTCAATAAGTGGACAATTAAGCACATAGTGTTCAAGAGAGTGACCATATGCCTGATCACATAATTTACATTTAGTTTGATCATCATCTGTGTGTCTCCCAAACTGCCAGAAGTACTTGAAACCAAGCCTAAGCGGGCCCTCAACCAAGTAGCTTTTAAAATTGAATTGCCAAAACTTTTAAAGTTATTTTATCAATAGGGGGGTAAGAAATTTACCAGGTTTTAAACCCGCCCCCATAACAAAATTTCTTTATTTTTTCTCTCCTTTAATATTTTTCCTAATGTTTGAACAGTAACCTTAAATTTAAAATGTACCTGACCCTGAATATTTGGGTGCATTGGGCTTAAGCCGGTAGGAGAGGGGCCCCTGCCGATCCATATTTTCATTTTTTGTTCTTTTTTCCCCTTATGTTCTTAAAATTCCCTACATTCTCCTTTCATAATTTCGGCAAAACAATCAACTTTATCATGGGGTAACCCAATGTTTTGGATCCATACAATTTACTTTAAATTCCCTTTTCCCTAATTTTTTATCTAACCGGTTCCCCCCAAAATACCATTTTGTTATCTTTTGGGCCCAAATTCAATTTTAAACATGAAAGTAATAATGTTGATGGAAATAAAAAAAGGGCAAAATTCCGCCCCCATGATTTGTTATCTTTCCCAAACAGGGACTAGGGACCCACCTCCAACAACAGTGGTAGGATCCCCCCAAATTGGGCGGGGTTCCACCCCCCAAACTGGGAACTAGGTTACCCTCCCAACACCGGGGGACTAGGCCCACCTCCAACCCCAGGGACTAGGATCCACCTCCAAACCGGGGACTAGGTTCCCCCCCAAACCCCAAAGGACTGGGGTCCACCCCCCCAAAACCAGGGGGACTAGTTCCCCTCAAACACCAGGGGAAAAGGATCCCCCCTCAAAACCATGGACGGTTCCATCCTCCAAAACAAGTGAACTGGGATCCACCCCCAAACCAATGGACTAGTTCCATCCCCAAAGGGGGGATGGGGTCCACCCCCGAACCCATCTAGGTCCAACCCCCCAAAACCCCATGAACTGGGTTCCACCCCCCAAAACCCCAGGGGGACTGGGCCACCCTCATAGGGACTAGGGTCCACCTCCAAAACCATACTAGGTCCACTCCAAAAGGGAAACTAGGTCCCCTAAAAACCAGTGGACTAGGGTCCCCCAAAACACCGGGACTGGGGTCACCCTCCAAACCATAAACGGGGGTCCATCCCCAAAAAAAGGGACTGGGGTACCCCCAAAACCGTGGACTAGGGCCACCCCCCAACAAGGGGACTAGGGTTCACCCTCCAAAAAAAATGACTAGTCCACCCAAAAACCCCAGGGGATTTCCCACCCTCCAAAACCGGGGACAAAGGTCCACCCCAACAAAAATTGACTAGGAAAATCCCCCCCCAAAAACCCGGGACTGGGGTCCACCCCCAACAAAGGGGACAAGGTCCATCCTCCACACCATGGACTAATCCACCCCCCAAAAAAAGTGGACTAGGTCACCCCCCAAAAGGGACAAGGTCCATCCTCAAACACCAGGGACTAGGGTCCCCCCTCCAAAAAAGTGGACTGGGACCCACCCCCAAACCGTGACAAAGGGTCCTCCTCAAACACCAGTGACTGGGGTTTCACCCTCAAAAGTGGACAGGATCCACCCTCCAAACCAGTGGACTAGGTCCACCCTAAAAACCCAGTGGACTAGGTCCACCCTCCAAACCCCATGGACTGGGATCCCACCCTTCCAAAAACCATTCTAATCCACCTAAAACATACTGGGTAATCCTTTTTCCTCAATACATACGTCATTTCCCAAAAAACAAACATTCCTTTTTAACAATAACATTCCTTTTTACAAAACTAAAAACATTCCCTTTTTCCCAAATCCCCAAATTCCCCCATTTAAAAATAAGACAGTTATTTTTTTAAATAGACTAGGTTCACTCCTATTTTTACAAAACCCCATGGTCTTCCTGGTTTCAAAAACTTTAGACTAGGTTTATTTATTTTCAAAGGAAAAATTAATTTCTTTTATAGATCATATTCTTGGCAATTTAAGAAAAAAAAAAATAAAATTTCTACCACAAATAAAATTGTCATTGCCAGTTAAAATAATAACATTTAAAAAACAAGTCAAAAACCTTCCTGAAAATTCCCACAGTCTTTTTCATTTTTTTTTAGTTTAATATAGCAATTACAATTGGCTCCAAAATTTACAAGGTAATGAACAAATTTAAAAAAATAAGTAAGAATGGTTACTTCGTTTATACATGCTACAATCATGAACAATTTTTTTTTTATAAAAAAAAAAACTACAAATCTAAAAAAGACAAAATTTCAAAGTAAAACAGGATGAAAAAAAGCTATAAATTTTTCCCCAAATTAAAAATTTTTTACTAAAAAAAACGTAAAAATGATTAATTTGAAAATAAATTAGTCGGAACACAAAGCAAACCCAAAAACCCCAAACACAACCAAAACTCCCCACAATTACACCTTACATTTACTCCCCACAAAAACCACACAAAACACCCCCCCCCCCCTTCATTTAACCACCACCAAAAAAATTTTATTTAACATTTGAAAAATCTTTTAAAATCCTATTAAAAACAAACCATAACACCAAATAAAAAAAAATCAATTCAAAAATCTTTCAACAAACCCCCAAACCCAAACAATCACCCTTTTCCCAAATAAAATAATACAAAACCCTTTTACAAAACAAACCATAAAAACCCAAATACCAACCCCAAACCACAATTTCCCAAAAATTCAATTTGGGAAAATTTTTTTAAAGGGCCCCATAACTCCGGGAAAAAAAAAAGATTAAAAAACAATTCCAAGCTTTTTTAAAAAAAAATTTTATACTTAAAAATTTTCAAAAAAAATTTTCAAAAATAAAACCCGAAACCCCCCGGAAAAAAACGGGCCCCCCCTACCCCAAAGCAAACCAAAAATTTAATAAACGATTAAAATGCCCCATTTTTATTTATTTAAATACAATAAAAATTTTTTTTCAAATAAAAATTTCCCACAACACGGCCCTTTTTCAAGAAATTAAATTAAATTAAGAACACGCACAAAACAACCCCTCACCGCAAACATTTTGTTAGTATAATTTTTTTTCCCCTTTTTTAAAAAAAGTCCTCAGGGGCCCACCCCCGACCCAATTGCACGTTTCCCCTAAATCCCTCAACCTAAAAATCCATCCCCCCGGCCCTTTCCCAAAAAAATTTAAAAAACCCATTTTTTTTTTTAAAAAAATTGCACAACACCCTTTTTTTCCCATTCCCCCCAATTTTGCCCTGAATAAAAAAAATCCTGAAAATAAACCCCTGATTTTACCCTTTTTCCCCCCCCCTATATAAACAAAGCCCCCAAACCTCAAAACCCCCCCCAAAAAAATTTTTTTTAAAACCCCCTTTTTTCCCCCCCCAAAAAATTCCAAAAAAAAAAACCCCCCCCCAAATTTAAAAAAAAAAAAGGAAAAAAAAAAAAACCCCCCCCCCCCTTTTTTTAAAAAAAGGGGGGTTTTTTTTTTTTTTTAAAAATAAAAAAAAACCCCCCAAAAACCCCCCAAAACCACTTTTAAATTTAAAAAAAAAAAAAAATTCCCCCCCCCCCAAAAACCCCCACACAAAAAAAAGGGGCCCAAAAAAAACCCCAAAAACAAAAAAAAAAACCCAAACCCCCAAACACACCCCCCAAAACACACACACCCCCAAAAAAATTTTTTTAAAAAAAACCCCCCCCCCCCCCAAAAAAAAAAAAAAAAAAAAAAAACCCCCCCCCCAAAAAAAAAAAAAAAAAAAATCCCCCCCCCCCCCCCAAAAAAAACCCCGGCAAAACCCACCCCCCCAAAAAAACAAAAACAAAAAAAAAACCCCCAAACCCCCCCCCACAAAAAAAAAAAAAAAAAAAAAAATTTTTTTTTTTTTTTTTTTTAAAAAAAACAAAAAAAAAAAAGAAAAAAAAAAAATTTAAAAAAAAAAAAAAACCCCCTTTCCCAAAGGGGGAAAAACCCCCCCCCCCTTTTTTTTAAAAAAAGGGGTTTTTCCCAAATTTTTTTTTAAAAAAAATTTTAAAAAAAAAAAAATTATTTTTAAAAACCCCCTTTTCTTTTTCCCAAAAAAAAACCCCCCCCCCCCCCTTTTTCCCCCCCCTTTTAAAAAAAAAAAAAAATTTTTTTTTTTGCCTTTTCCCCCTCCCCCAAAAAATTTAGGGGTTTTTTTTTAACCCCCCTAAAAAAAAAAAAAGGGGGGTTTTTTTAAAAAAAAAAAATTTAAAAAAAAATTTTTCCCCCTTTTAAACCTTTTTAAAAAAAAAAAAATTTTTTTAAAAAAATTTTTAAAAAAAAAAATTTTCCCCCCTTTTTAAAATTTTTAAATTAAAAAAGAAAAAATTTAAAAAAAAAAAAAACAAAAAATTTTTCCCCCCCCCAAAAAAACCCCCTTTTAAAAAAAACCCAAAATTTTTTTTAAAAATTTTTTTAAACCCCCCCCAAAAAACAAAAAAAACCCAAAAAAAGGAAAATAAAAAAAAAACAAAAAAAATTTTTAAAGGGGGCCCGGTTTTTGGGCCCCCTTTTTCCGGGGGCCCAAAAAAAAAACACAAAAAATTTTTAAAAATTTTAAAAAAAACCCCCCAAAAATTTTTTTTTTTTAAAAATATAAACCCCAAAAAACCGGGGCCCCCCCGGGGGGTTTTTTTTTTAAAAAATTTTTTAAAAAAAAAACCCCAAAAAATTTTTTTTTCCAAAAAACCCCCAAACCCCCCCAAACCCCCCCCCAAAAACCCCCCCCAAAAAAACCCCCTTCAAAAACCTTTCCCGGGGCCCCCCCCCAAAAAAAAACCCCCCCCCCCCAAAAATTTTTTTTTCGGGGGGTTTTTCCCAAAGGGGCCCCCCCTTTAAACCAAAAAATTTTTAAAAAAAAAAAAAGGGTTTTAAAAAATTTTTCCCCCCCCAAAAAAAATTTCCCCCCCTTTCGGGGGAAAAACCCCCAAAAAAAAACCCCCTTTTTTTTTTTCCCCTTTTCCCAAAAATTCCCCCAAAAAATTTGGGGGGGAAACCCCTTTTTCCCCCCAAAAAACCCCCCCCCTTGGGGGGGGCCCCCCCCGGAAAAACCCCCTTAAAATTGGGGGGAAAAAAAATTTTAAAAAACCCAGGGGGGGCCCCCCAAATTTCCCCCCCCCCCAAAAAAAGGGGGGGTTTCCCCCCGGGCCCCCCCCCCCAAAAAAAAACCCCCCCTTTTTCCCCCCCCAAAAAAAAAAAACCCCCCTTTTCAAAAAAAAAAAAACCCCCCGGGGAAGGGGGAAAAACCCCCCCCCCCCCCCCCCAAAAAAAAATTCCCTTTTTTTTAAAAAGGGCAAATTTTTTTTTAAAAATTTTTTAAAAGGGCCCTAAAAAAAAAAAAAACCCCTTTTGGGGGGAAAAAAGGGCCAAAATTTTTTTTAAAAATTTTTAAAAAAACCCCCAAATTTTCCCCCCCCCCCCCCCCCCCCCCCCCAAAAAATTTTTAAATTTTTAAATTAAAAAAAACCCAAATTTTTAAAAGGAATTAAAAAAAAATTTTTTCCCTTTTCCCCCCTTTTTTTTTTTTTTGAGGAAACGTTTCGCCACAAGTGGCTTCATCAGCCCCTACAAAGGAGAAACGTGAAGAACAGGAGGAGAATGAGGTAATCAGTCTCTCAACCTCGAGTTGATATGGTCAGTCCATCAATCTTAAATAGAATGCGGCATATGTGCGGAAAAGTAGCTTATAAACCGTAGGCAGGAGAGGTGCAGCAGTCGTAGGTGGTGTCACATTTGTACAATGTGGAAGTAGGTCGTGCCCAAGGGTTAGGTTGGGGAAAGGGGAGCAAAAGGTTGAAGTTCCTAAACCTGTACTCCCTGGAATGCAGGCGAGAGAGATACATGATCATATACACCTGGAAAATCCTAGAGGGACTAGTACCGAACTTGCACACGAAAATCACTCACAACGAAAGTTAAAGACTCGGCAGACGATGCAACATCCCCCCAATGAAAAGCAGGGGTGTCACTAGCACGTTAAGAGACAATACAATTAAGTGTCAAGGGCCTGAGACTGTTCAACTGCCTCCCACCATACATAAGAGGGATTACCAATAAACCCTGGCTGTCTTCAAGCAGGCACTGGACAAGCACCTAAAGTCGGTACCCAGGTCGGTATCCAGGGGTTGAGAAGTTTCAAATATCTTGATGGGGTTGAGAAGTTCAAATATCTTGCTGGGGTTGTAAAGTTCAGATTTCTGGAATGATAAATGCCCATTTCACTTGACTAATATGAAGCCTACCAAAAGGTAAATACTGGAAATACACAAGTAGCACAGGATTGTAATGAATGGTTCAGAGAGTTAGTTTAATATGTTTATTATGCACCCCATACCCATCTGTGGGCGGTAGTCAAAAGATTACAGAGGTACATAATTGGTCCAGGGACTGGACTCCAAAGTTTTGATAGCTGAGCAAGTTACAGAGGTAATGAACTCACAATTTACAAAGGTAATGAACTCACAATTTACAAAGGTAATGAACTCACAATTTACAAAGGTAATGAACTCACAATTTACAAAGGTAATGAACTCACAATTTACAAAGGTAATGAACTCCAGGTAAGTCTGGTCACAATCATGACAAGTTACAAAGGTATTACAGATTACAGAGGTACGTAATGGGTTCCAGGGACTGGCCCCCAAAGTTTTGATAGCTGAACTAGGTACAAAGGTAATGAGCTCACAAGTTACAAAGGTAATGAATTCTGTAAAATGGTTACTTACGTTTATACATGCTACAATCATGAACAAATTATAGAGTAATGAGCAATTCACACTTCCACACCCGGTCACAACTGTAATGAGTTATTGGTGCAAATATTGATTGTTGAGTCACACACACCACACACACACACACACACACACACACACACACACACACACACACACACACACACACACACACACACACACACACACACACACACAACACACACACACACTTTTAGTTTAATATCTTTATGCACCCCATACCCATCCTGTGGGCGGTAGTCAAAAGATTACAAAGGTACATAATGGGTCCAGTGACTGGACCCCAAAGTTATGATATAGCTGAACTAGTTACAAAGGTAATGAACTCCAGGTAGATCTGGTCACTAATTATGGCAAGTTACAGAGGTAATGAATCAGCTTCACTCCTATACATGGTTACAGTCATGAACAAATTACAAAGTAATGAACCACTGATACGTCCACACTGGTCACACATTGTAATGAGTTATAAATACAAATATTAAGTGGATCATACACCCACACTAGCGCGCGCGCAACACATACACACACGAGGGCGCACGCACGGACATGTGCACACGAGCGTACAAATATATGCATACACACAAGGACGCACACCCACACACCACACCCACACACACCACACACCAACACCCACACACACACACCCTCACACACACCCACACACACACCCTCACACACACCCACACACACATACACACACACACACCCACACACGCACACACGCACACACACACCCACACACGCACACACACACACACACACACCACACACACCACACACACACACCCTCACACACACCCGCACACACACCCTCACACACACCCACACACACGCACGCACACACACACACACACACACACACCACACACACACACACACACACACACACACACACACACACACACACACCCTCACACACACCCACACACACCCACAACACACACACACACACACACACACACACACACACACACACACACACAACACACACACACACACATGCACACATGCACACAGTGGTAATGCTTTATTTACAGCTAGCAAAGTCAGGGTATTTCTCCAGAATGGTCTGCAATATACCACTGTGGATAAAATACTTAGCCATTTCTTGAACACTTCTGAGTGAGTTGTTTCTAAATTCATTAATTTTATCACACTCCAGTACATAATGACGCAATGTGTGACAATAGTCCATCTGGCAAAGTTTACATTTCGTTTGGTCTACATCTGGTGGTGGTGATTTAACCTGCCAAAGATACTTGTAACCCAGCCGGAGCCGGGCAGTAGTGACATCCAAGAGTCTGCTTATCTTGTTGGATGCACCATAGACATGTGGCTCCTCCTGCATGATGGAATGATGATAGATGGACTGACTTGTGTCAATCTCCCTAAGTCTTAAGTCAATAAAGTTCATTTGAAGTTCTTTTCGTATTATTGTTCTCAAACTGCTAACTGACAACCCAAGATTGTATCTACCCCCTCTTTGAAAGCATACAGCTTAGCCAATTTATCAGTTCTATCATGCATCTGAAGACCAATGTGTAGATGGAATCCACAGCATGTGCACTCTGACTCCACTGTCCACAATCTTACCATATCTAAGTAAGTAAGTAAGTAAGTAAATTTATTCAGGTATACACAATACAGTTACATAGAATTATCATACATAGCAGCATATGTGTAGAGAACCTAGGCTTCTGACAAAAGCATGCCACAATTATACTTAATGAGTTGAGAGCATTATGGATGACAGAGAATCAGTTACAATTAAAGTGTCAACCTTAGTACATGGACACATTTGAGTGCAAGAGTATGGCAAACAGTTCTGTTTGAAGGGTAGAGGCCCAGTTATTGATGCGTGCTTCCAATTTCTTTATGAGAGCCATCACTCTGTGTGACAACAGCAGCACTACCAGCTGCACCAGTGGACTGGTGAACAGAACCATCGGACGTAAATAATTTGTGAAAGATTGTTCTGTGTGACTAAGTTATCAATACAGCTTAAGGCATCATGTTTGGCTTCAAGACGAAGCATTGGTTGTGATTTAAGAAGAGTTTTGGGGGGAAAGGAGGAATGGTTCAGAGAGCCGACACAGTTGATAATTAGACATGTGCAACTCTTGGTTTACCTGGAGAGAGTTTTCCCGGGGGTCAAACGCCCTGTGGCCGGTCTGTGACCAGGCCTCCTGGTGGATCAGAGCCTGATCAACCAGGCTGTTACTGCTGGCTGCACGCATCCAACGTACAAGCCACAGCCCGGCTGGTCAGGTACCGACTTTAGGGGTATCTTTGAGGAAACGTTTCGCCACACAGTGGCTTCATCAGTCCATACAAAGGAGAAACGTGAAGAACAGGAGGAGAATGAGGTAATCAGTCTCTCAACCTCGAGTTGATATGGTCATCATCAATCTTAAATAGAATGCGGCATATGTGCGGAAAAGTAGCTTTATAAAACCGTAGGCAGGAGAGGTGCAGCAGTCGTAGGTGGTGTCACATTTGTACAATGTGGAAGTAGGTCGTGCCCAAGGGTTCGGTTGGGGAAAGGGGAGCAAAAGGTTAATTCCTAAACCTGTACTCCCTGGAATGCAGGCGAGAGAGATACATGATCCTATACACCGGAAAATCCTAGAGGGACTAGTACCGAAACTTGCACACAAAATATCACTCACAACGAAAGTAAAGCACACGGCAGGACGATGCACACATCCCCCCAATGAAAAGCATGGAGTGTACACGCACGTTAGGAGAAGACAATACAAATAAGTGTCAAGGGCCTGCACTGTTCAACTGCCTCCTCCACACCATACAAAAGAGGGATTACCAATAAACCCCTGGCTGTCTTCAATCAGGCACTGACAAGTCACCTAAAGTCGAAACCCCTATCCAGCTGGGCAGTGGCTCGTACGTTGGATTGCTGCAGCCAGAGTAACAGCCTGGATGATCAGGCTCTGATTCCACCACCAGCGAGGCCTGGTCACAGACCCGAGCTGCAGGGCGATGACCCCCAGAACTCTCTCCAGGAAAACTCCAATTAAGATTATACTGCGTGTGTGTGGTGGGGGGGGGGTAGAAGGTAATTCATTTAAACTACAGGGAACTTGGAGCACAGATACAATTCCCTAGAATCAAGAGCCCTTACCAGCATCGAAGCGGTGACACCTAGAGAAGGTGTGCACTCCACCACAAACTAACATGCTTCATAGCCCATCAATATTCCTACACCCTCACCACAATATTCCTAACACCCACACCATCATGATTCCTAACACCCCTCATACCATCAATATTCCCAAACACCCTCACCAGCATGATTCCTAACACCCTCACCATCAATATTCTAAACACACCCTCACCATCAATATTCCTAAAACAACACTCACCATCATGATTCCAACACCCTCATCCAACACCATCATGATTCCTAACACCCTCACACCAATATTCCAAACCCAACTCACCATCATATACCTAACACCCTCAGACCATCAATATCCTAACATCCCTCACCATCAATATTCCTAACACACTCACCATCATATCCACACCCTCACCATCAATATTCCTAACACCTCACCACATGAAATCCTAAACCTCACCTCATGACTTAATTCACCATCACTTACTATTGGAGTGAATGATGAATCATTGTTTCTTACGTTTCTGGGTCACTGCCTCAATGGGAAATGGCCGATGTGTTTAAAAAAAAAAAATTAAATAAAAAATACTACTGTATGAATTTTGAGTAAAGGAGCATTCATATTTTTTTATGATTTTTAATAGCCTAATTAAAACCAAATAAGGAAAAAAAAAAGTGGCTTCAGACAACATATTTTTTGGATTTAAAATGCACTGTGGAAAATAAGCTAATACTCTAGTAACTTAAACAATTTAAAGTCTATCTACTCACATTGAGGGATTAATTAATTTGCTTTAACTTGTTTGTACTGTCAAGGAACCTTAGACATAACTATCAGGGAGATAACATTTAAAACATTTATATACAAACCCTCTCAAACATAAAGTCCTTTCTAAAGTTTCTTTCTCTTATATGCTTTAAAGGCATATTTTTTTAATTTAATGTAAAAATTAATTATTACCAAAGAACCTTAGAAGACTTCCTAACCTATATAACAAGCACAATTTAATTTTAGCAAGTTTACAATAATCTTAATAACAATGAAACTTTGTTAATTTGTTAGGTTCAAATGATTTGAAATTAATTGAATAAACAAATTTTTGCTTGCCTTATTCGGCAAGAAGAGCGTTATTATTTTAAGCGCAAAACTCGCAAGATTTTTACCTATTCGGCATGACACATACACACATACACGCATCTTCATGGGTAAGTGTGTAACCGTGCGTGCATTAAAGAGATAGCAAAATTGCGGGAAGCAAGGTTTAGTAACCCCTTCTGTATACATTACAGAATTTAAAAAGAACTTTCTGTTTTTTCTTTTTGGTCACACACCCCACCTTGGTGGATATGAACTGATTAGTTGAAAGGATACACACGCACACCGGCCTGTCTCCCTCCCACCAGGCAAAAGATGACCCAAAAAGAAACACTTTCACCATCATTCACAGTATCACCATCTTCACAGACTGCACAGATATGACAGTTCAGATGGTCACTCCAAACGGCAAAATACCCCAAACCTCTTCAACAGCAGAATTGTATTTCCACCTCCAGGACCAAGTCCAGCTAACTTTTCCTAATACCTTCACAAAATATTACCGTTTAACTCAGTGTAACACATGAGAAAAATAGCATTCTGTTTTCCACTACTCCAATATAAGAAGATGACAAATTTTGTACAATGATTGAATAACAACCATGTTAGTCATACTATGTTTGGCCCTTGTAAGGTTTAGCGCTTCTTTTTTATATATGTCTGATTATAATAAAGCAGGTATTAAACCTCTGCATAGACTTCATAAAACAATGTACCATATCTGGACCACAAACACAATTTGAGATACATGGACCCCCAGATTACATCATCGGATTACTAAAAAGTTGATTAAGTAAAGTTATTGCGTCAAAAATATTGGCTCGGTTAACGACAAAACTCGGTTAAAGTTATTCGTGCCCCCAATGTGTCCATGGGGAATTGAACGCTTCTCCACACGCATGTACACGTGTGCCGTTGTTTATCAGCCATGAGGACATTCCACGCAAACATGCGATAAAAATTTTGTATTCCATTGTTTTTAGTGCTTGCAACAGCGAAATAAGTCACCATGACCTAAAGAAAGTTCAGTGCCACCCGGGGAAAAGGGGGTGAGAAATACTATTGAATTCAAGAAGAGTCATTCAAAATAAAGTTAGTGATGTCTCCAGGGGCCCAGGTTGTAAAACAAACCCATAAACCATCGCTACTATTTGGCCAAAAAAAAGGGCAATAAGGAAGCTGTTGTTGTAAAAGGGGAAATATGTCACAAAACAGAGATCACAAATACCAAGATTGGAGAGATTTGTTTTTGGGTGTGGACAAGGGAAAACATTATAAAGAATAGGTTTCGCAGTCATTTACGTGAAAAGGAAAGGGGCATTTGCTAATGATCTCACAAGAAAGCCTAAAACTATGCTAATTGATAATTTAAGGCCAGCAAAGGGGTTTGAGGTTTAAGAATATAGGGCAACAAGTGTGATGGCATGGTGGGGGGCTCCCATTTGACAAAAAAAGGGCTGAAAAAATGTGCAAATTTTAAGGGGGGTACAAAAGAGGTGAAAAAATTTAAAAACCCAACAATGTTCAGTTGTGATAAAACAGGCGTTTTGGAAAAAATGCCAAAAACAGGACCAATTTACTCAGGAGGAAAAGGCATCCCCGGGGACACGGGCCAAATAAAGACAGGTTTAAATCCAGTTTTTAGTAAGTAGTGGGTTTGCAAAGTGAACCCTTATCGTGTATCACCGGAAACCCCCATGTGTAAAGAAAAACAGGTCTAAAGCTAAAATTTGGTGATGTGGAGAGCAAACATAAGGCATGGGTCATGAGGGGGCATTTCCCCGATTGGTTCCATGATGTTTTTTTGGCCCCCCGAAAAAAACCTCCTGGGAAAAAAAATTGGAACCAAATTCTCCCGGTATAGACAATCTCTGCTCACCTCCAACTTGGAAGGCAAAGGGGCCAAGTTTAGTTTCTTTGTCAAGTTTTTGCCTCCTAACAATCCCCTCCTCCACCCATGGACCCGCGGGGCATTTCAAATTTAAAAAAAAGTACACCAAAGCAGTCTTCAAAAAGTGCTTTAAAGGCCCTTTAGAACTGAATTGACCCCTAAAGAGTTCGGAAAGATCATTTAATCCTAGTTTGCCAAAACCCAATATTTAAGGTTGGGGTGCCCCTGAGGACTTTGAACTCGGGCTTGGGGAAAAGTGGAGAATGTGACAAAAGGGGGATTTTTTGAAGGGGCTACCCTAGAAGCCTATGCCTTGGGGGGGTCAAAACGGGGGAAGTCCATTTTTGGGGGAGGGAGAATGGGGAAAGTTTTTAAAGAAAGACAACCCAAAGGATGAAGGTTATGAGGTAAACACCCAGCCCCAGTGTTTCCCGGGGAAAAAGAAATGAAAGTTGCCTTAAATCAAAGAAAAAGGCTTTTAAAAGGGTTTTGGTGAAAACTTATTTTTAAACACCCTGCCGATTTTGGGGAGGCAGTGCGGGCACCGAAATAAAAAGGTTCTTTAAAAACTTAGAAGGACCCAGAAACATTTTTTGGGAAAGAATGTGGGAAAAAATTTTTTTCCCATCTTTGGTTTTTGTTTAAAAAAAAAATAATTGTAACGGCTTTTCTCTAGACCCTTAGAATGTAATTCGACCTGATACAACCCTTAGGGACACCAAAAACCAAAAACAGTAATTGCCTTTACTCCCTGCTATCAGGCTAATCCCTTCTCAGTGTCAGCAAAAACATTACATCTTCAACTAAAATGTTAGATCAATGAGTAAGCACTAGACCTCATTGCCACTTACTAAGTCTCTAAATTGCTATTTAACTTTCCAGTTATATTACTGGAAACCGGCTCAGACAAGATCTGCAGGACATACTTCCATACCTGGTTACACAGCCATACATACTGTAGGCACGAACAATCAGGAGGACGGCACTGCCATCTATTACTCTGATGAACCAGGAAATGTGTTGAAATCAACTAATGTACGGGACGAAAACAGTGAATATATAATAGCTAAATTAACATCAAGAACACTTACGAATACTATAGCAGTTGGTGCAGTGTACAGACTACATACTCAAACACTTTACACTTAGCCATAACCTTAGAAAAATGATAATTGAGTCGGAGTTGAATAAACACCATCTGATGCTAGCAGAGAATTCTTAAACATCAACCTTATCCAGCCAACCGACCCTTCCAGTAGTTGAATTTCACAAAATGTATGAACAACAGTTTTGCTACCCCCTATAACAAAGCCAACAAGAATCTCTGACACTAGTGCCTCCGTTACTCAACATATCTGGGGACCAACATATATCCCCCATACAAGCAGGTTTAATCACAGATAACACCAAAGACCACTTCCAACCTTTCTTCATAACCAACCTTATCTAAACTGCTTCAAGAAACAAGAAAGATCTCATTTCGATGCATGACGGACATCGATAAACAACATAAAAACTAGCATAGGTGCCACTGATTGACAAGATGAACAGCTAAATGACAGTAAATATATCGTAAAGATTACCAATTTTTTTTTACATGAAGCCCTAAACCTACTTCAACTAAATTGCCCAGTCAAAATGGAACAAGTCACAGAAAAGAGGACTCTAAACAGCCCATGGCCTTAACTAGAAGTATCCTAAATCTACTAATAAAAAACACCAAAAATGAAAGCAGTTCAGATTAGGCTAATTACTAAAGATTTTTACTTAAAAATTACACATCAATACTCGCAAAACTAATACGTAAATCAACGCAAATGTAATTATGATAATAGCTTTATGGTGTGCACTGAAAGGTGACATGAAAAGTACTGGCCAAACCCTCTCCAAAATTTTTGGGCTCAAGGAAAATCAGACTGGAATTAGAGAGGAGAGAGACGTAACCTAAACGAGATGAACCTCACATGCAACTATAGACACGGGCAACAAATTTACTGTCTTCTTCTTACCATAGGATCAGGCTAGCGAGCCAAATTCCAAGCTCAAATCCCTTCCGAGCGAAGTTACCTCACTGGGTGATATCCAAATAGTACTCTATTCTAGCTCCAACTATTCCCACTCTAAAGTCTACTATCATTAAATCATTAAAAAACAAATCAGGTGATCTAGATACTTGCCACCCATTCATATTCAAAACGCTGCACCAGAACTGTCGCCCATTATTGCAACATTGTTAACAAATCTATAGATCCCTCAACCTTCCCATCCATTATCAAGACAGCAAGGGTCTCCCGATCCACAAAGGTGGAGATCCAATCTGATTTGAACAATAAGACCCATATCAAACGTGCCTATACTATCATGATATTTGAGAAAAGTAAATAATACACAAGCGATTTTACTCCTACATACATCCAACAACTTACCTTTAAACCATGCCAGTTGGATTTTAGACACCAAAAATAGAAAGCATGAATGAGGCTATATATACAAATGCTGACTAAATATTACAGCTCTGATAAATTGAATATCCCTGGGGCTCTTTATGACCTAAGAAAAGCGTTTTTGACACAGCTGACCAAAATCTCTTGCACCTCAACTATCATTATGGAATAAGAGGAAATTCTCTAGACTACGTTAAATTATATTTGACGGACGACACCGTATGTGCATGCAAATGGGAGTCAACTCCGCTATCCAACCTGTGCTGTAGCGTACCTCAAGGTAGTGTCCGAGGCCTCTCTCTTTCTCATTCGACATCAATGATCTCCCCAATGCATCCCAACTCCTTTCACAGTTCTATTCACAGGATTGACCATAATATGTCTACCCCATTCAGACCACGCTGCTGCTTGAAAACACTGTAAACAATGAACTGCTAAAGATATATACTTGGATGATGACCAACAAACTCTCACTTAACATAGAAAAAACTTACTTCATGCTGTTTGGCAACAGAGCCTCAAATGTTCAACTCAACATACTGTTAAATGGTTCCCCTATATCAAGACAGAGGGCAAATTTCTAGGTCTTCTCCTTGACTGTAATCTTAAATTTCAGTCCCACACCCATCACATAGTCAAGAAAATTTCCAAATCAGTAGGAATCCTTTCCAAGATATGCTACTATGTATCACAAACGACTCTCCTTACCTTGTACCACTCTCTAATATATCCTTACCTCACTTATGGTATCTGTGTCTGGGGCTCAACCACAGCCAACCACCTTAGACCCTTAATAATCCAACAAAAAGCTGCTGTGCGGGGTGATAACCAGCTCCTGTGCTAGACAGCACACCCCATCACTTTTCAAGACAACTTGCTTAATATACAAAACATACACTCTTATTATTGTGCCTACTACATATACAGAACTTTAAACTCCACTCTAAACCCTCCCCTAAAACTACTCCTAGACAGTTAAAAACAGAATGCACAGTCACAATACAAGGCATAAGACCCATTTCAACATCCCTCGAGTAAAACTCTCACTATGCAAGAACGCTGTGCACATAAAAGGCCCAAAGATCTGGAAATCGCTACCGGAACAAGCCAAGGATCCCCAGACAACTTATAAATTTAGGACTGCTAAAAAAAATCATCTTATCTCACAATATTAACTAAATCAACCAAACATCTACTGGCTAGATTTATCTTTGACCTCCTGGCTTTTAATTCTGTCATTCCATAAAATATTACCACCTACACCATTTCTTGTAAATTAGATTTTGTACTAAGTATACATAAGATTTATGAAGTCCAAATAAGATTGTAAAACAGCTAACCACTGTGTGTTTAGTTTTAAATAATAATTACTATGTACTATTATCTTATCTAGTTTTAATTAGTCACTATGTATTAGGATTAGTTTGCCGAAATGCCTCAGCATGATAGTGGCTATCTTTGCACTTAGCAAATCAAAATTGTAATTACATATTGTAACCTTCACAAAGAAATAAAATTATTATTATCATTATATGTGAAAAAAATTTTGTTTAATACTTTTGGGTGTCGAACAGATTACCTGGAGTTTACCTGGAGAGAGTTTTGGGGGTCAACGCCCCCGCGGCCCGGTCTGTGACCAGGCCTCCTGGTGGATCAGCCCTGATCAACCAGGCTGTTGCTGCTGGCTGCACGCAAGCCAACGTACGAGCCACAGCCCGGCTGATCAGGAACTGACTTTAGGTGCTTGTCCAGTGCCAGCTTGAAGACTGCCAGGGGTCTGTTGGTAATCCCCCTTATGTGTGCTGGGAGGCAGTTGAACAGTCTCGGGCCCTGACACTTATTGTATGGTCTCTTAACGTGCTAGTGACACCCCTGCTTTTCATTGGGGGGATGGTGCATCGTCTGCCAAGTCTTTTGCTTTCGTAGTGAGTGATTTTCGTGTGCAAGTTCGGTACTAGTCCCTCTAGGATTTTCCAGGTGTATATAATCATGTATCTCTCCCTCCTGCGTTCCAGGGAATACAGGTTTAGGAACCTCAAGCGCTCCCAGTAATTGAGGTGTTTTATCTCCGTTATGCGCACCGTGAAAGTTCTCTGTACATTTTCTAGGTCGGCAATTTCACCTGCCTTGAAAGGTGCTGTTAGAGTGCAGCAATATTCCAGCCTAGATAGAACAAGTGACCTGAAGAGTGTCTGGATTTCCATTAATTCTTATGGGGAAAATTAATTCAGATTATGACAGATTCGGTTAAGAGACACACTCTGTAATAGATTAATGTCATAATCCGAGAGTCCACTGTAAATTTAAATTTAGTAACAAAAGAATCTTGTAAGTCAAATCTGATTTACTCCTTTTAAAGGGAGAGTTCCTTAATGCTAGTGAAGGGCTCTTGATTCAAGGAACTGAATGAAGAGTCCATTGCAATAGATCATTACCTCCCATTGTATGCCACCTACTGGTTTACTATAAAAAAAATAGTAACCCCCATGGCAAAGCTCTCGCTTTACACATGGAGGGCCCAGGTTCGATTCCTGGCGGGGTAGAAACATTGACATGTCTTCTTACATCTGTTGTCCTGTTCACCTACCAGCAAGTAGGTACCTGGGTGTTAGTCGACTGGTGTGGGTCGCATCCTGAGGAGACAAAATTGAGGACCACAATGGAAATAAGACAGTCCTCGAAAACGCACTGCCTTTCTTGGGTTATCCTGGGTGGCTAACCATCCAGGGTTAAAAATCCGAAAGAAATCTTATCTTAGCAATTGTAAATGACCTCACGAGGCAGTAACTGGTAGGCTTAATATATTTAGGTTATAGCCTACTGGCAACAAATTAATTTTTTAATACTAATAATGTCAATAATACTAATAGAAAGACTAGTACAGTGGACCCCCGCCTTTCGGTAGCCACAACTTTCATGAAATCCGACTTTCAGCAATTTTTTTCGGCAAAATATAGCCTTGCGGTTCATGACTGACCTCGTGATTCGGCAAACATCTGGTATGCGTCTGAACGGCATCCCAGCGTCAACGCGCACACTAAGCCAGACTTCTGCACCATTCACACTCTGTGGCAATGTTTATCAGAGTGACCATCACCCCAAGAGTTCATGTGATACATTTCATAATAATCCATTGTTTTTTTTTTGTGCTTGCAACTGCTAAAGAAGTCACCATGGGCCCAAAGAAAGCTAATGCCAGCCCTTTGGTAAAGAAACTGAGGAACACAGTTGAATTAAAGAAAGAAAGAAATTGAAAAATATGAAAGTGGAGTGCATGTTTCAGAGCTTGTCTGGATGTATGGCAAACACCATTCAGCCATCACTTCGATCATGGCGAAGGGAAAGGAAATCAAGGAAGCTGTTGTTGCACAAGGGGTAGACATGTTGACAAAAGAGATTTCAAATCCTCGAAGAAGTGGAGAGGATATTGTTGGTGTGGATTACCCAAAAACAGTTAGCAGGAGATAATTATGCAGTCAATAATTTGTGAAAAGGTAAGGCAGTTGCATGATGATCTCTTAAAAAGAATACCTGCAACAAGTGCTGTTTGTGATTTTAAGGCCAGCAGAGGCTGGTTTGAGAGATTTAAGAAGCATAGTGGCATACACGGTGTGGTAAGGCATGGCGAGGCTGCCAGTTCTGACAAAAAAGCGGTTGAAAAATATTTTCAGGAATTAAAAGGGTACAGACTGAACAATTCAAAACCCCAACAGGGATTCAATTGTGACGAAACAGGCCAGTTTTGGAAGAAAAATGCCAAAGAGGACCTACATCACGAAGGAGGAAACAGCATTGCCAGGACAAGCCTATGAAAGACAGGCTAGCTCTCATGTTTTCTAGTAGTGCTAGCGGGGACTGCAAAGCAAAGCCTTTACTGGTGTATCACTCTGAAAATCCCAGTGTTTTAAAAAAAAAAACGGGTCACCAAGGCTAATTTGAGGGATGTGGAAGGCTAACAGTAAGGTATGGGTCACGAAGGACATTTTCCTTGATTGGTTCAATGAAGTGTTTGACCCCAGTGTGAAGAAATACCTCCTGGAAAATAAATTGGAACTCAAGTGCCTCCTGGTAATGGACAATGCTCCATTTCATCCTCCAGACTTTGAAGAGCAAATGGTGCAGGAGTTTCGTTTCATCAGTGAAGTTTTTGCTCCCTAATACCACTCTTCTCTCCTCCACCCCATGGACCAGGAGGTCATTTCAAACTTCGAAAAAATGTACACCAAAACATTGTTTGAAAAGTGCTGTGAAGTGACCTCAGACACTGAATTGACCCTATGAGTTTTCTGGAAAGATCACTTCAATATCCTCCACTGCATAAACCTTTCGGGTAAGGCTTGGGAGGGAATGACTTGCAGGACTTTGAACTCTGCTTGGAGAAAATTGAGACCTGAATTTGTACAAGAAGGATTTTGTAAGGTTTGAGGCTAACCCTGAGGAGCCTATGCCAGTTGTGGAAAGTATTGTGGCATTGGGGAATTCCATACGGTTGGATGTGAGTTTCGAGGATGTGGAAGAGTTGATGGAGGACCACGATGAAGAGCTAGCCACTACAGAACTGCAAGAGCTTCATCTGCAACACCAACAGACCACAGCTCGGGAATTTTCTTCAGAGGAATAGAGATGGAGGAAGCTGCCTTCTTCAAAGATTAAGGACATTTGTGCAAAGTGGATTGAAGTGCAAACCCTTATGGATGAACTTCACCCTGACAAAGCTGTTGCAGGCTGTGTTGGCAACATGTACAATGACAAAGTTGTGTCCCATTTTAGGGATATTTCAAAGACACGCCAGAAACAGAGCGCTCTGGACAGATATTTTGTGCAACAGGGGTCCAGTGACAAGCTGGTCGCAGTGCCATGAAAAAACAAAGTGAAGTAACCCTGGAGAAGGACTTGGTACCTGAAGTCTTTATGGAAGGGGGATTCCCCTTCCAAACAATAGTGTACCTTCTTCCTCTCCCTTCCTCCCATCTTCCATCCACTCAAAAGTGGTAAGTGTAATATTTTATAAATGTGTACTTGATTTCTCAATGTTTTCTGTATGTAAATTATTTAATTTGAAAAAAATATATTTTTAATATTTTTGGGTGTCTGGAACGGATTAATTGGATTTTCATTCTTTCTTATCGGGAAAATGGTTTCGCCATTCATGAATTTCAACTTTCAGCACTCTCTGGAACGGATTAATTATGAAATTCGAGGGTCCACTGTACTAATTACAACATTACTAATTAGAAAAGTAATATTCTTACTATTACTATTACATATTATACCTATTATATAAAGAAGTGTCAAACCTAAGAAATATTTTTTTATTTTTATTATCACACTGGCTGATTCCCACCAAGGCAGGATGGCCCGAAAAAGAAAAACTCTCACCATCATTCACTCCATCAGTCTTGTCAGAAGGGTGCTTTACACTACAGTTTTTAAACTGCAACATTAACACCCCTCCTTCAGAGTGCAGGCACTGTACTTCCCATCTCCAGGATTCAAGTCCGGCCACACCACTTTCCTGAACCCCTTCATAAATGTTACTTTGCTCACACTCCAACAGCACGTCAAGTATTAAAAACCATTCATCTCCATTCACTCCTATCAAACACGCTCACGCATGCCTGCTGGAAGTCCAAGCCCCTCGCACACAAAACCTCCTTTACCCCCTCCCTCCAACCTTTCCTAGGCCGACCCCTACCCCGCCTTCCTTCCACTACAGACTGATACACTAAGTCATTCTGTTTCGCTCCATTCTCTCTACATGTCCGAACCACCTCAACAACCCTTCCTCAGCCCTCTGGACAACAGTTTTGGTAATCCTGCACCTCCTCCTAACTTCCAAACTATGAATTCTCTGCATTATATTCACACCACACATTGCCCTCAGACATGACATAAATGCCTCCACCCTTCTCCTCGCCTGCAACATTAATCACCCATGCTTCACACCATATAAGAGCGTTGGTAAAACTATACTCTCATTCATTCCCCTCTTTGCCTCCAAGGACAAAGTTCTTTGTCTCCACAGACTACTAAGTGCACCACTCACCCTTTTCCCTCATCAATTCTATGATTCACCTCATCTTTCATAGACCCATCCGCTGACACGTCCACCCCCAAAATATCTGAATACATTCACCTCCCCTTTCTCTCTCCCTCCAATCTGATATCCAATCTTTCATCCTTGTTAAGGGCCTACTTTTACTGGGAAAAAAATTTCCCTCTTTCCTACATACTCTAACTTGAGCCCACTATCCTCGTAAAAACTCTTCACTGCTTTCAGTAACCTACCTCCTATACCATACCACCTGCAACATCTGCCACATTGCCCCCTACCCAAACCGTCATACGCCTTTTCCAAATCCATAAATGCCACAAAAACCTCTTTAGCCTTATCTAAAACTGTTCACTTATATGTTCACTGTAAACACCTGGTCCACACACCCCCTACCTTTCCTAAAGCCTCCTTGTTCATTTTGCTATCCTATTCTCAGTCTTACTCTTTAATTCTTTCAATAATAACTACCATACACTTTTACCAGGTATACTCAACGACTTATCCCCCTATAATTTTTGCACTCTCTTTTGTCCCCTCTGCTTTTATACAAAGGAACCTATGCATGCTCTGCCAACCCTAGGTACCTTACCCTCATCCATACATTTATTAAATAATTGCACCAACCACTCCAAAACTATAATCCCCACCTGCTTTTTAACATTTCTAAACTTTATCCCATCAATCCGGCTGCCTTACCCCCTTTCATTTTACCTACTGCCTCACGAACTTCCCCACACTCACAAATGGCTCTTCCTCACTCCTACAAGATGTTATTCCTCCTTGCCCTATACCGAAATCACAGCTTTCCCCATCTTCATCAACCCTTTAACAATTCCTCAAATTTTTCCCCCCATCTTCCAATACCTCTAACTCCCATTTAATAACTTCCTCTCCTATTTTTAACTGACAAATCCATTTTTTCTCTAGGCTTCCTTAACTTGTTAATCTCACTCCAAAATTTTTCTTATTTTTAACAAAATTTGTTGATAACATCTCACCCACTCTCTCATTTTTCTCTCTTTTACATTGCTTCACCCCTCTCTTAACCTCTCTCTTTTTCTCCACACACACATTATATATATATATATAATATTATATATATATATATATATATAAATTATATAATATATTTTAAAATTATATATATATATATATATTATATATATATATATATTTTTAAAGATTAGCAATGAGAAAAATTATTATTTCATATACAGTGGACCCTGGACTTACGATGTCCTCAATGTAATGTATGTTAAAACTGACTTAAAGATGCTTGTCAGTATAAAATTTGACCCCAACATGCGTTTTTAAAAACTTGCATCAAATTTATCCCATAGCGTTTCACGCGCAGGACCGGATTAAGAAGTCTCCGGGCCCTAGGCTATTCAGATTGGCGGGGCCCCTTTGAGTTACGGGTAAGCGAAGCGACCCCTTCCAGCTTGGGGGTGGGGGGGGGGGGGTCGGTGTAAGCCTGTTTAAGGCTAATTAAAAACATTCTGGCTATTTAGATTAAATTTAATATGGAAAGTACATCAAGACAACCAAAACCATTTACCCAACAGCCATTATAAAATATTTGTTAAATCATGCATTTTAAAGAGAAAAAACTCAAGACAGCATTTGTATTACTATTATTATTATAATAAAAAAAAAAGCGCTAAGCCACAAGGGTTATACAGCGCTGCAGGGTAGGGAAGGAAGCAAGGGAATTGGATGGCAGAAGGGAGGGGGGATGATCACAGGTTACAGAAAACAGCGGGGCAGGGGATAGTACGGGGATAGAGGGTAGCAAGAGATTGAAGTAGAAAGGGCTGAAAGTATCAGAATTTGTGAAAATCAGTCAGTCGTTTTTCAAAAAGTCAATGAGAGTGTCCAATGAAAGGTGGGTCCATCAGCGAGAAGGGAAGGTAAAGAGAGCAGCGGAGCGGGAAAACGACGACAGAGGTAAATTCGCGTGTCGTTGATAAATGGGGGGTCCAAACGAAGTGGGTGAGGGTAATGGATTTGGCAATTTTCACGAGAGGGGGTAAGACGCCCCC
>NC_069428.1:32164462-32199166 GCF_026875155.1 Cherax quadricarinatus | reverse complement strand
TCAGCGCTGATCCACCAGGAGGCCTGGTCACAGCCCGGGCCGCGGGGGCGTTGACCCCCGAAACTCTCTCCAGGTAAACTCCAGGTAAACTCTCCAGAGTAAAACAACTGAAGCTAAATCATGTTTATAAAATTGCTCACAAACAATGTCCAGAATATCTTGCTGTCAATTTTGTCAAGGTTGGGAACCAAAGCAATCATAGTACTAGGGGGAGAGAGCACAACTTTGTAGTACCCACAGTCATTGGACAGGCTTCAAACACCTTTTATTGTACAGCAATAAAGGAATGGAACAGACTGCCCGCACATGTCAAAGCCAGTCATAGCATGAACCAGTTCAAGAAGAGTGCCAAAAGGTGTCTGATGAATGTAGCTACAGAAAGGGAGGGGAATGATTTTCTATTTTTTAGCTAACATACGTGTAAATTTTACCATATTCCTAGTAATGACCCTCGTATTGTAGATAGTCTTAATGACCTTGGTGTAGTAGATAGTCTTTTTAGTATGATAATAAGATGTTATCTTCATTGTAGAATAATAAGAAAATATTATAACCTTCATATTATAATAAGGTAAAAGGACCCCAATGGAAATAAGTCACTCTGTCTGACTTTTTTGGGTTATCCTAGGTTCTCTACACATATGCTGCTATGTATGATAATTCTATGTAACTGTATTTGTGTATACCTGAATAAACTTACTTACACAAGCTCAGCTGAGGCGTTTAGGCCAGACACACGTGAATGCTACGGGATGAATGATGCAAGTTTTTCAACGCATGTTGGGGTCAAATTTTTATGCTGACAAGCATCATAAGTCTGTTTTAACATACATTACATTGAGGACATCGTAAGTCCAGGGTCCACTGTATATGAAATAATAATATTCTCATTGCTAATCTTTAAAATTTTTATATATATTTCTTAGGTTTGACACTTCTTTATATAATAGGTATCGTATGTAATAGTAATAGTAAGAATATTACTTTTCTGATTAGTAATATTGTAATTAGTACAGTGGACCCTCGAATTTCATGATTAATCCGTTCCAGAGAGTCTGCTGAAAGTTGAAATTCATGAATGGCGAACCCATTTTCCCCATAAGAAAGAACGAAAATCTAATTAATCCGTTCCAGACACCCAAAAATATTAAAAATATATTTTTTTTCAAATTAAATAGATTTACATACAGAAAACAATGAGAAATCAAGTACACGTATAAAATATTACACTTACCACTTCTAGGCGGATGGAAGATGGGAGGAAGGGAGAGGAAGAAGGTACACTATTGTTTGGAAGGGGAATCCCCTTCCATAAAGACTTCAGGTACCAAGTCCTTTTCCAGGGTTACTTCACTTTGTTTTTTAATGGCACTGTGACCAGCTTGTCACTGGACCCCTGTTGAACAAAATATCTGTCCAGAGAGCTCTGTTTCTGGCGTGTCTTTGAAACATCCCTAAAATGGGACACAACATTGTCATTGTACATGTTTGCCAACACAGCCCTGCAACAGCTTGTCAGGGAAAGTTCATCCATAAAAGGGTTTGCACTTCAATCCACTTTGCACAAATGTCCTTAATCTTTGAAGAAGGCAGCTTCCTCCATCTCTATTCCTCCTCTGAAGAAAATTCCTGAGTTGTGGTCTGTTGGTGTTGCAGATGAAGCTCTTGCAGTTCTGTAGTGGTTAGCTCTTCATCGTGGTCCTCCAACTCTTCCACATCCTCGAAACTCGCATCCAACCCTATGGAATTCCCCAATGCCACAATACTTTTCACAACTGGCATAGGCTCCTCAGGTTAGCGTCAAACTTTTCAAAATCCTTCTTGTACACATTCAGGTCACAATTTTCTCCAAGCAGAGTTCAAAATCCTGCAAGTCACTCCCTCCCAAGCCTTACCCAAAAGGTTTATGCAGTGGAGGATATTGAAGTGATCTTTCCGGAAAACTCTTAGGGTCAATTCAGTGTCTGAGGTCACTTTGCAGAACTTTTCAAACAATGCTTTGGTGTACATTTTTTCGAAGTTTGAAATGACCTCCTGGTCCATGGGCTGGAGGAGAGGAGAGTTGTATTAGGGAGCAAAAACTTCACTGTGATGAAACGAAACTCGTGCACCATTTGCTCTTCGAAGTCTGGAGGATGAAATGGAGCATTGTCCATTACCAGGAGGCACTAGAGTTCCAATTTATTTTCCAGGAGGTATTTCTTCACACTGGGGTCAAACACTTCATTGAACCAATCGAGGAAAATGTCCCTCATGACCTATACCTTACTGTTAGCCTTCCACATCCCTCAAATTAGCCTTGGTGACCCGTTTTTTTTTGAAAACACTGGGATTTTCAGAGTGATACACCAGTAAGGGCTTTACTTTGCAATCCCCGCTAGCATTACTAGAAAACATGAGAGCTAGCCTGTCTTTCATAGGCTTGTGTCCTGGCAATACTGTTTCCTCCTTCGTGATGTAGGTCCTCTTTGGCATTTTCTTCCAAAATGGGCCTGTTTCGTTACAATTGAATACCTGTTGGGGTTTGAATTGTTCAGTCTCTACCCCTTTAATTCCTGAAAATATTTTTCAGCCACTTTTTTGTCAGAACTGGCAGCCTCGCCATGCTTTACCACACCGTGTATGCCACTAGGCTTCTTAACTCTCTCAAACCAGCCTTTGCTGGCCTTAAAATCACAAACAGCACTTGTTGCAGGCATTCTTTTTAAGAGATCATGCAACTGCCTTACCTTTTCACAAATTATTGACTGCATAACACTATCTCCTGCTAACTGTTTTTGGGTAATCCACACCAACAATATCCTCTTCACTTCTTCGAGGATTTGAAATCTTTTTTTGTCAGCATGTCTACCCCTTTTGCAACAACAGCTTCCTTGATTTCCTTTCTCTTCGCCATGATCGAAGTGATGGCTGAATTGTGTTTGCCATACATCCAGACAAGCTCTGAAACATGCACTCCACTTTCATATTTTTCAATTTCTTTCTTTAATTCAATTGTGTTCCTCAATTTCTTTACCAAAGGGCTGGCATTAGCTTTCTTTGGGCCCATGGTGACTTCTTTAGCAGTTGCAAGCACAAAAAAAACATAGTTTGCCGAATCACGATCAGTCATGAACCGCGAGGCTATATTTTGCCGAAAAAAATTGCTGAAAGTCGGATTTCACGAAAGTTGTGGCTACCGAAAGGCGGGGGTCCACTGTACTAGTCTTTTTATTAGTATTATTGACATTATTAGTATTAAAAAAATAATTTGTTGCCAGTAGGCTATAACCTAATATATTAAGCCTACCAGTTACTGCCTCGTGAGGTCATTTACAATTATTAAGATAAGATTTCGTTCGGATTTTTAACCCTGGATGGTTAGCCACCCAGGATAACCCAAGAAAGGCAGTGCGTCTTTGAGGACTGTCTTCCTTCCATTGTGGTCCTCAATTTTGTCTCCTCAGGATGCGACCCACACCAGTCGACTAACACCCAGGTACTTACTTGCTGGTAGGTGAACAGGTGTAAGAAAACATGTCAATGTTTCTACCCCGCCAGGAATCGAACCTGGGCCCTCCATGTGTAAAGCAAGAGCTTTGCCATGGGGGTTACTATTTTTTTTTTTATAGTAAACCAGTAGGTGGCACACAATGGGAGGTAATGATCTATTGCAATGGACTCTTGATTCAGTTACTTGAATCAAGAGCCCTTCACTAGCATTAAGGAACTCCCTTTAAAAGGAGTAAATCAGATTTGACTTACAAGATTTTTTGTTACTAAATTTAAATTTACAGTGGACTCTCGGATTATGACATTAATCTATTCCAGAGTGTGTCTCTTTAACCGAATCTGTCATAATCTGAATTAATTTTCCCCATAAGAATTAATGGAAATCCAGTTAATCTGTTCCAGACACCCAAAAGTATTAACAAAATAATTTTTCACATGAAATAATAATAATAATTTTATTTCTTTGTAAAGGTTACAATGTGTAATTACAATTTTGATTTGCTAAGTACAAAGATAGCCACCATCATGCCAAGGCATTTTGGCAAACTAATCCTAATACATAGTAACTAATTAAAACTAGATAAGATAATAGTACATAGTAATTATTATTTAAAACTAAACACACAATAGTGGTTAGCTGTTTTACAATCTTATTTGGACTTCATAAATCTTATGTATACTTAGTACAAAATCTAATTTACAAGAAATGGTGCAGGTGGTAATATTTTATGGAATGGCAGAATTAAAAGCCAGGAGGTCAATGATAAATCTAGCCAGTAGATGTTTGGTTGATTTAGTTAATATTGTGAGATAAGATGATTTTTTTTTAGCAGTCCTAAATTTATAAGTTGTCAGGGGATCCTTGGCTTGTTCCAGTAGTGATTTCCAGATCTTTGGGCCTTTTATGTGCACAGCGTTCTTGCACAGTGAGAGTTTTACTTGAGGGATGTTGAAAAGGGCCTTATGCCTTGTATTGTGACTGTGCATTCTGTTGTAACTGTCGAGGAGTAGTTTTAGGGGAGGGTTTAGAGTGGAGTTTAAAGTTCTGTATATGTAGTAGGCACAATAATAAGTGTATGTTTTGTATATTAAGCAAGTTGTCTTGAAAAGTGATGGGGTGTGCTGTCTAGCACAGGAGCTGGTTATCACCCGCACAGCAGCTTTTTGTTGGATTATTAAGGGTCTAAGGTGGTTGGCTGTGGTTGAGCCCCAGGCACAGATACCATAAGTGAGGTAAGGATATACTATTAGAGAGTGGTACAAGGTAAGGAGAGTCGTTTGTGATACATAGTAGGGTATCTTGGAAAGGATTCCTACTGATTTGGAAATTTTCTTGGCTATGTGATGGGTGTGGGACTGAAATTTAAGATTACAGTCAAGGAGATTTTAAATAATTATTTCGATTTTAAATAATTATTTTCTCTCGGTTTTTACTCAGGAAGACACTAGTAGTGTTCCGGTAATTAATTTTTATAGTGGGCCAGAAGAAGATAAATTATGTAACATCATAGTCACTAGTGAAATGGTTGTGAAGCAGATAGACCGACTGAAGCAGAATAAGTCACCGGGTCCTGATGAGGTTTTTTCAAGGGTTCTAAAGGAATGCAAAATGGAAGTCTGTGAACCATTAACTAATATTTTTAATTTATCTCTTCAAACAGGTGTAGTGTCTGATATGTGGAAGATGGCTAATGTAATTCCTATTTTTAAAACAGGGGACAAGTCGTTACCGTCAAATTACCGCCCAATAAGCCTGACCTCAATTGTAGGCAAATTACTAGAGTCAATTATAGCTCAAATTATAAGAAGCCATCTCGATAAGCATAGCTTGATTAATGATACTCAGCATGGATTCACAAGAGGCCGGTCTTGTCTAACTAATTTATTAACTTTTTTCAGTAAAGCTTTTGAGGCTGTTGACCACGATAAAGAATTTGATATTATTTACTTAGATTTTAGTAAAGCATTTGATAGAGTTCCGCACCAAAGACTGTTGAAGAAAGTAGCAGCTCATGGCATTGGGGGAAGAGTGGCTCTCGTGGATCGAATCATGGCTCACAGACAGGAAGCAGAGAGTGTCCATAAATGGGTTAAATCCGAGTGGGGATCAGTAACAAGTGGCGTTCCACAGGGATCAGTCTTGGGCCCGTTGTTGTTTATAATATATATCAATGATCTTGATGAAGGAATTACTAGTGATATGAGCAAATTCGCCGATGACACGAAGATAGGTAGGATAATTGATTCAAACGTAGATGTTATGGAACTTCAGGAGGATTTAGACAAACTCTACTCTTGGTCAGAAAAGTGGCAGATGCAGTTCAATGTAGATAAATGCAAGGTTCTGAAGCTCGGAAGTGTCCATAACCCTAGCACTTATAAGTTAAATAATGTAGAACTTAGCCATAACAGATTGCGAAAAGGACTTGGGGGTTATGGTAAGCAGCAACCTTAAACCAAGACAGCAATGCCTAAGCGTACGTAATAAGGCAAATAGATTACTGTTGATTTATATCAAGAAGTGTAAGCAACAGAAGTCCAGAGGTCATACTGCAGCTTTATACATCATTAGTAAGGCCTCACCTAGATTATGCAGCTCAATTCTGGTCTCCATATTACAGAATGGACATAAATTCGTTAGAAAACATTCAGCGTAGGATGACTAAATTAATACATAGCATTAGAAATCTTCCTTATGAAGAAAGATTGAAGACTCTTAAGTTACATTCACTTGTTTAGACGAAGAATGAGGGGAGACCATGATCGAAGTGTATAAGTGGAAGATAGGTATTAATAAAGGGGAATATTAACAAGGTCTTGAGGATATCTCTCCAAGAGAGAACCCGCAGTAATGGATTTAAATTAGATAAGTTTAGATTAGAAAGGACATAGGAAAGTATTGGTTTGGAAATAGGGTAGTTGATGAGTGGAACAGTCTACCTAGTTGGGTTATTGAGGCTAGGACTTTGGGTAGTTTCAAATTTAGGTTGGATAAGTACATGAGTGGGAGGGGTTGGATTTGAGTGGGACTTGCACATCAGAGCTTATTTCTTGGGTAGCATTGAAAATTGGGTTGGTCAAATGTTTGTTAGTGGGATGAATTGTAAAGGACCTGCCTAGTATGGGCCAACAGGCCTGCTGCAGTGTTCCTCCTTTCTTATGTTCTTATGTTCTTATGAGAAGACCTAGAAATTTGCCCTCTGTGTGTCTTGATATAGGGGAACCATTTAACAGTATGTTGAGTTGAATATTTGAGGCTCTGTTGCCAAACAGCATGAAGTAAGTTTTTTCTATGTTAAGTGTGAGTTTGTTGGTCATCATCCAAGAATATATCTTTAGCAGTTCATTGTTTACAGTGTTTTCAAGCACAGCTGGGTCTGAATGGGAGGAGACATATGTAGTGTCATCTGCGAATAGAACTGGTGTAAGGAGTTGGGATGCACTGGGGAGATCATTGATGTAGATGAGAAAGAGGAGTGGGCCTAGGACACTACCTTGGGGTACTCCTTCAGCTACAGGTTGGATAGCAGAGTTGACTCCATTTGCATGCACATACTGGTGTCTGTCGTTAAGATAGAATTTTAGATAGTCTAGAGAATGTCCTCTTGTGCCATAATGATAGTTTGAGGTGCAAGAGATTGTGGTCAGCTGTGTCAAACGCTTTTCTTAGGTCGATAAAGAGCCCCAGGGGATATTCATTCTTATCGAGAGCTGTATATATTAGGTCGAGCATTTGTATAATAGCATCATTTGTGCTTTTTTTTTTTTTTTTTTTTTTTTTTTTTTTGGTCTAAATCCAAACTGGCATGGGTTAAGTATGTTGTTGGATGTAAGGTAGGAGTAAAGTCACTTGTGTATTATTTTTTCAAATATCTTGGATAGTATAGGCAAGTTTGATATGGGTCTGTAATTGTTCAAATCAGTTGGATCTCCACCTTTGTGGATTGGGGTGACCCTTGCTGTCTTGAGTATGGATGGGAAGGTTGAGGACGCTATAGATTTGTTAAACATTGTTGCAATAATGGGCGACAGTTATATATGACAGTTTATATATGAATGGTGGCAAGTTATCTAGATCACCTGATTTGTTTTTTAATGATTTAATGATGAGTGAGACTTCAGTGGGATTATTTGGAGCTAGGAATAGAGTACTATTTGGATAGTTGCCAGTGAGGTACTTGCTCGGAAGGGTATTTGACCTAGGAATTTGGCTCGCTAGCTTTGATCCTATGGTAGAGAAGAAGACATTAAATTTGTCGGCCGTGTCTATACCTGGAGTTTACCTGGAGAGAGTTCCGGGGGTCAGCGCCCCCGCGGCCCGGTCCGTGACCAGGCCTCCTGGTGGATCAGACCCTCATCAACCAGGCTGTTACTGCTGGCTGCACGCAAACCAACGTACGAGCCACAGCCCGGCTGGTCAGGAACCGCCTTTAGGTGCTTGTCCAGTGCCAGCTTGAAGACTGCCAGGGGTCTGTTGGTAATCCCCCTTATGCATGCTGGGAGGCAGTTGAACAGTCTCGGGCCCCTGACACTTATTGTATGGTCTCTTAACGTGCTAGTGACACCCCTGCTTTTCATTGGGGATGTTGCATCGTCTGCCAAGTCTTTTGCTTTCGTAGTGAGTGATTTTCGTGTGCAAGTTCGGTACTAGTCCCTCTAGGATTTTCCAGGTGTATATAATCATGTATCTCTCCCGCCTGCATTCCAGGGAATACAGGTTCAGGAACCTGAAGCGCTCCCAGTAATTGAGGTTTTTATCTCCGTTATGCGCGCCGTGAAGGTTCTCTGTACATTTTCTAGGTCAGCAATTTCACCTGCCTTGAAAGGTGCTGTTAGTGTGCAGCAATATTCCAGCCTAGATAGAACAAGTGACCTGAAGAGTGTCATCATGGGCTTGGCATCCCTAGTTTTGAAGGTTCTCATTATCCATCCTGTCATTTTTCTAGCAGATGCGATTGATACAATGTTATGGTCCTTGAAGGCAAGATCCTCCGACATGATCACTCCCAGGTCTTTGACGTTGGTGTTTCGCTCTATTTTGTGGCCAGAATTTGTTTTGTACTCTGATGAAGATTTAATTTCTTCGTGTTTACCATATCTGAGTAATTGAAATTTCTCATCGTTGAACTTCATATTGTTTTCTGCAGCCCACTGAAAGATTTGGTTGATGTCTGCCTGGAGCCTTGCAGTGTCTGCAATGGAAGACACTGTCATGCAAATTCGGGTGTCATCTGCAAAGGAAGACATGGTGCTGTGGTTGACATCCTTGTCTATGTCAGATATGAGGATGAGGAACAAGATGGGAGTGAGTACTGTGCCTTGTGGAACAGAGCTTTTCACCGTAGCTGTCTCGGACTTTACTCTGTTGACTACTACTGTGTTCTGTTAGTGAGGAAATCATAGATCCATCGACCGACTTTTCCTGTTATTCCTTTAGCACGCATTTTGTGCACTATTACCCCATGGTCACACTTGTCGAAGTCTTTTGCAAAGTCTGTATATATTACATCTGCATTCTTTGTCTTCTAGTGCATCTAGGACCTTGTCGTAGTGATTCAATAGTTGAGACAGGAGCGACCTGTTCTAAACCCATGTTGCCCTGGGTTGTGTAATTGATGGGTTTCTAGATGGGTGGTGATCTTGCTTCTTAGGACCCTTTCAAAGATTTTTATATGGGATGTTAGTGCTATCGGTCTGTAGTTCTTTGCTATTGGTTTACTACCCCCCTTTGTGGAGTGGGGCTATGTCTGTTGTTTTTAGTAACTGTGGGACAACCCCCGTGTCCATGCTCCCTCTCCATAGGATGGTAAAAGCTCGCAATAGGGTGCATGTGAGGTTCATCTGGTTTAGTTAAGTGTCTCTCTCTATTTCCAGTCTATTTTCTTGAGCCCAAAATTTTGGAGAGGGTTTGCCAGGTACTTTTCATGTCACCTTTCATTTCACTAAATCTATTTTCATAATACATTTGCTTTGATTTACATATTAGTTTTGTGAGTATTGATGTGTATCTTTTAGTAAATTCTTCAGTAATTAAGCCTAATCTGAACTGCTTTTCAGTTTGGTGTTTTTTATTAATAGATTTGAGGATACTTCTAGTTAGCCATGGGCTGTTTAGCCTCTTTTCTGTGACTTTTCATTTTGACTGGGCAATGTTTGTTGTAGAGGTTCAGGGTTTTATGTAAAAAAAAAAAATTGGTATCTTTATCGATATTATTACTGTCATTTAGCGCTCTCTGCCAATCAGTGGCCCCTAGTGCTAGTTTTAGGTTGTTTATCGATGTCTCGTCATGCAGGCGAAATGAGATCTTTCTTGTTTCTTGAGGCAGTTTAGATAAGTTGGTTATGAGAAAGGTAGGATAGTGGTCTGTGGTGTTATCTGTGATTATACCTGCTTGTAGTGGGGATATTATGTTGGTCCAGATATGGTCGAGTAACGAGGCACTAGTGTCAGAGATTCTTGTTTGCTTTGTTATAGGGGGTAGCAATAAGCTGTTGTTCATAGCATTTGTGAAATCAACTACTGGAGGGTCGGTTGCTTGGATAAGGTTGATGTTGAAATCTCCTGCTAGCATCAGATGGTGTTTATTCAACTCTGACTCAATTATCATGTTTCTAGGGTTATTTCTAAAAGTGTAAGTGTTTGAGTATGTAGTCTGTAGACTGCACCAACTGCTATAAGTTTCTTAAGTGTTCTTGATGTGAATTTAGCTATTATATATTCACTGTTTTCGTCCCGTACATTAGTTGATTTCACACATTCTGGTTCATCAGAGTAATACAGTGGACCCCCGGTTAACGATATTTTTTCACTCCAGAAGTATGTTCAGGTGCCAGTACTGACCGAATTTGTTCCCATAAGAAATATTGTGAAGTAGATTAGTCCATTTCAGACCCCCAAACATACACATACAAACGCACTTACATAAATACACTTACATAATTGGTGGCATTTGGAGGTAATCGTTATGCGGGGGTCCACTGTAGATGGCAGTGCCTCCTCCTGATTGGTCGGGCCTACAGTTATGTATGGCTGTGTAACCAGGTACCTGGAGTTTACCTGGAGAGCGTTCCGGGGGTCAGCGCCCCCGCGGCCCGGTCTGTGACCAGGCCTCCTGGTGGATCAGAGCCTGATCAACTAGGCTGTTACTGCTGGCTGCATGCAAACCAACGTACGAGCCACAGCCCGGCTGGTCAGGAACCGACTTTAGGTGCTTGTCCAATGCCAGCTTGAAGACTGCCAGGGGTCTGTTGGTAATCCCCCTTATGTATGCTGGGAGGCAGTTGAACAGTCTCGGGCCCCTGACACTTACTGTATGGTCTCTTAACGTGCTAGTGACACCCCTGCTTTTCATTCAAATTCAAATTCAAAGTTTATTCTCTATAAGGATTACAATGCTGAGTTTACAGAAGTTTGGTTATTGTGTGGTTTACATGTTGTAAAATAGTGATTACAGAGTGTACCACTAGAACGCTTAGCATGGCTAGGCATTTCGGGCAGACTTAGTTTTATTCTTAATTGTAAAATATTACAAATTATGAGGCAAGTTGGTATTATGGCTAAGTGACTAAATACTAGTTTGTGAGTTTAGCAATGTGAATGCTTTTGTTTTGGCACAGTACATAGTTTCAGTATTGGAGTATCACAGGATTCATTATTTTAAGATTGAGATTAATATTTCTGTTTATGGTCAAATGAGTGAGTGAGTGTAAGTGTGAACCACCAGGTGGTATTCGTGTAGTTAGTTGATGGGGTGTATCAGGGAGATAAGATGTTTTCTAATGGTAGTTTTGAAGGTGATGAATGTGTCTGCAGTTCTAGAGTTCTCAGGTAGGGTATTCCAGATTTTAGGGCCTTTGACATAGATTGAATTTTTGTAAAGGTTTAGTCGGACATGGGGAATGTCGTAGAGATGTTTGTGTCTGGTGTTATGCCTGTGGGTTCTGTCACAACTATCAAGAAAGCGTTTTAGGTCAAGGTTGATATTAGAGTTTAGGGCCCTGTAGATGTAGATTGCACAGTAATAAGTGTGGATGTACTGAACAGGGAGTAAGTTTAGGTCTATGAAGAGTGGGGGGGTGTGTTGCCAGGGATGGGATTTAGTGATTATTCTTACTGCAGCTTTTTGTTGGGTTATTATTGGCTTTAGGTGTGTTGCTGCAGTTGATCCCCAAGCACAAATAGCATAGGTGAGGTATGGATAAATAAGTGAGTGGTATAGTGTGAGAAGGGCATTTTGTGGCACGTAGTATCGTATCTTGGAGAGGATCCCAACCGTTTTGGATACTTTTTTATTTATATGCTGGATATGGGTGCTGAAATTCAGGTTTTTGTCAAGGTATAAGCCTAGGAATTTGCCCCCATTATTTCTGGTAATTAGCGTGTTGTCAATCTTAATGTTAATTTGTGCATCTCCTGCTCTGCTACCAAACATAATATAGTAGGTTTTGTCAGTGTTAAGCGTAAGTTTATTGGCTGTCATCCAAGTCGATATTTTGATCAGCTCCTCATTCACAATGGTGTTGAGGGTGGCAAGATTAGGGTGAGAGATGACACAAGTCGTGTCGTCAGCAAAGAGAATGGGTTTCAGGTGTTGGGATACGTTTGGAAGGTCATTGATGTATACGAGGAAGAGCAGGGGACCAAGGACACTTCCCTGCGGAACTCCAGTATCAAGTGGCCGTGTTGCTGATGCTGTGTCTTTAATGGTGACATGCTGATACCTATTAGTAATGTAAGATTTGAAATAAGCAAGCGCATGGCCTCTTATACCGTAATGATCAAGTTTGTGGAGTAGGATGTCGTGGTCTACTGTGTCAAAAGCTTTTCTTAGGTCAATAAAAATTCCTAGTGGATATTCCTTATTTTCCAATGCTGTGTACAGCAGATCTAGCATTTTTATGATTGCATCATTAGTGCTTTTATTTTTCCTGAATCCAAATTGGCAGGGGTTGAGTATGTTTTGAGCCGTTATAAATGAATACAGTCTCCTGTGCACGAGTTTCTCAAAGATTTTGGATAGCAATGGTAGGTTAGATATTGGCCTATAGTTGTTTAAATCTGTAGGGTCACCACCTTTATGTATTGGTGTAACCCTTGCCATCTTGAGTAGTTTCGGGAAGGTCATAGTCTCTAGTGACTTGTTAAAAAGTAATGAAATAGCATGCGAAAGGACATGGGCCGCTCGCTTGTACAGTAATGGTGGGACATGAGACAGATTCCCCGAGTTATTTTTAAGTGACTTTATAATCTCGGTGACTTCCGTGGGCTCAGTTGGTGCAAGATAGAAGGAATTAGGGAAATTCCCATCTAGGTAGTCCCCGGCATGGGCATTGGTATGTGGGATTTTACTGGCGAGATTAGATCCTATGGTTGAGAAGAAGTCGTTTATCTTGTTAGCTGTGTCAGTGGGGGATGTTGAATCGTCTGCCAAGTCTTTTGCTTTCGTAGTGAGTGATTTTCGTGTGCAAGTTCGGTACTAGTCCCTCTAGGATTTTCCAGGTGTATATAATCATGTATCTCTCCCGCCTGCGTTCCAGGGAATACAGGTTTGGGAACCTGAAGCGCTCCCAGTAATTGAGGTGTTTTATCTCAGTTATGTGCGCCGTGAAGGTTCTCTGTACATTTTCTAGGTCAGCAATTTCACCTGCCTTGAAAGGTGCTGTTAGTGTGCAGCAATATTCCAGCCTAGATAGAACAAGTGACCTGAAGAGTGTCATCATGGGCTTGGCATCCCTAGTTTTGAAGGTTCTCATTATCCATCCCGTCATTTTTCTAGCAGATGCGATTGATACAATGTTATGGTCCTTGAAGGTAAGATCCTCCGACATGATCACTCCCAGGTCTTTGACGTTGGTGTTTCACTCTATTTTGTGGCCAGAATTTGTTTTGTACTCTGATGATTTAATTTCCTCGTGTTTACCATATCTGAGTAATTGAAATTTCTCATCGTTGAACTTCATATTGTTTTCTGCAGCCCACTGAAAGATTTGGTTGATGTCCGCCTGGAGCCTTGCAGTGTCTGCAATGGAAGACACTGTCATGCAGATTCGGGTGTCATCTGCAAAGGAAGACATGGTGCTGTGGGTGACATCCTTGTCTGTCAGATATGAGGATGAGGAACAAGATGGGAGCGAGTACTGTGCCTTGTGGAACAGAGCTTTTCACCGTAGCCACCTTGGACTTTACTCTGTTGACTACTACTGTGTTCTGTTAGTGAGGAAATTATAGATCCATCGACCGACTTTTCCTGTTATTCCTTTAGCACGCATTTTGTGCGCTATTACACCATGGTCACACTCGTCGAAGGCTTTTGCAAAGTCTGTATATATTACATCTGCATTCTTTTTGTCTTCTAGTGCATCTAGGACCTTGTCGTAGTGATCCAATAGTTGAGGCAGACAGGAGCAACCTGTTCTAAACCCATGTTGCCTTGGGTTGTGTAACTGATGGGTTTCTAGATGGGTGGTGATCTTGCTTCTTAGGGCCCTTTCAAAGATTTTTATGATATGGGATGTTAGTGCTATCGGTCTGTAGTTCTTTGCTGTTGCTTTACTGCCCCCTTTGTGGAGTGGGGCTATGTCTGTTGTTTTTAGGAACTGTGGTACGACCCCCGTGTCCATGCTTCCTCTCCATAGGATGGTAAAGGCTCGTGATAGAGGCTTCCTGCAGTTCTTGATGAACACGGAGTTCCATGAGTCTGGCCCTGGGACAGAGTGCATGGGCATGTCATTTATCGCCTGTTCGAAGTCATTTGGCATCAGGATAACATCAGATAGGCTTGTGTTAACCAAATTCTGTGGCTCTCTCATAAAAATTCATTTTGATCTTCGACTCTCAGTCTGGTTAGCGGCTTGCTAAAAACTGAGTCATATTGGGACTTGAGTAGCTCACTCATTTCCTTGCTGTCATCTGTGTAGGACCCATCTTGTTTAAGTAGGGGCCCAATACTGGACGTTGTTCTCGACTTTGATTTGGCATAGGAGAAGAAATACTTTGGGTTTCTTTCGATTTCATTTATGGCTTTTAGTTCTTCCCGCGATTCCTGACTCCTATAAGATTCCTTTAGCTTAAGTTCTGTGGAAAATATTTTAATTTTCCGATGCTATAGTGCCTAATAGGTGTTTAATGTGTCGATATGAGTCAAAAAGGTATTTGACAATAGGATAGAACCAAGAGTTCCCTTTGCGCATGCGCGGATGTGCGGGGGTAGAGGTCGACTCGGGGCATGGGAGAGGGGGAGTGTTTTGAATGGAGTGAGGAGGCTGGGAAAGCATGGAACCAGGAAATTGGCATTCACGGCGGCCTAAGGATTAATATAGGCCTCGTTTCATAATAGGAAGTGTCGTAACTGTTCCTGGTGGAGAGTGAGGGAACGTGATTTACGGGACCACTGTACGTAATAGTGGTAAAATGAGTGAATAAGGGTAGGACCGGTGGTGACTGGTGCGTCGCCATGGACTGTGTCCCGGGGAAAATTACCCTTGGTTGAATCATCACTCATCGGTCTCGGATCCTAATGGAGTGATCTCTAATGTGTATAATTATTATGAGACATTAAATCGTCTTGTGAATTGTAATGTAATTAATGATGATAACGCTAAGTTAAGAGAATGCGTGAAGTGAAATAAGTCGCCTTGCTCAGAGTGAACACGCTAGACCACGTTGTTCCCGTCCCGAGGAAAGTGAAGTTTATTGAGTCACGACTTCTAAACAGGGACAAACCAACGGATACCTCGTCCTGCTGGAATAAGAACCGTGTCGGTGTAGCAGGACATCGAAATGAGATGGTGAATGGAGGAAATAAGGAGTATCAATCACCCACAGTTAAGCAACCCTTCTAGTTATAGCAACATACCTAACTGGCCAGTTAGGTATGTTGTAATTGGATAGGTTATGGGTGATCCAGCTACATCAAGTGACCACCAGAGAATATCTGGTAAGTGGTGGGATTTTGTACAAGTGTTTTTCCTTGATGGATATATCCATGTGTAACCTACCCCCCCTTCCTTCATTCAGTTACAATAATATAATCTATACAGTCCACAATTAATTAGTGCCGTACTTGGGGGTGCTATCCAATTTATACTGGTCTCTGATAGATATGGATAAGATTGTGAGGGTCGAGGGGCCACCTGCAGTGACCAGAGGTGGTTAAATTTTTTCACATGTCTACACGGGGTGACTACGGTAAACAATATATTTGTTGTCTCCCAATGAGATTACTCGCATGCATGTAATGTTGAGGTACATACAATCACCCCTAAGAAATTTTCCACAAGTTTGATGTTTGCTATTTCTCTGACCAGTGTCTCCCTACGCATTTCAGATATATTGACCTCTTTTAGCCGCTCTGTTATTCTTTTCCGTCGCCTGTAAAGGGAGTGCCTGTCTCTTTCTATTTTACATCTACTCCTCCTTTTTCTTAGAGGAATAAGCCTTGTGCATACATCGAGTGCCACCAAGTTAATCTGTTCTAGGTATAAGTTGGGGTCTGTGTTGCTTAGTATATCTTCCCAGCTTATATCGGTTAGGACTTGGTTTACTTGGTCCCACTTTGTTTTTGTTATTGAAGTTGAATTTGGTGAATGCTCCCTCGTGACTAATCTCATTATGTCGGTCTGGGGCTCCGAGCATGGTATGGTAAATATGTCTGTCAGATCTTGTCTAAGCCAGGTTTCAGTAAGTGTAATGAAAGTTATAATAGCATTTAGAGACTTTAGTGCAATGAGGTCATCAATGCTTACTCAATGATCTAACATTGCAGTTGAAGACTGTAATGTTCTTGCTGACACTAAGAAGGGTATTAGCCTGGCTAGCAGTGTAGTAATGGCAATTACTGTTTGGACTATGTGTGCTGTCCAATAAGAGGTTGATATAAGGATCGATACTTACATTCATAAGGGGTACGTAGAGAAATAGCCGTTACAATTATTATAGAACAAAAAGACCAAAGCAATGATGTTAAAATATACATTTTCCTACACAGAATCTGTCCAGAGAACTCCGTTTCTGGCGTCTCTATAAGATTTCCCTAAAATGAGACACAACATTGTCATTGTCGATGTTGCCAGCACGGCCTGCAACATCTGTCAGGGTGATGTTAATCCATGAAGGTTTGCACTTCAATCCACTTTGCACAAATGTCCTTAATCTTTGAATAAGGCAACTTCCTCCATCTCTCTTCCTCCTCTTCTGAAGGAAATTCCTGAGCTGTGGTCTGTTGGTGTTGCACCTCAAGCTCTTGCATCTCTGTAGTGGTTAGCTCTTCGTCATCTTCCACCAACTCTTCCACATTCTCGGCACTAACCTCCAACCCATTGGACTTCCCCAATGCCATAATAGATTCCACAACTGGCATAGGCTTCTCAGGGTCAGCCTCAAACCTTCAAAATCCCCCTCTTGTACACATTCTGGCCACAATTTTCTCCAAGCAGAGTTCAAAGTCCTGCAAGTCATTCCCTCCCAAGCCTTACCTATAAGGTTTGTGTAACTGAGGATACTGAAATGATCTTTCCAGAACTCTCTTAGGGTCATTTCAGTATCTGAGGCCACTTCCAAGCTCTTTTGAAGCACTGCTTTGGTGTACAGTTTTTTTTTGAAATTTGAAATGACCTGCTGGTCCATGGGCTGGAGGAGAGGAGTGGTGTTAGGAGGCAAAAACTTGACTGATGAAACTAAACTCTGGAACCATTTGCTCTTCCAAGTCTGGAGGATGAGCAGGAGCATTGCCATAGAAGTAGTTAGGTCTAAGGGAGGGATCCCAGTCATATGTAGCATCTTGCCTAGAAAGGGAGTGGGCAATGAATGGATGTCTAGGGCAATTGGTATAAATCGCTGGCTAGACAGGTACTGCAAGGAACTTGCAATCCCATTCATTGATAACTGGGACCTTTTCTTTGGCAAACGTGATATGTATGCAAGGGATGGGGTTCATCTCTCTGGGGATGGAGTGGTTGCATTAGCCAATTCAATTGAGAGGGTAATTGATGACTTGTCTAGGAATTTAAACTGATAGATTATAGAGGTTTGGGTGTTTGTGGGAAACAATCAGGCTGCAGCATTAAGGTTAAAAACAGCAGTTATTACTGGGATACCTCAGGGATATGTTTAAAAGACAATATTCAAAATAAAGTTGCTAGTAATGGCAAATCAATTGATCAACAAACGAAGAGAGATTGTGGCCCGGTGGCCTGGTGGCTAGAGCTCCCGCTTCACACACGGAGGGCCCGGGTTCGATTCCTGGCGGGTGGAAATATTTCGTCACGTTTCCTTACACCCTTGTCCTGTTCACCTAGCAGCAAATAGGTACCTGGGTGTTAGTCGACTGGTGTGGGTCGCATCCTGGGGGACAAGATTAAGGACCCCAATGGAAATAAGTTAGACAGTCCTCGATGAAGCACTGACTTTCTTGGGTTATCCTGGGTGGCTAACCCCCCCGGGGTTAAAAATCCGAACGAAATCTTATCTTATATTAGAGGGCAACGAGTGACTAGCTCCCTTAAGGTTTACTATACAAATAGTAGGAGTCTAAGAAATAAGATAGATGAGCTAAAATTACTTGCAAGTGTAAGTAATATAGATATTATTGGTATAACAGAGACCTGGTTCAACCTGAAAGATAGAGAAATGCCTTCTGAATGCAACATACAGGGTTATAAAATATTCCACACTGATAGGGTCAACAGGAAGGGTGGTGGTGTGGCGATGTATGTCAGAGAAAATTTAAATTGTTGCCTTAGACATGATATATGATTAGAAACAAACGAAAACAGAATCGGTTTGGCTTCATTTCTCGAGGGTCATGACAAATTAATTTTTGGGGGTGATTTATAGGCCCCCAAACCTTGATAGGGAGGGCAGTAAGCTGTTATGGGACGAAATTCATAAAGGCATCTAGATATGAAAATGTTGTGATAATGGGAGATTTTAACTTTAGACAAAATTTATTGGAACAATATGACAGGAAATCTTGAGTCTAGTGACTTTCTTGATACGGTTCAGGATTGCTTTTTGGAACAGGTTGTGACAGAACCAACTAGAGGAAACAATCTGCTTGACTTGGTTCTTGCCAACAATTCACTAATTAATAATCTTGAGGTTTTAAAGATGACTTGGGGAAGTGATCACAAATCACTTAGTTTCAATATATCATGGAATAACCCAGATAACTGCAATCAAATCTCTGTCCCAGATTTTCGCTTGGCCGACTTCTTGGGACTGAAAAATTTCTTGGGTGGGCTAAATTGGGATGTCCTAACTATGGGCCAGGTAGGTGATCTTGGTTGCCAATATGACGTTTTTCAGAGCATAGTTCTAGCTGCCCAGACAACTTTTGTTCCGAGTAGGGAAATTAGATTTAACAAAAATGATCCCAAATGGATGAACAATAGATTAAAACATTTCATTGGTCAAAAGAGAGGCATATATAGGCATATCAAAAGAGGGGATGGGCAGTTAAGAAATCAATATATTCAATTAAAGAGAGAAATAAAGAAAGGAATAAGAAAAGCAAAAGAGATTGAGGCTAAGGTCGCAAGGGATTCAAAGACTAACCCAGAAGGGTTCTTTCAAGTATACAGAAGTAAGATTAGGGACAAGATTGGCCCACTTAAGAGTAACTCTGGTCAGATCACTGACAGTGATAAGGATATGTGTGAAATTCTAAATACCTACTTCCTCTGTTTTCACCCAGGAAAATACTAGCGATATTCCTGAAATAATAGATTACGTAGAACAGGATGATAAACTATGTACGATTGCGGTAACTAGTGACATGGTCCTCAGACAAATAGAGAAACTAAAACCTAACAAATCCCCAGGTCCTGATGAACTGTTTGCAAGGGTGTTAAAGGAATGTAAAGAGGAACTTAGCATACCTTTGGCTAATCTTTTTAACATATCACTACAAACTGGCATAGTGCCTGACAAGTGGAAAATGGCAAATGTAATACCTATTTACAAGGCAGGTGACAGGTCCTTGGCTTCGAACTATAGACCAATAAGCCTTACCTCCATAGTGGGAAAATTTATGGAATCAATAATTGATGAAGCAATTTGTAGCCATCTTGACAGGCACAGATTGATTAATGATTCTCAACACGGTTTTACAAAGGGGCGTTCCAGTCTTACGAATTTACTAATTTTTTTCACTAAGGTGTTTGAGGAGGTAGGTCATGGCAATGAATATGATATTGTGTATATGGACTTCAGTAAGGCTTTCGATAGTTCCACACCAGAGGCTATTGAGGAAACTTAGGGCACATGGGATAGGAGAAATTTTTTCCTGGGTAGAGGCATGGCTGACATATAGACAGCAGAGAGTTTGCATAAATGGGGAGAAATCAGAATGGGGGCACGTCACAAGCGGTGTTCCTCAGGGGTCAGTGTTGGGCCCATTGTTGTTAACAATTTACATAAACGACATAGATGAGGGAATAAATAGCGACATAAGCAAATTTGCTGATGACACCAAAATAGGCCGTCCAATTCATTCTAATGAGGACACTAGAGCACTCCAGGATGATTTGAATAGACTGACGCAATGGTCGGAGAAGTGGCAGATGCAGTTTAATATTGACAAATGCAAAGTTGTAAATGTTGGACAGTTAAATAACCATGCCACATATAAACTAAATAACGTAGATCTTAATACTACCAATTGCGAAAAGGATTTAAGAGTTCTGGTTAGCAGTAACCTAAAACCAAGACAACAGTGCATTAGTGTTAACAATAAAGCTAACAGAATTCTTGGCTTCATATCTAGAAGTATAAATAATAGAAGTCCTCAGGTTGTTCTTCAACTCTATATATCCTTGGTTAGGCCTCATTTAGACTATGCTGCTCAGTTCTGGTCACCGTATTACAGAATGGATATAAATGCTCTGGAAAACGTACAAAGGAGGATAACAAAGATGATCCCATGTATCAGAAGTCTTCCCTATGAGGATAGACTGAAGGCCCTGAATCTGCACTCTCTTGAAAGGCGTAGAATTAGGGGGAATATGATCGAGGTGTATAAATGGAAAACAGGAATAAATAAAGGGGATGTAAATAGTGTGCTGAAAATTTCCAGCCAAGACAGGGCTCGCAGCAATGGTTTCAAGTTGGAAAAATTCAGATTCAGGAAGGATATAGGAAAGTACTTGTTTGGTAATAGAGTTGTGGATGAGTGGAACAAGCTCCCGAGTACAGTTATTGAGGCTAAAACGTTGTGTAGTTTTAAAAATAGGTTAAATAAATACATGAGTGGGTGTGAGTTGAACCTGACTAGCTTGTGCTGCTGGGTCTGGTACAGTGCTCCATCCTTGAGTGGGGATGACCAGACTGGGTGGGTCATTGGGATAATCCGGGGGGTGGGTCATTGGTCTAATCCGGGGGGGGAGGGACATGGACCTGCTCCGCATGGGTCAGTAGGCCTGTTGCAGAGTTCCTTCTTTATGTTCTTAATACCAGGAGACACACGACTTCCAATTTATTTTCCAGGAGGTATTTTTCAGTGGGGCCAAGCACATCATGGAACCAGTCATGGAATATGTCCCTCATAACCCATGCCTTACTGTTTGCTCTCCACATCGCACAATTTAGTCTTGACACTGTTTTTCTTGAACACACTGGGAGTTTCCGAGTGATACACGAGTAAAGGCTTCACTTTGCAATCCCCACTACAAAACATGAGATTAAGCCTGTCTACATGACTTAAGAAATCGTAATGACCGCGGGTTCAATCCCGGCCGGGGGTATGGTTTTTTTTAAGCCTGTCTATTATAGGCCTGTGTCCTGGGAGTGCCTTTTCCTCCTGAGTAATGTAGGTCCTGTTTGGCATTTTCTTCCAAAACAGACCTGTTTCATCACAACTGAACACTTGTTGAGGTTTTAATTGCTCAGCCTCTATGTACCCCTTAAATTTCTGCACATATTTTTCAGCCGCTTTTTTTTTTTTGTCAGAACTGGCAGCCTCGCCATGCCATATCACACTGTGTTTGCCACTATGATTCTTAAATCTCTCAAACCAGCCTTTGCTGGCCTTAAATTCATCAATATCAGCACTAGTTTCAGGCATTTTCTTAGATCATTATGCAACTGCCTTGCCTTTTCACGTATAATTGACTGCGAAACACTATCTCCTGATAATTGTTTCTTGTTGATCCACACCAACAACAATCTCTCCACATCTTCGAGTATTTGTGATCTCTGTTTTGTGAGAATATTTCCACCTTTCACAACAGCTTCCTTGATTGCCTTTTTCTTGGCCAAGATAGTAGCGATGGTTGTATGGAGTTTGTTATGCAACCTGGCCAGCTTGGAGACATGCACTCCACTTTCATATTTTGCAATGATCTCTTTCTTGAATTCGATAGTATTTCTCACCCTCTTTACCACAGGGCTGGCACTAGAAGCTTTCTTTAGGCTCATGATGACTTGTTTAGCAGTTGCAAGCACTAAAAGCAATGGAATAATACAAAATTTATCGCATGTATGTGTGGAATCGTCTTCACTGGCTTGTAAACAACGGCACACGCTGTACATGGAGTGGCGAGCCGCTCAATCCCCATGGACACATTTGGGATGAATGACTTTAACCGAGTTTTGTCGTTAACCGAGCCAATATTTTGACGCAAAAACTTTACTTAATTCGAATTTTACGTAATCCGATGATGTTGTAATCTGGGGGTCCACTGTATCTCAAATGTAAAGTGTTTGTGGTCCAGATATGGTACTTGTTTATGAAGTGTTTGCTGAGGTTTAATACCTGCTTATTATAATCAGTTATAATAAAAAAGAAGCACTAAACCTACAAGGGTCAGACAGCTCAGACTACCTGGTTATATATTCACATCGTTGTACAAAATTTGTCATCTTCCTTATAGTGGAGTAGTGGAAACAGATGAGTTGCAAGGTAATATTTTGTTAAGGTATTCATGAAAAAAGGTTAGCTGGACTTGAGTCCTGGAGGTGGAAATACAGTGCCTACAGTTTAAGAGGTTTGGGATATTTGCCGTTTGGAGTGACATCTGAACTGTCTTATCTGTGCACCTCTGCAAAGACTGTGATACTGTGAATGACTGTGAAAGTGTTTCTTTTTTGGGTCATGCCTCGGTGGGAGACAGCCGGTGTGCGTGTGTATTCTTTCAACAAATCAGTCGTATCCCACCAAGGTGGGGTGGTGCCTCAAAAAGAAAAACGAAAGTTCTCTTTTTAAATTCAGTAATGTATACAGAAGGGGTTACTAACCCCTCGCTTTCTGCATTTTACTCTCCTCTTAAGACACGCTCGGCTTATACACTTCCCTATGAAGATGCGTGTATGTGTGTGTGTATATAAGTATGTCGTGCCGAATAGGTAAAACTTGCGAGTTTGGCTTAAATAACAACACTCTTCTTGCCGAATAAGGCAAGCAAATATTTGTATATTCAATAATTTCACAATAATTCTGAACCTAACAAAAAAAATGTTTCATTGTTTATTAAATTATTGTAAACTTGCTAAATTAAATTGTGCTTGTTATAATAAGGTTAGGTAAGTTTTCTAAGGTTCTTTTGGTACATAATTAATTTTTACATTAAATTAAAAAAATATTCCTTTAAGCATATAAGAGAAACTTGAGAAAGGACTTTATATATAAGAGGGTTGAATATAAATGTTAAATTTTAATCTCCCTGATAGTTGCTAAGTATTCTTGACAGTCAACAGGTTACATGCAAACTTAATTAAACCCTCATGTAGTAGGTAGGCCTGGTGGCTAAAGCTCCCGCTTCACACACGGAGGGCCCGGGTTCGATTCCCGGCGGGTGGAAACATTTCGACACGTTTCCTTACACCTGTTGTCCTGTTCACCTAGCAGCAAATAGGTACCTGGGTGTTAGTCGACTGGTGTGGGTCGCATCCTGGGGGACAAGATTAAGGACCCCAATGGAAATAAGTTAGACAGTCCTCGATGACGCACTGACTTTCTTGGGTTATCCTGGGTGGCTAACCCTCCGGGGTTAAAAATCCGAACGAAATCTTATCTTATCTTATCTTCTTAAACTTGATAAAGTAACTAGAGTAATTAGCTTATTTCCACAGGGCATTTTAAAATCCAAAATATGTTGTCTGAAGCAACTTTTTTTTTTTCCTTATTTGGTTTTAATTAGGCTATTAAAAATCCATTAAAAATATGCTGCTCCTTACTCAAAATTCATACAGTATTTTGTATTTAAAATTCCCCCCCCCCCTTTTTTTTTTAAACAGCTGTTTCCCACTGAGGCAGTGACATGAATCATCATTCACTCCATAGTAGTGATGGTGAATTAAGTCATGATGGTGAAGGTGTTAGGAATCATGATGGTGAGGGTGTTAGGAATCATGATGGTGAGGGTGTTAGGAATCATGATGGTGAGGGTGTTAGGAATCATGATGGTGAGGGTGTTAGGAATCATGATGGTGAGGGTGTTAGGAATCATGATGGTGAGGGTGTTAGGAATCATGATGGTGAGGGTGTTAGGAATCATGATGGTGAGGGTGTTGGGAATCATGATGGTGAGGGTGTTAGAAATCATGATGGTGAGGGTGTTAGGAATCATGATGGTGAGGGTGTTAGGAATCATGATGGTGAGGGTGTTAGAAATCATGATGGTGAGGGTGTTAGGAATATTGATGGGCAATTGAGCATGTTAGTTTGTGGTAGAGCAGCACATCTTCTCTAGTGACACCCCTTGATGCTGCTGAGGGGCTCTTGATCTAGGGAATTGTATCTGTGCTCCAGTTCCCTGAATTGACTGAATACCTTCCATCCCCCCCCCCCACACACACACCACACACATGCTGTATAATCTTACTAGGAGTTTACCTTGAGAGAGTTCCGGGGGTCAACGCCCCTGCAGCCAGGCCTGTGACCAGGCCTCATGGTGGGTCAGAGCATGATCAACCAGGCTGTTACTGCTGGCTGCATGCAATCCAACGTATGAGCCACAGCCCAGCTGGTCGGGTACTGACTTTAGGTGCTTGTCTAGTGCCTGCTTGAAGACAGCCAGGGGTCTATTGGTAATCTCTCTTATGTATGCTGGGAGGCAGTTGAACAGTCTCAGGCCCCTGACACTTATTGTATTGTCTCTTAACGTGCTAGTGACACCCCTGCTTTTCATTGGGGGGATGTTGCATCGTCTGCCGAGTCTTTAGCTTTCGTTGCGAGTGATTTTCGTGTGCAAGTTCAGTACTAGTCCCTCTAGGATTTTCCAGGTGTATATAATCATCTCTCTCGCCTGCGTTCCAGGGAGTACAGGTTTAGGAACTTCAACGTTTTGCCCCCCTTTTCCCAACCTAACCCTTGGGCACGACCTACTTCCACATTGTACAAATGTGACACCATCTACGACTGCTGCACCTCTCCTGCCTACGGTTTATAAGCTACTTTTCCGCACATATGCCGCATTCTATTCAAGATTGATGGACTGACCCTATCAACTCGAGGTTGAGGGACTGATTTCCTCATTCTCCTCCTGTTCTTCACGTTTCTCCTTTGTATGGACTGATGAAGCCACTGTGTGGCGAAACGTTTCCTCAATAAAGATACCCCCTAAAGTCGGTACCTGACCAGCCAGGCTGTGGCTTGTACGTTGGATTGCGTGCAGCCAGCAGTAACAGCCTGGTTGATCAGGCTCTGATCCACCAGGAGGCCTGGTCACAGACCGGGCCACAGGGGCATTGACCCCCAGAACTCTCTCCAGGTAAACTCCAGGTTCTGTCGGTTCTCTGAACCATTCATCTACAATCCTGTGCTACTCGCGTATTTCCAGTATTTACCTTTTGGTAGGCTTCATATTAGTCAAGTGAAATGGGCATTTTATCATTCCAGAAATCTGAACTTCACAACCCCAGCAAGATATTTGAATTTCTCAACCCCAGTAAGATATTAGAACTTCTCAACCCCAGCAAGATATTTGAACTTCACAACCCCAGTAAGATATTTGAACTTGTCAACTCCAGCAAGATATTTGAACTTCACAACCCCAGTTAGATATTTGAACTTCTCAACCACAGCAAGATATTTGAACTTCTCAACCCCGGGATGATTTCAGCAGTAACCTCATAACACTTACATTGGGCAAGTAGTTAGTTAAACCAAGACAACTAACATGAATTAAGTTAATATTTCTTCATGTATTCCTTGCTGTGTACATTACCTTCTGTTATATTTGTTTTATATAAAACTGGTGTTTATAAGATTTATATTTTGGGAACATGTTTGTGTGTGTTGCTCATACCTTCGTGCTGCTCATACCAGGATGCTACCCCTGGGTGCTGCACATACCCGGGTGCTACACCTGGGCGCTGCACATACCTGGGTGCTACACCTGGGTGCTGCTCATACCTGGGCTGTTTATACCTGGGTGCTGCTCATATCCAGGTGCTACACCTGGGTGTTGCTCATACTTAGGCTGTTTATACCTGGGTGCTGCTCACACTTGGGTGCTGTTCACACCTGGGTAGCACTGGGGCACTATCAGCCTGGTTAGTGCTTGGGCTATTATCAGCCTGGGTAGCACTTGGGCTATCAGCCTGGGTAGCACTTGGGCTATTATCAGCCTGGGTAGCACTTGGGCACTATCAGCCTGGGTAGCACTGGGGCACTATCAGCCTGGGTAGCACTGGGGCACTATCAGCCTGGGTAGCACTGGGGCACTATCAGCCTGGGTAGCACTGGGGCACTATCAGCCTGAGGCTACTGTCACCCTAGATAGTACTGTCCTGCTTAATGTATGAAACTGCCTCTTGCAATTATTTAAACTGCCAACCATATTGTTTTAAACCATTTTATACTGCCAAGTGTTTTATACCTTCTAATGTTTTATACCTTCTAATGTTTTATACCTAATGTTTTATACCTTCTAATGTTTTATATCTTCTAATGTTTTATATCTGTTTTATACCTTCTAATGTTTTATATCTTCTAAATGTTTTATATCTAATGTTTTATACCTTTTAATGTTTTATACCTCTTAATGTTTTATATCTAATGTTTTATATCTAATGTTTTATATCTTCTGTTATAAAACATTAGATATAAATCTAATGTTTTATACTTTCTAATGTTTTATATCTAATGTTTTATATCTTCTAATGTTATAAAACATTAGATATAAATCTAATATTTTATATCTTCTAATATTTTATATCTAATAATCTTTTATATCTAATGTTTTATATGTTAATGTTTTATATCTGTTTTATACCTTCTAATGTTTTATATCTTCTGATTGCTTTATACCTTCTAATGTTTTATAGTATTTTGTTTTATACCATCTGTTTTATATTTTAATGTTTTATAATGTTTTATACCCAATGTTTTATACATTCTGATGTTTATATTTTCTGTTTTATATTATATGTTCTAATGTTTCATGTATTTTGTTTTATATTTATAATGTTTTATGTTTTATATTTCCTAATGTTTTATATTTATATTTCTTAATGTTTTATATTTATATTTCCTAATGTTTCATATTTATATATCCTAATGTTTCATATTTATAATGTTTTTTTGTTTTATCTTACAATGTTTTATACCTGTTTTATGTTTTAATGTTTTATAGATTCTAATGTTTTATGTCTTAGGTTTATATCCTAATGTTTTACATATTTTCTCATGTTTTATATCCTATTATATATTTTCTAATGTTTTATATCTTCTGTTTTATACCTAATGTTTTATATCTAATGTTATTTACCTTATGTTTACCTAATGTTTTATGTGTTTTTAAATTTTTTTTATTGACTTGCATTGGTGTATTAATGCAGTTTAATGTTGTATATTCTTTTTCAAAAATTTACGTTGCTCTGTAATTAACCAGGCACTTAAAAACCACCAGTCAACACTGCAGTAACCACCACTACCACAATCACCAATAGTCTGTAACACTTCGATACAACAATAATTACCATTTTTTCCCCCTTAGATTGTTTTATACAGATGTGTTTCTCAGGTAATCAACTTGACAGGTAACTTGTGTCCACACATTTCAACGGCAACTTGACAGAGGTAACTCCAGGTAAGTTTTTTTAAACTCGAATACAGAATTTTAGAAGTAATTTCAATGTACATGGTGCATGAGGCTACTGAAACGAGGTATTTTTTTTATATGCAATGATGGAGCAATTGTCTCGCTGATCTCTTATTTTTAGTACGTTTAGCTTCCTGTTCAAAATTCGTACATCTTGTAACTTTAATGGTAATTCCTAAATTATTGTATCAGTTTGTGTTTAAAATATTTAATGTGGGAAGTGGTGAAGGCTCGATACTCTTGTCTATCATGAGGCGGAAGAGTTGCCTAATTGTATAAAGACGTACATCTAACGCTGATATATTTTTCATGGAGTTCAGTTTTATGGGCTGGAATGTTCAACACGCTTATTAAATTTTTGCAATTGCTAAGTTGCAGTGCAAGATTGTGTGGAATACAAAAATATTTTGTGTTTTGTACAAGGTTACTTGCTGAAAAGCCAGGAATGCAGTATAATGTAAAGCCAGGAATGCAGTATAATGTAAAGCCAGGAATGCAGTATAATGTAAAGCCAGGAATGCAGTATAATGTAAAGTCAGGAATGCGGTATAATGTAAAGTCAGGAATGCGGTATAGTGTAAAGTCAGGAATGCGGTATAGTGTAAAGTCAGGAATGCGGTATAGTGTAAAGTCAGGAATGCGGTATAGTGTAAAGTCAGGAGTGCGGTATAGTGTAAAGCCAGGAGTGCGGTATAGTGTAAAGCAGGAAGTGCGGTATAGTGTAAAGTCAGGAATGCGGTATAGTGTAAAGCAGGAATGCGGTATAGTGTAAAGTCAGGAGTGCGGTATAGTGTAAAGTCAGGAGCGTGGTCGGATATATAGTGTAAAGTCAGGAATGCGGTATAGTGTAAAGCCAGGAGTGCGGTATAGTGTAAAGTCAGGAGTGCGGTATAGTGTAAAGCCAGGAGTGCGGTATAGTGTAAAGCCAGGAGTGCGGTATAGTGTAAAGCCAGGAGTGCGGTATAGTGTAAAGCCAGGAGTGCGGTATAGTGTAAAGCCAGGAGTGCGGTATAGTGTAAAGCCAGGAGTGCGGTATAGTGTAAAGCCAGGAATGCGGTATAGTGTAAAGCCAGGAATGCGGTATATTGTAAAGCCAGGAATGCAGTTTAATGTAAAGCCAGGAATGCAGTATAATGTAAAGCCAGGAATGCAGTATAATGTATTATTATAATCAAAAAGAAGCGCTAAGCCACAAGGACTATACACGTACAGCGCTGCAGGGCAGGAAGGAAGCGAGGGCATCAGGTGGCAAAAGGGAGATGGACGAGTAATAGGTTACGGATAACAGCGGGGCAGTGGATGGTGAAAGGGTAAAGGGCAACAAGAGACTGAACTAGAAAGGGCTGAGGGGAGTGCGAAAAGTATCATCAGAGTTTGTGGAGTAAATCAGTCGTTGTCAAGAAGTCAATGAGAGAGTCAGGATTAAAGGAGGAGTATAATGTAAAGACAGAGGCATGCCAGTTTGTCATAAAAGAATTACTGTGAAATCATTGAATGCACTTTGTAAGTTCTGAAACCAAAGTTGTAATCTACATCATTGTTGTTACAAATACTGGGCTGCCTGAAAACACTGTGGGAATTTTCAGGAGAGGTTTTTGACTTTGAAAATATCAAATGTTAATTATTTTAACTGGCAATGATCATATTTTATTTGTGGTAGAATTTTTTTTTTTTTTTTTAAGTTGCCAAGAATACTGATCTATGATAAAAGAAATTTAATGTTTCTTTTGAAACTAGTAATAAACCTAGTCTAAAGTTTTGAAACCAGGAACGACCATGGTCTATTGTAAAACTAGGAGTGAACCTAGTCTATTGTAAAACTAGGAGTGAACCTAGTCTGTTGTAAAACTAGGAGTGAACCTAGTCTGTTGTTAAACTAGGAGTGAACCTAGTCTGTTGTAAAACTAGGAGTGAACCTAGTCTGTTGTAAAACGAGGAGTGAACCTAGTCTGTTGTAAAATTAGGAGTGAACCTAGTCTGTTGTAAAATTAGGAGTGAACCTAGTCTGTTGTAAAATTAGGAGTGAACCTAGTCTGTTGTAAAATTAGGAGTGACCTAGTCTGTTGTAAAATTAGGAAGTGAACCTAGTCTGTTGTAAAATTAGGAGTGAACCTAGTCTGTTGTAAAATTAGGAGTGAGCCTAGTCTGTTGTAAAATTAGGAGTGAGCCTAGTCTGTTGTAAAATTAGGAGTGAGCCTAGTCTGTTGTAAAATTAGGAGTGAGCCTAGTCTGTTGTAAAATTAGGAGTGAGCCTAGTCTGTTGTAAAATTAGGAGTGAGCCTAGTCTGTTGTAAAATTAGGAGTGACCTAGTCTTGTAAAATTGAGTGACCTAGTCTGTTGTAAAATTAGGAGTGAACCTAGTCTGTTGTAAAATTAGGAGTGAGACCTAGTCTGTTGTAAAATTAGGAGTGAACCTAGTCTGTTGTAAAATTAGGAGTGAACCTAGTCTGTTGTAAAATTAGGAGTGAACCTAGTCTGTTGTAAAATTAGGAGTGAACCTAGTCTGTTGTAAAACTAGGAGTGAACCTAGTCTGTTGTAAAACTAGGAGTGAACCTAGTCTGTTGTAAAACTAGGAGTGAACCTAGTCTGTTGTAAAACTAGGAGTGAACCTAGTCTTGTTAAAACTAGGAGTGAACCTAGTCTGTTGTAAAACTAGAGTGAACCTAGTCTGTTGTAAAACTAGGAGTGAACCTAGTCTGTTGTAAAACTAGGAGTGAACCTAGTCTGTTGTAAAACTAGGAGTGAACCTAGTCTGCTAGTTTTGACAACATGGTGCACATTGTGTGTATTGGATTGAGAAACGGAGAGGAACCTAGACTCCTAGTTTTGTAACTAGAAGTGAACCTAGTCTATTGTGAAACTAGGAATGAACTTTGTCTTATTTGTGAAACTAGTACAAATATATGTAGTATGTTAAAAAACTAGGATTGAGCAGAAAGTATGGAAATTAAGAAAGGTGGTTGGAGGGGTGGGACCCTAGTCCACTGGGTATAGCAGGGTGGAACCTAGTCCAACTGGTATTGCAGGGTGTATCCTAGCCCACTGTGTTGGCTGAGGTGGACCCTAGGCCACTGGGTTGCAGTGATCCTATCCACTGTTTTGGAGTGATGGACCCTAGTCCACAGGTTTATAGGGTGAATGTTAGTCTAGTGGTGTAGGACGATGGACCCTAGTTCACTGGTATTGCAGGGTGGATCCTAGTCCACTGGTTTTGGAGGATGGACCCTAGTCCACTGGTTTATGAGAGTGAATGTTAGTCTAGTGGTGTAGGGCGATGGACCCTAGTCCACTGGTATTGCAGGGTGGATCCTAGTCCACTGGTTTTGGAGGATGGACCCTATTCCACTGGTTATATGAAGGGTGAATGTTAGACTATGTGTAGACGATGGACCCTAGCCACTGGTATTGGAGGGTGGAACCAAGTCCACTGGTTTTGAGGTGGGATCCTATGTCCACTGTGTTGGAGGGAGGATCCTAGTCCCACTTGTGTTTGGAGCTGTACCAAATCCACTGCTTTTGAGGGTGACCCTAGTCCACTAATGTTGTTGGAGGGTAGAACCCTAGTCCATAGGTTTTGGAGGTTGGATCCAGTCCACTGGGGTTTTCCAGGGTGGATCTAGTCCACCTGGTGATGGAGGGTGATCCTATCACTGGTGATGAGGGTGGATCCTAGTCCACTGGTTTTGGAGGGTGGATCCAGTTTCTACATTGTTTTTGGAGGGAGGATCCTAGTCCACTGTGTTGAAGTGGTGTACCCAATCCATTTGGTTTTGGAGGGGTGGATCCTATCCACTGGTGTTGGATGGGCGATCCTAGCCCACTGTTTGGATGTGGATCCTAGTTAACTGGTGTGGAGGGTGGATCCTAGTCCACTGTGTTAAGGGTGATCCTAAATCCACTGGTTGTTGGAGGGGCAGACCCAAGGTCACTAGGTGTGGAGGTGGATCCTAATCACACTGGTTTTTGGAGGGTATCCTAGTCAACTGGTATTGGAGTGTGGATCCTAGTCCACTGGTGTTGAGTGATCCTAGTCCACATGATTTGGAGTGGAAACTAACGCACGGATTTGGAGGGTGGTGGGGGACCCTAATCCACCTGGTTTTGGAGGGTGGATACTAGTCCACAGTTTTGGAGGGTGGATCCCAGTCCACTGGTTTTGGAGGGTGATACTATGCCATTGGTTGTTGGAGGGTGGATCTAGTCCACTTGGCTTTGGAGGGTGGATCCTAGTCCACTGGTTTGGATGTGGATCCTAGCCCCGTTGTGATTGAGGTGGATCCTAGTCCACTGGTTTTGGAGGGTGGATACTAGTCCACTGGTTTTGGAGGGTGGATCCTAGTCCACTGGTTTTGGAGGATGGACCCTAGTCCCCTTATGATGGAAGGTGGACCCAGTCCACAGGTTTGGAGTTGGAACCGAGTTGCTGACTGTTGGAGGGAGGGACCCTAGTCCACTGCTTGTTTGAGGATGGACCCTAGTCCACTGGTGTTGGAGGAGGACCTACTAGTCCACAGGTTTTGGAGGGTGTATCCTAGTTCACTGCTGTTGGAGGGTGAACCCTAATCCACTGGTGTTCGAGAGTGGATCCTAGTCCACTGGTATTGGAGGGTTGATCCTAGTCCACTGTTTGGAGATGGACTCTAGTCCACAGTTTTGGAGTGGATCCATAGTCTGCTGAGGATGGTGGACCCAAGTCCACTGCTGGTGGAGTGGACCCTATCCACTGTGTTGGATGATGGATCCTAGTCCACTGTTTTAGTATGGTGGATTCTAGTCAACCTGTTTTGGAGGTGTATCCTGAGTTCCACTGGTGTTGGAGAGTGGATCCTAGTCCACTGCTGTTTGAAGATGGACCTTAGTCCACTGGTATTGGAGGGTGGATCCTAGTCAATTGCTGTTGGATGGTGGACCCTAGTCCACTGCTGTTGAAGGGTGGACCCTAATCCACTGGTGTTGGAGGATGGATCCTAGTCCACTGGTTTTGTATGGTGTATCCTAGTCCACCTTGTTATTGGAGGGTGATCCTAGTCCACTGGTGTTGGAGGAATGGATACTAGTCCACTGTTTTTGGAGGGTGGATACTATCCACTGTTTGGAGGGTGGATCCTATTCCCCTGGTGCGAGGGTGGGATCCAAGTCCACTGGTTTTGGAGGGTGGATACTAGTCCACAGTTTTTGTAACGTGGATCCCCTATTCCCCAGTGTTGAGGGTGGATCCTAGTCCACTGGTTTTGGAGGGTGGATACTAGTCCACTGGTTTTGGAGGGTGGATCCTAGTCCACTGGTTTTGGAGGGTGGATACTAGTCCACTGGTTTTGGAGGTGGATATCCCATTCCTCTGTTTTTGGAGTGGTATCAAGTTCCACTGGTATTGAGGTTGGATCCTATCCCCCTGTGTTGGATGGTGGATCGATGTCCCACTGTTTTGAGGGTGATTACTATCCACTGGTTTTGGATGGTGGAGTCCTGTCCACTGGTTTGGAGGCTGGACCCTAAGTCCCCATATGGTGGAAGGTGGACCCTAGTCCCACATTTTTTGGAGGTTGGATCCTAGTAAGCTTGCGTTGGATGGTGGACGCCTAGTTCCGACGCTTGTTAGGAGGGTGGACCCTAACCATTGGTGTTGGAGGATGGATCCTATCCCCTCTGTTTTGGATGGTGGATTCTAGTCAACTGGTTTTGGAGGTGTGATCCTAGTCCCTGGTTAGAAGATGACCTTAGTCCACTGTTATAGGAGGGTGGAACCTAGTCCACTGTTGTTGGAGGATGGACCCTTGTCCCCTTTATGTGGAGAGGGGACCCCAGTCCACAGGTTTTGGAGGATGGCTCCTAGTCCACTGGTTTTTGAGTGTGTATCCTAGTCCACTGGTGTTGGAGGATGGATCCTAGTCCCCTTATGGAGGGTGGACCCTAGTCCACTGGTGTTGGATGAACTTTAGTCCACTAGTGTTGGAGGATGGACTCTACTCCACTGGTTTTGGAGGGTGGATCCTAGTCCACTGGTGTTGGAGGGTGGATCCTAGTCCACTGGTGTTGGAGGGTGGACCCTAATCCACAGATTTTGGAGGGTGGATCCTAGTCCACTGCTGTTGGAGGGTGGACCCTAGTCCATTGGTGTTGGAGGGTGGACTCTAGTCCACAGATTTTGTAGGGTGGACCCTTGTCCACTGCTGTTGTAGGTTTGGTCCTAGTCCACTGGTGTTGGAGGGTGGGTCCTAGTCCACTGGTGTTGGAGGGTGGATCCTAGTCAACTGGTGTTGGAGTGTAAGCACTAACAGGAATCAGTGGAGACTGAATACTGCCCTGTGTTCTGTTATTTACCTAAGAATGGGCCTAGTGTTAGCCATAAACCTTGAGTACACTGTGTTGGAGTGTTTACCTGGAGTGAGTTCCGGGGGTCAACGCCCCCGCGGCCCGGTCTGTGACCAGGCCTCCTGGTGGATCAGAGCCTGATCAACCAGGCTGTTACTGCTGGCTGCACGCAAACCAACGTACGAGCCACAGCCCGGCTGGTCAGGAACCGACTTTAGGTGCTTGTCCAGTGCCAGCTTGAAGACTGCCAGGGGTCTGTTGGTAATCCCCCTTATGTATGCTGGGAGGCAGTTGAACAGTCTCGGGCCCCTGACACTTACTGTATGGTCTCTTAACGTGCTAGTGACACCCCTGCTTTTCATTGGGGGGATGTTGCATCGCCTGCCAAGTCTTTTGCTTTCGTAGTGAGTGATTTTCGTGTGCAAGTTCGGTACTAGTCCCTCTAGGATTTTCCAGGTGTATATAATCATGTATCTCTCCCCCCTGCATTTCAGGGAATACAGGTTTAGGAACCTCAAGCGCTCCCAGTAATTGAGGTGTTTTATCTGTGTTATGTTCTCTGTACATTTTCTAGGTCAGCAATTTCACCTGCCTTGAAAGATGCTGTTAGTGTGCAGCAATATTCCAGCCTAGATAGAACAAGTGTGATCTCTTTTAGCTCCCTTGAGTTTTTATAGAGTGAACACTGCTCAGCTCCCTTGAGCTTTCTCAGAGTGAACACCGCTCAACTTCCTTGAGCTTTTTAAAGAGTGAATACCACTCCTATCATTCAGTCTAGAGACTAAATGCCATGGACTTTGTCCATACTCTATATATATGGGACTTTGCGTATTAAATGAACTGTTCAGTAATTTATTTG
>NC_069428.1:32132619-32163962 GCF_026875155.1 Cherax quadricarinatus | reverse complement strand
CTGGGACAGTTTGGTTTTGGGTCCACGCTCGGACAGTTTGGGTTGGGTAAACGACCAAACGTTGGATTGCGCCCTCGCTAGGAAGCTTTGGACTTGCCCCCGCTGGTCTGTAATTTGGGCCCCTCGCTGGGGTACTGTGGATTTAGGTCCCCGCACACGCCGAAAATTTTGGTCCCGTGGGACCCCCGGGGATTGGATCCTCGCTGGAAACCGAGGACTTGGGTCCACAACCGAACAGCTATAGACTTGCGCCCTAGCTAGGATATCTACGGACTTGCGCCCTCGCTAGGACAGCTGTGGACTTGGGCCCTCGCTAGGATAGCTGTGGACTTAGGTCTACGCTCGGACAGCCGTGGATTTGGGTCCACGCTCGGACAACTGTGGACTTGGGTCCACGCTCGGATAGCTGTGGACTAGTTTCCATCCTCCAACACCAGTGGACTAGGGTCCATCCTCCAACACCAATAGACTAGGGTCAATCCTCCGACACCACTAGACTAGGTTCCACCCTCCAACACCATTGGACTAGGTTCCACCCTCCAAAAAAGGACAAGGGTCCATCCTCCAACACCAGTGGACTAGGATCCACCCTCAAAAACGTGTGGACTAGGGTCCACTCTCCATAAGAGGACTAGGGTCCATCGTCCAACACCAGTGGACAAGGGCAAACTCTCCAACTCCAGTGGACTAGGATCCACCCTTCAAAACCAGTGGACTAGGGTCCATTCTCCAGAATGGAACTAGGATAAACCCCCCAAAACCAGTGGACTAGGGTCCATCCTCCAACACCAGTGGACTAGGATCCACCCTCAAAAACGTGTGGACTAGGGTCCACTCTCCATAAGAGGACTAGGGTCCATCGTCCAACACCAGTGGACAAGGGCAAACTCTCCAACTCCAGTGGACTAGGATCCACCCTTCAAAACCAGTGGACTAGGGTCCATTCTCCAGAATGGAACTAGGATAAACCCCCCAAAACCAGCGGACTAGGATCCACCCTCCAAAGAAAGTGGACTAAGATCCATCCTCCAACACCAGTGGACTAGGGTCCACCCTCCAACAGCAGTAGACTAGGTTCCACCCTCCAAAACCTGTAGACTAGGGTCCGCCCTCCAACATAAGGGGACTAGGGTCCACTCTCTACCAGTGGACTAATGTCCACCCGCAAAACCAGTGGACTAGGGCCCACCCTCCAACACCAGTGGACTAGCATCCACCCTCCAAAACCAGTGGACTAGGGTCCATTCTCCAGAAGGGAACTAGGATAAACCACCAAAAACCAGTGGACTAGGGTCCACCCTCCAACACCAGTGGACTAGGGTCCATCCTCCAACACCAGTGGACTAGGTTCCATCCTCCAACACCAGTGGACTAGTTTCCACCCTCCAACATTAGTGGACTAATTTCCACCCTCCAACATTAGTGGACTAATTTCCACCCTCCAACATTAGTGGACTAATTTCCACCCTCCAACATTAGTGGACTAATTTCCATCCTCCAACACCAGTGGACTAATTTCCACCATCCAACACCAGTGGACTAATTTCCACCGTCGAACACGAGTGAACTACGGTCCATCCTCCAACACCAGTGGACTAGGACCCATTCTCGAACACCTGTGGACTAGGGTCCATCCTCCAACACCAATAGACTAGGGTCCATCCTCCAACACCAGTGGACTAGTGTCCATCCTCCGACACCACAAGACTAGGTTCCATCCTCCAACACCATTGGACTAGGTTCCACCCTCCAAACAAGGACAAGGGTCCATCCTCCAACACCAGTGGACTAGGATCCACCCTCCAACAGCAGTTGACTAGGATCCACCCTCCAAAACCAGTCTATTAGGGTCTATTCTCAAGAAGGGAACTAGGACAAACCCCCCAAAACCAGTGGACTAGGTTCCACCCTCCAAAACCAGTGGACTAGGGCCCATTCTCCAGAAGGGAACTAGGATAAACCCCCCAAAACCAGTGGACTAGGATCCACCCTCCCAAACCTGTGGACTAGGGTCCACCCTTCAGCACCAGTGGACCAGGGCCACTATCCAACACCAGTGGACTAGGGTCCATCCTCCAACACCAGTGGACTAGGTTCCACCCTCCAACACCAGTGAATTAGGATCCACCCTCCAAAACCAGTCGACTAGTTTCCACCATCCAACACCTGTGGACTAATTTCCACCCTTCAACACTAGTGGACTAATTTCCACCATCCAACACGAGTGAACTAGGGTCCATCCTCCAACACCAGTGGACTAGGGTTCATCCTCCAACACCAGTGGACTGTTGTCCACGCTCGGACAGCTGAGGACTTGGGTCAACCCTCGGACAGCTGAGGACTTGGGTCAACCCTCGGACAGCTGAGGACTTGGGTCAACCCTCGGGCAGGCGTGGATTTGGGTCCACGACCGAACAGCTATGGACTTCCGCCCTCGCTAGGATAGCTTTGGACTTGCGCCCTCGCTAGGACAGCTTTGGACTTGCGCCCTCGCAAGGATAGCATTGGACTTGCGCCTTCGCTAGGATAGCTTTGGACTGGCGCTCTCGCTATGATAGCTGTGGACTTGGGCCCTCCCTAGGATAGCTTTGGACTTGGGTTCACGCTCGGACAGCCATGGATTTGGGTCTACGCTCGGACAGCTGTGGACTTGGGTCCACGCTCGGACAGCTGTGGACGTGGGTCCCCGCTGGACGTTTGTGAACTTGGGGTCACCTGACAGCCGTGGTTTGGGTCCCGCCAAAAACTTGGCTTGGCCCTGGGCGGGAAGGGATTGCCCCGGTGGAAGCTGTGGACTTGGCCCCCGCAAAGCTTTGGACTTGCGCCCTCGTAGGATGTTTTGGGGCTTGCGCCCTCGCTAGGATAGTTTTTGGGGATAGCGCCCTGCTAGGATGCCGTGGACCGGGCCCTCGCAAAGGGTAGCGTGGTCTTAGGTCCACACTCGAAAGCCGGGGGATTTGGGCCCACGTCGGCAGCTGTGGACTTGGGCCCACGCTGGACAGCTGGGGTTTTGGGCCCCGCTCGGACAGCCATGGATTTGGGTCCATCCCCCAACACCGTGACTAGGTTCCACCCTCAAAAACCGTGGACTAGGCCCACCTAAAAAAAACCTGGGACTAGGACCCACCTCCACACCGTGGACTAGGATCCACACCCCAAAAATCGGGGGATGGTCCATCCAAAAAACCCCAGTGGAAAAGGGTCCTCCCCCAAAAACCCAGTGGACAGGGCCACCCTCCAACACCAGTGGCTGGGGTCCACCCCCCAAAACCCAGGCGGGGTTGGGGACTAGGCCCCCCTCCAACAGAGTGGACTAGGATCCCCCCTCCAAAACTGTGGCTGGGTCCACCATCCAACATAAGGGGCAAGAGTCCATCCTCCAACACGGGGGAAACCTAGAAAGGAACGATCTCATCAACAGCAGCCAACTGGTTTCAGGGACGGGAAACCCGTTCCAAAACCCACTGGGTTTTTTGAATGGGACGCTAAAACAAGAGAGGAGAGGTGGGGGGATTGCATTTTCTTGGACGAAAAAGGGTTTAAAACGTTCACACAAAGATTGGTGCAAAAAATGGAGGACCAAGCAGGAAAAACAGGGAGGCCTACAAAGGACGGGGGGAAAACTTGTAGGAAGACGCAGGAGTCACGGGCGTGGGGGGTGTCAGAGTGGGCACCCGTGCCCGCGGGGCCCCAGGGGTCAGTCCCAGGACCAGTGCTGTTTTGGGATTTGTGAACGCAGCGGGGGTGATGAGGTGTTGTTTGCAGATGACGTGAAGTTGAGAGGAAAAAATTCACTCGCGAAGACCCGGCAGAACTACAAAGGGATTGGACAGGTTTTTAGACTGGTCCCGAATTGGTCCCCGGAGTTCAAACCCACCAAAATGCAAAATATGAAGATTGGGGGAAGGGGGAAAGAAAGGGCCCCAGATGGTACAGTCTAGGGGGGCAGAGATACAAAAACCCCACCCAAAGGAAAAAGATCTTGGGGGGGTATTTAAAAACCCGGAATTCCCGAAGCGCACATCAACCAAATAATGCTGCGCTATGGGGCTAGAAACCTCAGAACAGCATTCCAACTCTTTAAAAAGGAATCATTCAGGACCCTGTACACCGTGTCTTGGCCCTTTTTGGATTTTTGCGGCACCAGTTTGGAACCCCACCTAGCCCAAAACGTGAAGAAACTAGAGAAAGTGCAAAAAGGGTTTTAACAGATGTCCAGGCTAAGAGGTATGTCCCAGAGGAGAGGTTAAGGGAAATCAAACCCGACGACACTGGAGGAAAAGGGAGAAGGGGGGACTGATAAACATACAAAATATGAAAAAAATTGAAAGGTGGACAAAAAACAGGGTGTTCCGGTTTGGACACAGTAACAAGGGGACACAGTTGGAAGTGAAGACCAGAAAAAATACGGGATTTGGAAGTATTTCTTTAGCCCAGAGTAGCGTAAGTGGAAAAGTTTGGGAAAACGTGTAGGGAGGCAGGTCCATAATAGCTTTAAGAGGGTATGATAAAGCCACGGCCCAGGGAGAGTGACCTAGTAGCGATCAGTGAAAAGGGGGGCCAGGGTCGACTCGACCCCGCAACCCAACTAGGTGGGTAAGGATCCACCCTCGAACACCACTGCACTAGGGTCCATCCTCCAACACCAGTGGACTAAGGTCCACCCTCCAACACCAGTTGTGGAGAAATTTTCTCCAGGAGGGGGGTATCAGCCCCCTTCAGCCCTGAGGGGCCCAGACCTCTCAGAAGGGGGAAGCGTCTTGTTTACTGCTACAGTAATTGATCACAGATGCCGTACGAGTATGCGACCTGTGGTCAACCGACCATTGCTCCTTGCAGTCCAGTGTTGCAGAGTGTATTTTAATAAGACACAGTACATCTCTTACTTTAGCAGGACAATTAAGGAAAATCCTGCTCCCACTTTATTACCATAGTAAAGATAGTGGACATTGATGTCTATGCTTAAGACAGCAAGAATCAAACCTGCTTTGCTTCATCGAGGAAGTGGCAAGGAAGCAAAAAGTACTAGGTCAGCATTTTCTTTGTCCTAGGGGAGTGACGGCATGGGGCGCTGTGGCGTCTTCAGATTACTTTTGACTCTACTGAGAGTGACACTGACGCCAGGATAACCAACAAAGAACAACGATCTTTGCGCTAAGTGTGAACAGTCTCACAAAACACAATAAACACTTAAGAGAAGTGTGATCAGCTTCTCTTGTGATAAGATTGTGAACAATAAAGATAAATTTTGTGGAACATAGTGTACCAGTGTGCGTTTCCTAGACAATGGAAGACGTGGACATCCAAGGACACTTCAGCTTCTATCAAGTCACCTGATACCTGTCGAAGGTGTGAAGAACACCATAGCTCACGTTACAAGAACAAGGTATGTTACGAATTTCTTGTGGTACGGGGGGACTGCACAGTTCTTGAGTCGCAAGGAGTTTGTAATCAGCCTATAGTCGGCAGTAAGGTGTGGAGTTTTGAGTCCAAACAAGTAAGTTGTCAGCCATCAGTGAATGAAATATGCTGACATAACACCCCCTAGGGGTAATTTATAATCTTACAAATTATAAATCTTTACAGCCCGTTGAAAGATGGTTCCGACAGCTCGACAGCTTCTAGACCTCGTCTGCAGGGGCGGCTGTGTAGACGATTTGCTGTCTTTTATCAGCTAAGTGTTCACTATATTTATATTTATAAATATCTTAGCTGGTAAAGCCATTTCTCAACACCAGTGGACTAGGGTCCAACCTCCAACACCAGTGGACTAGGGTCCACCCTCCAAAACCAGTGCCTAGGGTCCACCCTCCATCACCAGTGGACTAGGATCCACCCTCCAACACCAGTGGACTAGGGTCCATCAAACACCAGTGGACTTGGATCCACCCTCCAAAACCTGTGGACTAGGGTCCACCCTTCAGCACTAGCGGACGAAGGTCCACCCTCCAACACCAGTGGACTAGGATCCACCCTCCAAAACCAGTGGAGTAGAGTTCATCCTCCAACACTAGTGGGCTAGAGTTCATCCAACACCAGTGGACTAGGGTCCATTCTCTACAAGGGAACAAGGATAAACCCCCCAAAACCAGTGGACTAGGGTCCATCCTCTTACACCAGTGGACTAGGGTCCACTCTGCAACACCAGTGGACTAGGATCCACCCTCCAACACCAGTGGACTAGGGTCCACCCTCCAACAGCAGTTCACTAGGATCCACCCTCCAAAACCTGTGGACTAGAGTCCATCCTCCAACACCAGTGGACTAGGATCCACCCTCCAACACCAGTGGACTAAGGTCCATCCTCAAATAACAGTGGACTAGGGTCCACCCTCCAACAGCAGTTGACTAGGATCCACCCTCAAAAACCTGTGGACTAGGGTCCACCCTCCAACATAAAGGGACTAGGGTCCATCCTCCAACACCAGTAGACTAGAATAAACCCTCCAAAAGCAGTGGACTAGAGTCCATCCTCCAAAACCAGCAGACTAGGATCCACCCTCAAAAACCAGTGGACTAGGATCCGCCATCCAAAACCAGTTGACCAGGATCCACCATCCAAAGCCAGTGGACTAGGATCCATCCTCCAAAGCCAGTGGACTAGTATCCACCCTCCAAAACCAGTGGACTAGGATCCACCCTCCAACACCAGCGGACTAGGATCCACCTTCCAACACCAGTGGACTAGGATCCATCCTCCAAAACCAGTTGACTAGGATCCACCATTCAAAACCAGTGGACTAGGATCCATCCTCCAACACCAGTGGACTAGGATCCACCATTCAAAACCATTGGACTAGTATCCGCCCTCCAACACCAGTGGAGTATACTCCACCCTCCAACACCAGTGGACTAGGGTCCACCCTCCATCACCAGTGGACTAGGATCCACCCTCCAACACCAGTGGACTAGTATCCACCCTCCAACACCAGTGGACTAGGATCCACCCTCCAACACCAGTGGACTAGGATCCACCCTCCAACACCAGTGGACTAGGATCCACCCTCCAACACCAGTGGACTAGGGTCCACCCTCCAACACCAGTGGACTAGGATCCACCTCCAACACCAGTGGACTAGTATCCACCCTCCAACACCAGTGGACTAGGATCCACCCTCCAACACCAGTGGACTAGGATCCATCCTCCAACACCAGTGGACTAGTATCCATTCTCCAAAACCAATGGACTAGGCTCCACCCTCCAACACCAGTGGAGTAGGATCCACATTTAAAAACCAGTGGACTAGGATCCACCTTCCAACACCAGTGGACTAGGATCCACCCTCCAACACCATTGGACTAGGGTCCACCCTCCAACACCAGTGGACTAAAGTTCATCCAACACCAGTGGACTAGGATCCACCCTCCAAAACCAGTGGACTAGAGTCCATCCTCCAACACCAGTGGACTAAAGTTCATATAACACCAGTGGACTAGGGTCCACCCTCCAACAGCAGTTGACTAGGATCCACTCTCCAACACCAGTGGATTAGGGTCTATTCTCCACAAAGGAACTAGGATAAACCCCCCAAAACCAGTGGACTAGGGTCCGCCCTCCAACACCAGTGGACTAGGATCCACCCTCCAACACCAGTGGACCAGAGTTCATCCAACACCAGTGAACTAGGATCCATCCTCCAACACCAGTGGGCTAGGATCCACCCTTAACACCAGTGGACTAGGATGCACCCTCCAACACCAGTGGACTAGGATCCACCCTCCAAAACCAGTGGACTAGAGCCCATCCTCCAACACCAGTGGACTAGGTTCCATCCTCCAACACTAGTGAACTAGGGTCCATCGTCCAACACCAGTGGACTAGGTTCCACCCTCCAAAGCCAGTGGACTAGGGTCCATTCTCCACAAAGGAACTAGGATAAACCCCCAAAAACCAATGGACTAGGATCCACCCTCCGAAAGCAGTGGACCAGGGTCCATTCTCCACAAAGGAATTAGGATAAACCCCCAAAAACCAGTGGACTAGGGTCCACCCTCCAACAGCAGTTGACTAGGATCCACCCTCCAAAACCTATGAGCTAGGGTCCACCCTCCAACATAAGGGGACTAGGGTCCATCCTCCATCAGTAGAATAGGATAAACCCTCCAAAAGCAGTAGACTAGGATCCACCCTCCAAAACCAGTAGACTAGGATCCACCCTCCAAAACCAGTGGACTAGGATCCACCCTCCAAAATCAGTTGACTAGGCTCCACCATCCAAAACCAGTGGACTAGAGTCCATCCTCCAACACCAGTGGACTAGAGTCCATCCTCCAACACCAGTGGACTAGGATCCACCCTCCAAAACCAGTGGACAAGGATCCACCCTCCAAAACCAGCAGACTAGGATCCACCCTCCAACACCAGTGGACCAGGATCCACCCTCTAAAAGCAGTGAACTATGATTCATCCTCCAACAGCAGTGAACTAGGGTCTGCCCTCCAAACCCAGTGGCCTAGGGCCCACCCTCGAACACCAGTGGACTAGGATCCACCCTCCAAACCCAGTGGCCTAGGGCCCACCCTCGAACACCAGTGGACTAGGATCCACCCTGCAATACCAGTGGACTAGGGTCCATCGTCCTGCACCACTAGACTAACATTCATCCTCATTAACCAGTGGACTAGGGTCCGTCCTCCAACACCATTCCTAATTTCATAACATTCTAGCTCCATTCCTAGTTTTTTAACATACTAGGTACATTCCTAGTTTCCTTACTACATACATTTGTACTAGTTTCACAAATAAGAAAGTTCATTCCTAGTTTCACAATAGACTAGGTTCACTTCTAGTTACAAAACTAGGATACTAGGTTCACTCCGTTTCACAACTAATACACCAAGTTCACCCCAGTTACAAAACTAGCAGACTAGGTTCACACCTAGTTTTACAATAGACCATGGTCGTTCCTGGTTTCAAAACTTTAGACTAGGTTTATTACTAGTTTCAAAAGAAACATTAAATTTCTTTTATCATAGATCAGTATTCTTGGCAACTTAAGAGAAAAAAAAAAAAAATTTCTACCACAAATAAAATATGATCATTGCCAGTTAAAATAATTAACATTTGATATTATCAAAGTCAAAAACCTCTCCTGAAAATTCACATTCAGAACTTACAAAGTGCATTCAATTATTTCACAATAATTATTTTATGACAAACTGGTATGCCTCTGTCTTTACATTATACTGCATTCCTGGCTTTACATTAAACTGCATTCCTGACTTTACATTATACTGCATTCCTGGCTTTTCAGCAAGTAACCTTGTACAAAACACTGCAAAATATTTTTGTATTCCACACAATCTTGCACTGCAGCTTAGCAACTGCAAAAATTTAATAAGCGTGTTGAACATTCCAGCCCATAAAACTGAACTCCATGAAAAATGTATCAGCATTAGATGTACGTCTTTATACAATTAGGCAACTCTTCCGCCTCATGATAGACAAGAGTATCATAGACAAGAGTATCGAGCCTTTACCACTTCCCACATTAAATATTTTAAACACAAACTGATACAATAATTTTGGAATTACCATTAAAGTTACAAGATGTACGAATTTTGAACAGGAAGCTAAACATACTAAAAATACGAGATCAGCGAATCAATTGCTCCATCATTGCATATAAAAAAAATACCTAGTTTCGGTAGCCTCATGCACCATGTACATTGAAATTACTTCTAAAATTCTGTATTTGAGTTTAAAAAAACTCACCTGGAGTTACCTCTGTCAAGTTGCCGTTGAAATGTGTGGACACAAATTACCTGTCAAGCTGATTACCTGAGAACACATCTGTATAAAACAATCTAAGTGGGGGAAAAAAAAAAAAAACACTGTTGTTGTATTGAAGTGTTACAGATTGTTGGTGATTGTGGTAGTGGTGGTTACTGCAGTGTTGACTGGTGGTTTTTAAGTGCCAGGTTAATTACAGAGCAACGTAAATTTTTGAAAAAGAATTTGCAACAAACATTAAACTGCATTAATACACCAATGCAAGTCAAAAAAAAATTTGAAAGCACATATAAAACATTAGGTATACATAAGGTAAATAACATTAGATGATATAAAACATTAGGTATAAAACAGAAGATATAAAACATTAGAAAATGTATATACGTAATAGGATATAAAATATAAGAAAATAAATATGTAAAACATTAGGATATAAACGTAGACATAAAACATTAGAATCTATAAAACATTAAAATATAAAACAGGTATAAAACATTGTAAGATAAAACAAAAAAACATTATTAATAAGAAACATTAGGAAATATAAATATGAAACATTAGGAAATATAAATATGAAACATTAGGAAATATAAATATGAAACATTAAAAATATAAATATAAAACATTAGAAATATAAATATAAAACATAAAACATAAATCTAAAACATAAAATACATGAAACATATATATATATAAAACAGAAAATATAAACATTAGAATGTATAAAACATTGGGTATAAAACATTAGAAATAAAACATTAAAATATAAAACATTAGATGGTATAAAACAAAATATAAACATTAGAAGGTATAAAGCAATCAGAAGATATAAAACATAAGAAGGTATAAAACAGATATAAAACATTAAAATATAAAACAGATATAAAACATTATTAGATATAAAATATTAGAAGATATAAAACATTAGGTATAAAACATTAGAAGGTATAAAACATTAGATATAAAACATTAGAAGATATAAAACATTAGAAGGTATAAATCATTAGAAGGTATAAATCATAAGATATAAAATATTAAAAGATATAAAACATTAGAAGATATAAAACATTAGAAGGTATAAATCATTAGAAGATATAAAACATTAGAAGATATAAAACATTAGAAGGTATAAATCATTAGAAGATATAAAACATTAGAAGATATAAATCATTAGATATAAAATATTAAAAGATATAAAACATTAGAAGATATAAAACATTAGATATAAAACATTAGAAGATATAAAACATTAGAAGATATAAAACATTAGAAGGTATAAAACATTAGATGATATAAAACGCTTGGCAGTATAAAATGGTTTAAAACAATATGGTTGGCAGCTTAAATAATTGCAAGAGGCAGTTTCATACATTAAGCAGGACAGTACTACCTAGGGTGACAGTAGCCTCAGGCTGATAGTGCCCCAGTGCTACCCAGGCTGATAGTGCCCCAGTGCTACCCAGGCTGATAGTGCCCCAGTGCTACCCAGGCTGATAGTGCCCCAGTGCTACCCAGGCTGATAGTGCCCCAGTGCTACCCAGGCTGATAGTGCCCCAGTGCTACCCAGGCTGATAATAGCCCAAGTGCTACCCAGGCTGATAATAGCCCAAGTGCTACCCAGGCTGATAATAGCCCAAGCACTACCCAGGCTGATAGTGCCCCAGTGCTACCCAGGCTGATAGCTCAAGTGCTACCCAGGCTGATAGCCCAAGTGCTACCCAGGCTGATAGCCCAAGTGCTACCCAGGCTGATAATAGCCCAAGCACTACCCAGGCTGATAGTGCCCATGCTACCCAGGCTGATAGCCCAAGTGCTACCCAGGTGTGAGCAGCACCCAGGTGTGAGCAGCACCCAGGTATGAGCAGCACCCAGGTGTAGCACCTGGATATGAGCAGCACCCAGGTATAAACAGCCCAGGTATGAGCAGCACCCAGGTGTAGCACCCGGGTATGTGCAGCACCCAGGGGTAGCATCCTGGTATGAGCAGCATGCAGGTATGAGCAACACTCACACACAAACATGCTCCCAAAATATAAATCTTATAAACACCAGTTTTATATAAAATAAATATAACAGAAGGTAAAGTACACAGCAAGGAATACATGAAGAAATATTAACTTACTTCATGTTAGTTGTCTTGGTTTAACTAACTACTTGCCCAAAATAAGTGTTATGAGGTTACTACTGAAATCATCCAGGGGTTGAGAAGTTCAAATATCTTGCTGAGGTTGAGAAGTTCAATTATCTTACTGGGGTTGTGAAGTTCAAATATCTTACTGGGGTTGTGAACTTCAAATATCTTGCTGGGGATGTGAAGTTCAGATTTCTGGAATGATAAAATGCCCATTTCACTTGACTAATATGAAGCCTACCAAAAGGTAAATACTGGAAATACATAAGTAGCACAGGATTGTAGATGAATGGTTCAGAGAACCGGCACAGTTGATAAATTAGACACATGTGCAACTCTTGGGTTTACCTGGAGTTTACCTGGAGAGAGTTCCAGGGGTCAATGCCCCTGTGGCCCGGTCTGTAACCAGGCCTCCTGGTGGATCAGAGCCTGATCAACCAGGCTGTTACTGCTGGCTGCACGCAATCCAACGTACAAGCCACAACCCGGCTGGTCAGGTACCGACTTTAGGGGGTATCTTTATTGAGGAAACGTTTTGCCACACAGTGGCTTCATCAGTCCATACAAAGAAGTAACATGAAGAACAGGAGGAGAATGAGGTAATCAGTCCCTCAACCTCGAGTCGATATGGTCAGTTCATCAATCTTGAATAGAATGCGGCATATGTGCGGAAAAGGGACTAGTAGAGGGACTAGTACCGAACTTGCACACGAAAATCACTCACTACGAAAGCAAAAGACTTGGCAGACGATGCACCATCCCCCCAATGAAAAGCAGGGGTGTCACTAGCACGTTAAGAGACCATACAATAAGTGTCAGGGGCCCGAGACTGTTCAACTGCCTCCCAGCACACATAAGGGGGATTACCAACAGACCCCTGGCAGTCTTCAAGCTGGCACTGGACAAGCACCTAAAGTCAGTTCCTGATCAGCCGGGCTGTGGCTCGTACGTTGGTTTGCGTGCAGCCAGCAGCAACAGCCTGGTTGATCAGGCGCTGATCCACCAGGAGGCCTGGTCACAGACCGGGCCGCGGGGGCGTTGACCCCCGAAACTCTCTCCAGGTAAACTCCAGGTAATAAACCGTAGGCAGGAGAGGTGCAGCAGTCGTAGGTGGTGTCACATTTGTACAATGTGGAAGTAGGTCGTGCCCAAGGGTTAGGTTGGGAAAAGGGGGGCAAAAGGTTGAAGTTCCTAAACCTGTACTCCCTGGAACGCAGGCGAGAGAGATGATTATATACACCTGGAAAATCCTAGAGGGACTAGTACCGAACTTGCACATGAAAATCACTCACAACGAAAGCTAAAGACTCGGCAGATGATGCAACATCCCCCAATGAAAAGCAGGGGTGTCACTAGCACGTTAAGAGACAATACAATAAGTGTCAGGGGCCCAGGACTGTTCAACTGCCTCCCAGCATACATAAGAGGGATTACCAATAGACCCCTGGCTGTCGTCAAGCAGGCACTGGACAAGCACCTAAAGTCGGTACCTGACCCGCTGGGCTGTGGCTCGTACGTTGGATTGCGTGCAGCCAGCAGTAACAGCCTGGTTGATCAGGCTCTGGTCCACCATGAGGCCTGGTCACAGACCGGGCTGCAGGGGCTTTGACCCCCGAAACTCTCTCCAGGTAAACATAAACTCCAAGTAAGATTACACTGTGTGTGTGTGTGGGGGGGGGGGGGATGGAAGGTAGTCAATTTAGGGAACTGGAGCACAGATACAATTCCATAGATCAAGAGCCCCTTACCAGCATCAAGGGGTGACACTAGAGAAGGTGTGCTGTGCCACCACAAACTAACATGCTCAATAGCCCATCAATATTCCTAACACCCTTACCATCATGATTCCTAACACCCTCACCATCATGATTCCTAACACCCTCACCATCATGATTCCTAACACCTTCACCATCATGACTTAATTCACCATCACTACTAAGGAGAGAATGATGATTAATGTGTTTCTTCTTTTCTGGGTCACTGTCTCAGTGGGAAACGGCCGATGTGTTAAAAAAAATACAAAATACTGTATGAATTTTGAGGAAGGAGCAGCATATTTTTTAATGGATTTTTTAATAGCCTAATTAAAACCAAATAAGGAAAAAAAAAAGTTGCTTCAGACAACATATTTTGGATTTTAAAATGCACTGTGGAAATAAGCTAATTACAGGTCTGACATCACAAATCCGGCAATCGGTTATTCGGTTCCTTCAGTTATTCGGCACTAATTTTGGCTAGCATAATTTCAAATTTCCAGGGTCGCCACACCAACCTGCTGGTGCTGTTTGGTGGCGCTACTTACTGCATAAGTCATTCCAATTTCTTTTTCTCCATTTATTGTTTTAACCTGCTTACTTTTAGCCCTAGCCATGGTTCCAATGAATAAAAGAAATGCTTCTCATTATGTAAAGCACCTACACAGTACATTATCCATTAAAGATAAGGTGGCTTTGAAGCCACTGTTGGTTGTCATGAGCTCAGTCTCATGAAGCAGGAGAATATGCTTTATTATTACGCTAATATCAACACTACAGCTTATTTGCCTATCACAATTGATCTAATATGACATAAGAAACAATATAAATAACATAAAACATGTTAATTACTCCAGAATGTATTTGTCATAACACCGAGCAGTTTGATGGAGGTATGAAGAGGATATGGTATACAATACACATAGGGCATATATATGGTATACAAGTACCATTCCCCTATCCCTGTCTTGAGGGCTTATATTAGAGAAAACTGAGTATAGCACAGGGCTTACTGTGATATACACTCGTACTGCACCATAAACTTTATACAAAGAAGTTATTTTCTCTATATAGATTAAGACACACAGCAGCATGTGTAGAGAACCTAGGATAGCCCAAAAAAGTCAGCATGGCTTATTTTTAGTACCTGGCTTGGGTTGGCCATATATGATTTTTGGTAAATATTCGATTCCCAGCCAGGGTAGAAACATTAGGTGTGTTTCTTTACACCTGTTGTCTATGTTTACCCATCAGTAAATGGGTACCTGGGTGTTAGTCGACTAGTGTGGGTGTTATCCTGGGACACTGACCTAATTTTCTTGAAATACTCAGCATAACAAGCGGCTTTCTATATAGTAGTATGTCACTGATGTCAGCTAGGCCTGTATACCTTGTACATGTACATGTAGTAAATAAAGATATTGTTATTATTATATTATTTTCTCAGTTGTTTGTTGGGTTATCTTATTCAAACTTGGGCAATGTATGATGGAAAGATACTTCTTCGCATACACCAAAAATGAAAGAAATCAGACTATAAATAGCGGAGTTCACTTCTCAGCCATTAGCAGCCGCTTAGCGGTATATTTTTGTATGGTTGTTATGGTTATATTCTCATTTTTTCGGTCTCATTTGATAGAATGAAAGATATATTACAGAAATAGATATGATTTTGATTGCTTTCATGACGAAAAGTACCTTGAAATTGCGCTCACAGTAGCAAAAATGTTCTATTCTTTAGCGAAGCTCAAGAGTAAACAAATGACGTCACCGTCCAATACCTGTCTGCCCGCCAGTCCAAATTCCAGTATGGAGTCAAGAATGGCTCGACATTATTTATACAATTACAATAATGCAGCAGTCTGCATAACAGTAAATCTTCTATTTTTTTGTGAATAAAAATTCCAAATGGTAAGCAAGAGTAATATAAGAGGGGCCTGTAGCCGTGACTAATGAACAGAGAAAATGTTATTTTAGTGCCAGGAATGTCTGCATTGTTTATTTTGGATCCTATTTTGAAATTGGCATCTGTTGAAATTTGTGTGAAATCGGCCAAATTGCCAATTTCTGACCACTTTATTGGGTAGTTGAAATAAGTGAATGGGCGCTTTCTTGTACTCAGTTGACAGACTAGAAGTAAATAAGTTTATTCAGGTATACACAAATACAGTTACATAGATTATCATATATATCAGTGTATGTATAGAGAACCTAGGATAACCCAGAAAAGTCAGACAAAGTGACTTGTTTCCAGTACCTGGCTTGGGCTTGCCCTATATGATTTTTGGTAAATATTTTTTTTTTTCTTGGTTTTTTGATGATGGAAAGATGCTTCTTAACGTACACCAAAAATAAAAAAGACGGACGGTAAATAAGGGAGTTAACTTCTCAGCCATTAGCTGCCTCTTTGCAGCATATTTTCATATGGTTTTTATGGTTGTATTCTCATTTTTTTTTAACTCATTTGATAGAATGGAAGATATATTACAGAAATAGACATGATTTTGAGTGCTTTCATGATGAAAAGTACCTTGAAATTGAGCTTGAAGTAGCGGAAATGTTCAATTTTTGCCGATGTTCAATGAATTGTGCAAGCCAAGTTGGTTAATTTTATTGTGTGTATTCTAACCTAACCACTCTGTAATTTGGCAAACTCAGTAATCAGGCACACTACAGGTCCCAATGATGCCGGATTTGTGATGGAGGACCTGTACTTAGCAAATCAAAATTGTAATTACACATTGTAACCTTTACAAAGAAATAAAATTATTATTATTATTATTTCATGTGAAAAAAATTATTTTGTTTAATACTTTTGGGTGTCTGGAACAGATTAACTGGATTTCCATTATTTCTTATGGGGAAAATTAATTCAGATTATGACAGATTCGGTTAAAGACACACTCTGGAATAGATTAATGTCATAATCTGAGAGTCCACTGTAAATTCAAATTTAGTAAAACAATCTTGTAAGTCAAATCTGATTTACTCCTTTTAACCCGTAAACGGTCCAAACGTATATACACCTACCATCCGACTTACGACCACTGGACTTACGACCGTGTTTTTTATGCCAAATTTCTGGGAAATAAACAACTATTTGTGTAGTACACAGTGTTTATCCTAAACCTTACAGTATAAAATACAGTACTAACAGCATAAAAAGTAAAGTAAAACATGAAATACCAAAATAAAACAATAAAATAAAGTCATTAAAAAGATGTTTTGTTGATATTCAGTAGTAAAGTTCGACTTACGACCATTTCGACTTACGACCGGTTTCTCGGAACCAAACTCGGTCGTAAGTCGGATGGTAGGTGTATACGTTTTTTCAACATTTGAAAGTATGCAAAAAAAAGTAGATCTACTTTTTGTTTTTTTACATTTGAAAATGTGTAAAAAAAAACGTAATCTACTTTTGTAGCACTACACGTGTGAATGTAGATCTGCTTGGACCATTTACGGGTTAAAGGGAGAGTTCCTTAATGCTAGTGAAGGGCTCTTGATTCAAGGAACTGAATCAATAGTCCATTGCAATAGATCATTAATTCCCATTGTATGCCACCTACTGGTTTACTATAAAAAAAATAGTAACCCCCATGGCAAAGCTCTCGCTTTACACATGGAGGGCCCAGGTTCGATTCCTGGCGGGGTAGAAGCATTGACATGTTTTCTTACACCTGTTGTCCTGTTCACCTACCAGCAAGTAGGTACCTGGGTGTTAGTCGACTGGTGTGGGTCGCATCCTGAGGAGACAAAATTGAGGACAATGGAAATAAGACAGTCCTCGAAGATGCACTGCCTTTCTTGGATTATCCTGGGTGGCTAACCATCCAGAGTTAAAAATCCGAACGAAATCTTATCTTAACAATTGTAAATGACCTCACGAGGCAGTAACTGGTAGGCTTAATATATTAGGTTATAGCCTACTGGCAACAAATTAATTTTTTAATACTAATTATGTCAATAATACTAATAAAAAGACTAGTACAGTGGACCCCCGCCTTTCGGTAGCCACAACTTTCGTGAAATCCGACTTTAAGCAATTCTTTCGGCAAAATATAGCCTCGCGGTTCATGACTGACCTCGTGATTCGGCAAACATCTGGTATGCATCCAAACGGCATCCCAGCGTCAACGCGCACACAAAGCCAGACTTCCGCACCATTCACACTCTGTGGCAATGTTTATCAGAGTGACCATCACCCCAAGGGTTCATATGATACATTTCATAATAATCCATTTTTTTTTGTGCTTGCAACTGCTAAAGAAGTCGCCATGGGCCCAAAGAAAGCTAACGCCAGCCCTTTGGTAAAGAAATTGAGGAACACAACTGAATTAAAGAAAGAAAGAAATTGAAAAATATGAAAGTGGAGTGCATGTTTCAGAGCTTGTTTGGATGTATGGCAAACACCATTCAACCATCACTTCGATCATGGCGAAGGGAAAAGAAATCAAGGAAGCTGTTGTTGCAAAAGGGGTAGACATGCTGACAAAAACGAGAGATTTCAAATCCTCGAAGTGGAGAGGATATTGTTGGTGTGGATTACCCAAAAACACAGTTAGCAGGAGATAGTGTTATGCAGTCAATAATTTGTGATAAGGTAAGGCAGTTGCATGATGATCTCGTAAAAAGAATGCCTGCAACAAATGCTGTTTGTGATTTTAAGGCCAGTAAAGGCGGGTTTGAGATTTAAGCAGTGGCATACACGGTGTGGTAAGGAATGGCGAGGCTGCCAGTTCTGACAAAAAAGCGGCTGAAAAATATTTTCAGGAATTAAAGGGGTACAGAGACTGAACAATTGAAACCCCAACAGGTATTCAATTGTGACGAAACAGGCCCGTTTTGGAAGAAAATGCCAAAGAGGACCTACATCACAAAGGAGGAAACAGCATTGCCAGGACACAAGCCTATGAAAGACAGGCTAGCTCTCATGTTTTCTAGTAGTGCTAGCAGGGATTGCAAAGTAAAGCCTTTACTGTGTATCACTCTGAAAATCCCAGTGTTTTCAAAAAAACTGGGTCACCAAGGCTAATTTAGAGGATGTGGAAGGCTAACAGTAAGGTATGGGTCACGAGGGACATTTTCCTCGATTGGTTCAATGAAGTGTTTGACCCCAGTGTGAAGAAATACCTCCTGGAAAATAAATTGGAAGTCAAGTGCCTCCTGGTAATGGACAATGCTCCATTTCATCCTCCAGACTTTGAAGAGCAAATGGTGCAGGAGTTTAGTTTCATCACAGTGAGTTTTTGCTCCCTAATACCACTCTCCTCTCCTCCAGCCCATGGACCAGGAGGTCATTTCAAACTTCGAAAAAATGTACACCAAAGCATTGTTTGAAAAGTGCTGTGAAGTGACCTCAGACACTGAATTGACCCTAAGAGTTTTCCGGAAAGATCACTTCAATATCTCCCACTGCATAAACCTTTCGGGTAAGGCTTGGGAGGGAGTGACTTGCAGGACTTTGAACTCTGCTTGGAGAAAATTGTGACCTGAATGTGTACAAGAAGGAATCTGAAAGGTTTGAGGCTAACCCTGAGGAGCCTATGCCAGTTGTGGAAAGTATTGTGGCATTGGGGAATTCCATAGGGTTGGATGTGAGTTTCGAGGATGTGGAAGAGTTGATGGAGGACCACAATGAAGGGCTAACCACTACAGAACTGCAAGAGCTTCATCTGCAACACCAACAGACCACAGCGCAGGAATTTTCTTCAGAGGAGGAATAGAGATGGAGGAAGCTGCCTTCTTCAAAGATTAAGGACATTTGTGTTAAGTGGATTGAAGTGCAAACCCTTATGGATGAACTTCACCCTGACAAAGCTGTTGCAGGCTGTGTTGGCAACATGTACAAAGACAATGTTGTGTCCCATTTTAGGGATGTTTCCAAGACATGCCAGAAACAGAGCTCTCTGGACAGATATTTTGTGCAACAGGGGTCCAGTGACAAGCTGGTCGCAGTGCCATTAAAAAACAAAGTGAAGTAACCCTGGAAAAGGACTTGGTACCTGAAGTCTTTATGGAAGGGGATTCCCCTTCCAAACAATAGTGTACCTTCTTCCTCTCCCTTCCTCCCATCTTCCATCCACCCAGAAGTGGTAAGTAATATTTTATACACCTACCATCCGACTTACGACTAAGCTTGGTTCCAACCAACCGGTCGTAAGCCAAAATGGACCTAAGTCGAACCTTTGAAAATTGCCGACATACTGGGTAGGGCATAATGTCAAACTTTTCCTATATAAACTACCTACATAATACTGTAATGTACAATCATTATTTCATTTTTTTTACCATAATTTACTTCTATTATATTTTAATTATTTATTTACTGTATATAATGTATACATGGTAGTGAACTGTATTGTAAATTTTACATCCCATACAGTATCATATGTTACTGTTATCTTTATGTATTGTCGACACAGTGGAATGGGAGAATACAACTGGTAGTGTCATCCTGCCAGAATGTAGTATAACCTAAACCCTAAGTAAAGAGAAACAACTCTGGAACATGTGTAATATGTAGCTGGCTGGCTGGCCGGGTGGGTGGGAAGCCGGGTGGGTGATTGGCTGACTGAATGTGGCTCTCTCTCTCTCTCTCACAGGTACATGTAAGTAAAGTTATCATACATAGTATAAATTACCTAGGATAACCCAAATAATCCAGACAAAGTGCTATACAGTGGATCTGTGCTCCAGTGCCCTAAATTAATAATATTAATAATAATAATTATTATTATTATTACAATAATACATATGTACTAATATTAATATTATTAGTATTAAACTATAATATAATAATTGCGTCCACTCATTACTTACCTTAAAATATCTGAAGTACTCGCACAGTACTCGCTCCCATCTTGTTCCTCATCCTCATATCCGACATAGACAAGGTTGTCAGCCACAGCACAGTGTCTTCCTTTGCAGATGACACCCGAATCTGCATGACAGTGTCTTCCATTGCAGACACTGCAAGGCTCCAGGCGGACATCAACCAAATCTTTCAGTGGGCTGCAGAAAACAATATGAAGTTCAACGATGAGAAATTTCAATTACTCAGATATGGTAAACACGAGGAAATTAAATCTTCATCAGAGTACAAAACAAATTCTGGCCACAAAATGGAGCGAAACACCAACGTCAAAGACCTGGGAGTGATCATGTCGGAGGATCTCACCTTCAAGGACCATAACATTGTATCAATCGCATCTGCTAGAAAAATGACAGGATGGTTAATGAGAACCTTCAAAACTAGGGAGGCCAAATCCATGATGACACTCTTCAGGTCACTTGTTCTATCTAGGCTGGAATATTGCTGCAGACTAACAGCACCTTTCAAGGCAGGTGAAACTGCTGACCTAGAAAATGTACAGAAAACCCTTTCACGGCGCGCATAAGGGAGATAAAACACCTCAATTACTGGGAGCGCTTGAGGTTCCTAAACCTGTATTCCCTGGAATGCAGGCGAAAGAGATACATGATTATATACACCTGGAAAATCCTAGAGACTCTAGTACCGAACTTGCACACGAAAATCACTCACTACGAAAGCAAAAGACTTGGCAGACGATGCAACATCCCCCCAATGAAAAGCAGGGGTGTCACTAGCACGTTAAGAGACCATATAATAAGTGTCAGGGGCCCGAGACTGTTCAACTGCCTCCCAGCATACATAAGGGGGATTACCAACAGACCCCTGGCAGTCTTCAAGCTGGCACTGGACAAGCACCTAAAGTCGGTTCCTGACCAGCCGGGCTGTGGCTCGTACGTTGGTTTGCGTGCAGCCAGCAGCAACAACCTGGTTGATCAGGCTCTGATCAACCAGGAGACCTGGTCACAGACCGGGCCGCGGGGGCGTTGACCCCCGGAACTCTCTCCAGGTAAACTCCAGAGTGAGAGGCGAGTAAACAAGATTAAATGAATAAACAAATGAGTGTGTAGAAGGTTGGCAAGTTATGTAAACAAACGTTGTTGTTGATGTTACCAGCCCGACAGAATGATTCCTGTTCACTCTGTCAAGCCGACCAGAAAAACATCTCATATTTGTTAATTTATATGTTTATATGTTATGTAGCATGTTCATTATATAATATTGAAAAAGAAATCATAGATGGATTAAGCAAAATGTCTATATCAATGTTTTATACACATTTAATGTTCCTCAGTGATTATTGTGTTATTATCATTATTAATATGGCATCTTCAAGACCAATTACACTCTTAATGAGTGGCGCTGAGACAGACAAGCAGACAGAAAGACACAGGTAGACAGACACTCAGGTAGACACACACAGGTAGACAGACAAGACACACAGGTAGACAGAAAGACACTCACAGGTAGACAAAGACACACACAGGTAGACAAAGACAGACACACAGGTAGATGGAAAGACACACAGGTAGACAGATAAACACACACACATATATAGGCAGACAGATACAGACAGGTTTATATGCAACAGTGAAAACAAATAGAGAGTTCGAGAGTAAGAGCCTTTCTTGCCACAGACTTCATCTTAGGGGCCATGGTGAAATTTTTTGTCCAGTTAATACAGTATGATGCTGCTGACAGGACAGGGTTACTCAAACTGATGCTGCCTGCATGACGCATTGCCGCCGCGAGTATTGTCAAATATTGTACAGTGGTGTGCATCAGCCGGCCCAGCCCAGCTGCCAGATGCACTGTCCTAAGTCGAGTGGACGTATGTCGAGCAGGTCGTATGTCGGATGGTAGGTGTATATGTGTACTTGATTTCTCACTGTTTTCTGTATGTAAATCTATTTAATTTGAAAAAAATATATTTTTAATATTTTTGGGTGTCTGGAATGAATTAATTAGATTTTCATTCTTTCTTATGGGGAAAATGGTTTCGCCATTCATGAATTTCAACTTTCAGCAGACTCTCTGGAATGGATTAATCATGAAATTCGGGGGTCCACTGTACTAATTACAATATTACTAATCAGAAAAGAAATATTACTATTACATATTATACCTATTATATAAAGAAGTGTCAAACCTAAGAAATATATATAAAAAATTTTTAAGATTAGCAATGAGAATATTATTAATATTTCATATACAGTGGACCCCGGACTTACGATGTCCTCAATGTAATGCATGTTAAAACCGACTTATGATGTTTGTCAGCATAAAAATTCGACTCCAACATGCGTTGAAAAACTTGCATCATTCATCCCGTAGCATCCACGCGTCTGTCTGGCCTAAACGCCTCAGCTGAGCTTGTGTGACATTGTTTACAAGCCGGGGCAGACACAGTTGCATGGTTAGTGCTTGTAACTGCTAAAAAGGCCACCATGGGCCCAAAGAAAGCTTCTAGTGCCAACCCTGTGGTAAAAAGGGTGAGAAATACTATCGTACCACGGTCAGCTGTACTACTCGAATATGTGGAGAGACTGTTATTGGTGTGGCTTATCGAGAATACCGAGAAACAATTAACCCCAGAGGGTTAGCCACCCATGATAATGCAAGTCAGTCAGTGTGTCATCGAGGACTAACTTATTTCCATTGGGGTCCTTAATCTTGTCCCCCAGGATGCGACCCACACCAGACTAACGCCCAGGTGAACAGGAAAAAATGCCTGGAACTAGTGCTCATATTGGCGAATTTAAGGCCAGCAAAGGTTGGTTTGAGAGATTTAAGAATCGTAGTGGCATACACAGTGTGATAAGGCCTGTTCTGGAAGAAAATGCCAAACAGGACCTACATTACTCAGGAGGAAAAGGCACTCCCAGGACAGTCATCACTACATTATTGATAAAGGTGTCATTTATTCTTCATTCAGTAGACTAGTACAAGTTGAAGATTGAGACACTTATACAGCATATGGGAATCTTTATTCAGGAAACGTTTCGCCACACAGTGGCTTCATCAGTCCAATACAAAGAGGAAGGCGTAAGGAGAGGAGTATGAGGTAATCAGTCCCTCAGCCTGGAGTCGATGTGTTCAGTCCATCAATCTTGTAGGATGTGTTCAGTCAATCAATCCTACAAGATTGATGGACTGAACACATCGACTCCAGGCTGAGGGACTGATTACCTCATACTCCTCCTCTCCTTACGCCTTCCTCTTTGTATTGGACTGATGAAGCCACTGTGTGGCGAAACGTTTCCTGAATAAAGATTCCCATATGCTGTATAAGTGTCTCAATCTTCAACTTGTCGGTTTTTTTTAAAACCATTCATCACAACTAGTACAAGTACAATATATATTGTGCATGTATCCTCCTTTTTGTGTTTAGGAAAATGTATGTTTCATGTGGTAAAATTTTTTGTTCATACTTTTGGGTGTCTTGAATGGATTAATTTGATTTCCTTTATTTCTTATGGGGAGAATTAATTTGACTTACTATAATTTCGTCTTACAATGTGCTCTCAGGAACTGATTAATATTGCAAGTCGGGGTCCACTGTATAACAACTTTATATTTTAATGGAATGTACTGCAAACACCATTGATGGATTGGGTTTAAAGCCTATCTACTACATGGTCATGATTTATTGAGTTTAAAGCCTATCTACTATACAAAGGTTATAATTTATTTATTGGGTTTAAAGCCTATCTACTACACAAAGGGCATGATTTATTGGGTTTAAAGCCCATCTACTACACAAAGGCCATGATTTATTTATTGAGTTTAAAGCCCATCTACTACACAAAGGTCATGATTTATTTATTGGGTTTAAAGCCTATCTACTACACAAAGGTCATGATTTATTGGGTTTAAAGCCTATCTACTACACAAAGGTCATGATTTATTTATTGGGTTTAAAGCCTATCTACTACACAAAGGTCATGATTTATTGGGTTTAAAGCCTATCTACTACACAAAGGTCATGATTTATTTATTGGGTTTAAAGCCTACTACACAAGTCACTAATAATTTATTGGGTTTAAAGCCTATCTACTAATCAAGTCATGATTTATTGGGTTTAAAGCCTACTACTACACAAAGGTCATGAGTGATTCCCAGAGTTAAAAGCTTATTACACGAAGGTCATTATTGATTTATTGGGTTTAAAGCCCATCTACTACACAAAGGCCATGATTTATTTATTGAGTTTAAAGCCCATCTACTACACAAAGGTCATGATTTATTTATTGGGTTTAAAGCCTATCTACTACACACAGGTCATGATTTATTGGGTTTAAAGCCATCTACTACACATTTTTATTATAATCAAGGGGGAAGCGCTAAACCCGGAGGATTATACAGCGCCTGGGGGGATGTGGAAGGCATTCAGGCTTAATTCGGGGAACTGGAGCACAGATCCAATTCCCTAAATCAAGAGCCCCTCACCAACATCAAGGAACCTTCCTTGAGGGGTACACAAAGGTCATGAGTGATTTCCCGAGTTAAAAGCTTATTACACGGTTATGATGGATTTATTGGGCTTAAAGCCTATCTACTACACGAAGGTCATGATTTATTGGGTTTAAAGCCTATCTACTACACAAGTCATAATTGCTTCATTGAGTTCAAAACCTATCTACTTCATGAAGGTCATGATTTACTGGGTTTAAAGCCTATCTACTACACAAGGGTCATAATTTATTGGGCTTAAAGCCTATCTACTACACAAGTCATGATCGATTTATTGGGCTTGAAGCCTATCTACTACACGAAGGTCATGATTTATTGGGTTTAAAGCCTATCTACTTCACAAGTCATAATTGCTTCATTGGGTTTAAAACCTATCTACTTCATGAAGGTCATGATTTACTGGGTTTAAAGCCTATCTACTACACAAAGGTCATAATTTATTGGGCTTAAAGCCTATCTACTTCACGAACGTCATGATTTGCTGGGTTTAATAATCAAAAAGCACTAAACCCACTAGGGTATTGGGTTTAAAGCCTTTTTACTACACGGTCATTAAGGCTGCATGTAACCTATGCACCACCTGTCAAGAATACTTTTAATTGGAATGAATGGTTCAGAGAACCGACATGTTGATAAATTAGACACATGTGCAACTCTTGGGTATCTTTATTGAGGAAAGAAACGTTTAGCCACACAGTGGCTTCATGAGTCCATACGTAGGAGAAACTTGAAGAACAGGAGAATGAGGTAATCAGTCCCTCAACCTTGAGTGGACTGAACACATCGACTCAAGGTTGAGGGACTGATTACCTCATTCTCCTCCTGTTCAAGTTTCTCCTACCTATGGACTCATGAAGCCACTGTGTGGCTAAACGTTTCCTCAATAAAGATACCCAAGAGTTGCACACGTGTCTAATTTATCAATACTTTTAATACCTAAAATATTAACCAAAGTCCAGTAATACTGAACAGGTGTTCAGCTTTAAATCATCTCAAAATTACTAAGAAGTTCCTAAATCAATTTTTAAAAATTATAATCTTAACTAATAACTAAACCCAACGGGTCATACATAACCACAATGAGCTAAACCTACAAGGGCCATACATTATAACCATAAAGCGCTAAACCTACAAGGGTAATATAACCATAAAGAAGCTCTAAACCTACAAGGGTCATACACCGTTAGGATCTCAAAGGGTCAACACCCCCCCCCTCTAAAAAAAAAAAAAAAAAAAAAAGCTTTTGGAAAATATGAATAAATTTAACCTGCATCAACTTAAAACATGGCAACTGCAAAAAATTATATCAACTTTAAATCAGTTTAAAATAATAAACATTAAAATCAGTAATTACAAAAAAAACTACATATACTATGACATTTAAATCTTAGTTTACTAGAATAATTCAACAAGGCATCCACCATATTCACGTATCCATGGCAACAAAGTCCTTATATAACACGCTGGATAATAAATTAATGCTTCAGCGAATAATAATTTCAATTAAAATTTATAGTAGTGATATAAGTGGTAGTGACAAATGGTAAGGTCGAAAAAGTGGTAAAATAACATAAGTGGTAGACAAATGGTAAAGGGATAAGTAATAACTGATCACTTATATGTGAAAGTGACAAACGTTACCACTTACCATAAAGGTTAACAGTTACTGCTGAACTCGTCTGCTTCAATTGGAATAAAAATAATTTCACAGAATTACTACTACAGATTATATATACATACTTTTTATATTACCATGTAAATCCACTAATTATAAATAACCAGTAATTTAGGAGAAATAAAGGAAACAGAAATATCCCAGAATGAGAAAATATTTTGTATACTGAATCTCTCAATGCACACATACAGAGAACAAGTATATATATATATATACACACATTGATATGCTATATACACACATTTCAAGTTTACATCAATCCCCACAACCCCTGGGGAATGGAATATATCCCCCGCAGAGCCCGAGGAATGGAATATATCCCCCATAGCCCCTGGGGAATGGAATATATACCGAGGAATGGAATATCCCCCATAGCCCCCGGGGAGTGGAATTATCCCCCATAGCCTGGGGAATGGGATATATTCATTACTGGGAATGGTGGCTCAGATTCATTGGATCAAGATCCTCCCACTGTGGCCATGGTCCAGAAAATTTAAAATAAACGATCACTTAAGTGGTAGTGAATGGTAAAGTGACAAGTTACAACCGATCATAAACGATCACTTTTAAGGGGTAAAATGACAAATTACAACACTTACCAGTTAGTGGTAATGACAATGTTACAACCAATTACTTATACCTGGTAGTGACATACCAATTAGAGGTAAAGTGGCAAGTTACCACTTATGTAAGTGGTACGTGACAATTGACAACCACTTGCGTAGACATAAGTTACCATATTTTACAAAATTATTACTTCAGATATATTTACTTTATATAACCGTGTAAAAACATTATTTAAATGTAAACGACCAGTAATTTTGAAGAAATGAGGATAAAATTCTTACCAGAGTGCGCACCTCCCCCCCGCCATTTTCTCCCCTGCATGACTGAGGCGCCAGTTTTCGCGGGTTCCCGCACCACCACCAGTCACGTAGGAGCCGCTGAAGTGATTGGCTGATCGACAGTGACGTATGTTTGGCCAAGTGACGTCACGATTACTGACTGGCTGCTGGGTCTTAGCGTTCGAACCCGTGACGTCATAGGTTAACTCGAGACTAATTGGCTGCTGCTTCCCGCCAACTTTGTATTTGGCTGTGGCCAGGACATTTTGATGAGCTCTTGATCCAAGGATTTGGAGCACCCCTCCAATAAAAGCAATTATATATAGAAATAGTCCAGAAATGAGAAAATATTTTATATATATTCTGAATCTCAATGTATATACACCGAGTATATATACATGTATATACATAAACATCTCAAGTGTATATATACACTTGAGCCACGCGTGGTTAAGTTTTGAAACGCATTAATCATTTAGGGGGCTGAGTGACCTGGCTTTGCGCTTCCTAGAGCGGATTTCACACATTGGCGCCAAGAACGCGAGTTAATGGTGCCAACTGAGCACATGCTGTGCCGTGGCATTTACGGTAAAGCGCTAAACCCGTAGGGGGGCCATACAGTGCCTGGGGAATGGAAGTCGCTACTGGAAATAGTGGTTCAGATTCCTTGGATCAAGATCCTGCCCGTCAAGGTGATATTAAAGGCCACTTCCAGAATATATAAACTAACAACCACTTACGTAAGTGATAGTGTAAAAGGTACAATTATAATTGACCACATACAAGTGGTATTGTGATGCCATACTAAATTACCACTTAATTGGTGGTGACAAATTACAAGACCATAAACGACCACTTTTAAAGTGACATCAGTGAAGGGGCAAGTTACAACCATAAACGACAGTGGTAAAACGACATACGTTACTACCCACCACTTACAATTTTCAGACAATTTACCATTCAGTGCTAGTGACAACTTATATAAGTGGTACATGACAATTTACAACCACTTAAGTGGTGACATTAAAAGTTACTTACCATATTTTGCAGTATTACTATTTCAGATATACACACTTTATATTACCATGTAAAAACAATGTAAATGACAAGTAATTTAGGAGAAATATGGGAAAAATTCTTACCAGAGGAGCGCGCGTCCTCACGCCATCTCCCGCGCATGACTTGAGGCAAGTTATACGGGGCTCCCGCACCACACCACCACTGTGACGTAGTAGTCTCTGTGCGCTTTGATTGGCTCGTCAAGTGACGTCACGACTGCTGATTGGCTGCTAGGTTTTGGCGCTCGAACCCGTGACGTCATAGGTTAAATCTAGGCTGTAATTGGCTTCTGTTTTCCGCCAACTTAGCAACTCTCGTTTTCATTGGCTGTGGCCAGAGCGGTGACATGCATACACCTGGCAGGTGATGGGCTCTTGATCCAAGGATTTGGAGCAATCTCCCCCTAATAAAAATAAATATATTTATGTAGAAATAGCCTAGAAAGGAAATATTTATGATTAATATCTTAATGGTTCCTAACATGTATTATAAACATTGGCGCTAATTTATCGGCGCACATTACTGCGCCACTATAAGTGTTACAGGGGCGTTACTCTAAACCACTTAAGTGATAGTGACAACTTACCACTTACTAGTGATATAAGTTAAACTTTCCTCTTGTATGTGGTAAAGTGAGTTACAACTCACAAGTGGTGGTGACAATTTACACTTAACGACCTCTTGTTAATGTTTCAATCCATCATAAACCAGCACTTATAAGTGGTAGTGACGTAATAAATGGTGATAAGTGCAAGTTACATAAGTGACCATATAATATAGTTAGCACTTACCATATAAAGTTGGCTGCTGAACTTAGTTTCAACAAATTTATTGGAACAAAAATCAATAATTGCACAATTACTTTAAAAGATATATATACTGTTTATATGACCATGTAAAAGCATTAGTTAATGAAAACAACCAGTAATTTTGGCGATATAAAGGAAAAATGCTTACCGGAGGAGCGTGCATCCATACGTCATCTTCTCCCGCGCATGACTGAGGCGCAAGTTTTTCGCGGACTTATGCACCACACCAGACTGTGACGTAAGAGCCTCTGAGTACTTACTTTCATTGGCTGATCAACCGTGATGTATACATCCTCAACAGTGACGTCACAACTCTTGATTGTTTACTGGGTCTTGGCCGTCGAGTGTGACGTCATAGGTTAAATCGTGGCTTTAATTGGCTGCTGCTTCCCGCCAACCTAGCAATTTTCGTTTTGTTTAGCAGTGGCTCTTGATCCAAGGATTCAGAGCAACATTTACCTAATTAAAAATGAATGTATACATTCGTAGTGTACTTTAATCCCTTATTTGAGTTACAAGGAATTTTCCCCCTTGAGCGGGCTCAGCGCGAATAAAAAAAAATGTCGAAAAATTCACAAATTGAGTTAATCTTATAGAAAAATAGCTTAACTCTTTGGCAACACAATGGTAGAAGAATTCAAATTCAAACTCAAATTCAAATTCAAATTTTATTCTCTATAAGGATTACAATGCTGAGTTTACAGAATTTGGTTATTGTGCGGTTTACATGTAGTAAAACACTAATTACAGAGGGAGCCACTAGAACACCTAGCATGGCTAGGCATTTCGGGCAGCTTAGAATAGTTATTAACTTTAAAATATTACAAATTATGAGGTAAGTTGGTATTTTTTTTTTTTATATTTTATTGAAAAACGCAATACATAGTTATACATGTAGACAATGTAAGCAATGAAACGTATCCATTATATATAACAAAAGAAAACTCCACATTCCCTACCGTAGCACTAAACTTATACATAAGAACTAAACTAAAGACAGCCCACAGCTTCATATACAGGTGGGTTTAGTACATCCAAAATTGCAGCCATAAACACAATATGCAATATAACCCAAAGAATGTCACAGGTATTGACATTTTACATAAAACTGTATGTACGAAGACATTCTCAATTATCCAAAAATTCTTTACACACTTACTATTGTTGTATATTAAACTTCATATCAAATACATAATACGTAACACCTCAATAATTACGAAACAAATAAAGGTTAGAAAATAACAATCTCCACACCTCACCACAGAAAAACTAAACACAGTATAATATAACAAATGATTCGTCCCACCTCACGTCCATACACTACATTCGTCCCACCTCACTTCCATACACTACATTCATCACCACAAGCGAACTTACAGAATCACGTATATTTAGTAATATTTTTCAAATATAATTTCCAGTGTTGAGTAACAAACTTCTTCTACCATATAATGAAATATACAGTCATTACTATTAAACATTAACTTAAACAAGACTATATTCTTATTCTACAGACCGCAGCATTACTTGCCTCACCATCCTAACCCTACTTAACACATTGTACTTCAACACATCCTTATATACCCATCACTCGTCAATAATATTCCTTGAACTTCACCGAATACCAATATACAACCCATACTGAGTACATGAAATTCTCTCTTACATACTGCTATATACACTTGATGTATGATAAAAATCACACACGTTACATTATCTCATTATTAGCAGTACATTTGGTACACAGACATATTTATCACGCCCGCATGTCCTTTGTTTTAATACAACCACCAATCCTGATAATACATTACAACATATTCCAAATTTAACTTATCCATAACATACATCAGTATACCATTCTGAGTATGACCGTATACTTTTCACATGCACACAAATATTGCTCATTCCCATGTCCATAAAAATCTTAACAACTTTTCCCTTACAAACCACCACAAACTTACTTAAAACACACTCCACAACTACGCTGCCA
>NC_069428.1:32106608-32132119 GCF_026875155.1 Cherax quadricarinatus | reverse complement strand
TTCCTCTTGAAGAAAAATTCCTGCGCTGTGGTCTGTTGGTGTTCAGATGAAGCTCTTGCAGTTCTGTAGTGGTTAGCCCTTCATTGTGTCTCCATCAACTCTTCCACATCCTCGAAACTCACATCCAACCCTATGGAATTCCCCAATGCCACAATACTTTCCACAACTGGCATAGGCTCCTCAGGGTTAGCCTCAAACCTTTCAGATTCCTTCTTGTTACACATTCAGGTCACAATTTTCTCCAAGCAGAGTTCAAAGTCCTGCAAGTCACTCCCTCCCAAGCCTTACCCGAAAGGTTTATGCAGTGGGAGATATTGAAGTGATCTTTCCGGAAAACTCTTAGGGTCAATTCAGTGTCTGAGGTCACTTCACAGCACTTTTCAAACAATGCTTTGGTGTACATTTTTTCGAAGTTTGAAATGACCTCCTGGTCCATGGGCTGGAGGAGAGGAGAGTGGTATTAGGGAGCAAAAACTTCACTGTGATGAAACTAAACTCCTGCACCATTTGCTCTTCAAAGTCTGGAGGATGAAATGGAGCATTGTCCATTACCAGGAGGCACTTGACTTCCAATTTATTTTCCAGGAGGTATTTCTTCACACTGGGGTCAAACACTTCATTGAACCAATCGAGGAAAATGTCCCTCGTGACCCATACCTTACTGTTAGCCTTCCACATCCCTCAAATTAGCCTTGGTGACCCAGTTTTTTTGAAAACACTGGGATTTTCAGAGTGATACACCAGTAAAGGCTTTACTTTGCAATCCCTGCTAGCACTACTAGAAAACATGAGAGCTAGCCTGTCTTTCATAGGCTTGTGTCCTGGCAATGCTGTTTCCTCCTTTGTGATGTAGGTCCTCTTTGGCATTTTCTTCCAAAACGGGCCTGTTTCGTCACAATTGAATACCTGTTGGGGTTTCAATTGTTCAGTCTCTGTACCCCTTTAATTCCTGAAAATATTTTTCAGCCGCTTTTTTGTCAGAACTGGCAGCCTCGCCATTCCTTACCACACCGTGTATGCCACTATGCTTAAATCTCAAACCCGCCTTTGCTGGCCTTAAAATCACAAACAGCATTTGTTGCAGGCATTCTTTTTACGAGATCATCATGCAACTGCCTTACCTTATCACAAATTATTGACTGCATAACACTATCTCCTGCTAACTGTGTTTTTGGGTAATCCACACCAACAATATCCTCCCCTTCGAGGAATTTGAAATCTCCGTTTTTTGTCAGCATGTCTACCGCCGTTTGCAACAACAGCTCCTTGATTTCCTTATCCTTCGCCATGATCGAAGTGAATGGTTGAAGGGTGTTTGCCAACAATCCAAACAGGCTCTGAAACCATGCACTCCACTTTCATATTTTTCAATTTCTTTCTTTCTTTAATTCATCTGTGTTCCTCAATTTCTTTACTCAAAGGGCTTGGCGTTACTTTCTTTGGGCCCATGGAGACTTCTTTAGCAGTCTGCAAGCACAAAAAAAAATGGATTATTATGAAATGTATCATATTGAACCTCTTGGGGAGATGGTCACTCTGAATAAAACATTGCCACAGAGTGGTAAGGTGCGGAAGTCCTGGCTTTGTGTGCCGTTGACGCTGGGATGCCGTTCGATGCATACCAGATGTTTTGCCGAATCACGAGGTCAGTCATGACCGCGAGCTATATTTTTTTGCCGAAAGAAATTGCTTAAAGTCGGATTTCACGAAGTTGTGGCTACCGAAAGGCGGGGGCCCACGTACCTAGTCTTTTTATTAGTAATTAGACAGTAATTAGTATTAACAATATTAATTTGTTTGGCCGAGTAGGCTATAACCTAATATATTAAGCCTACAGTTACTGCCTCGTGAGGTCATTTTACAATTGTTAGATTAAAGGATATGAAAACAAAATTTCGTTCGGGATTTTAACTCGGATGTTTAGCCACCCAGCATAAAACTCCAAGAAAGGCAGTGCATCTTCGAAGGACTACTTATTTTCCATCGTCCTCAATTTTGTCTCCTCAGGATGCGACCCACACCAGTCGACTAACACCCAGGTACCTACTTTGATGGTAGGTGAACAGGACAACATGTGTAAGAAACATGTCAATGCTTATACCCCGCCAGGAATCGAACCTGGGCCCTCCATGGTGCTAAAAGCGAGAGAGCTTTGCCATGGGGGTTACTATTTTTTTTATAGTAAACAGTCAAGGTGGAAACAATGGGAATTAATGATCTATGCAATGGACTATTGATTCAGATCCTTGACTCAAGAGCCCTTCACTAGCATTATAGGGAATCTCCCTTAACCGACAATGGTCCAACACAGTCTACACTTCACCCGTGTAAGTGCTACAAAAGTAGATTTAACGTTTTTTTTTACACATTTTCAAATGTAAAAAAACAAAAAGTAGATCTACTTTTTTTTTGCATACTTTCAAATGTTGAAAAAACGTATAACACTACCATCCGACTTACGACCGAGTTTGGTTCCGAGAAACCGGTCGTAATCGAAATGTCGTAAGTCGAACTTTAACTACTGAATATCAACAAAACATCTGTTTTAATGACTTTATTTTTATTGTTTAATTTTGTATTTCATGTTTTTACTTTACTTTTTAATGCTGTTATAATGTATTTTATACTGTAAGGTTTAGGGATAAACACTGTGTACTACACAAATATTTGTTTATTTCCCAGAAATTTGGCATAACAACACGTCGTAAGTCCAGTGGTCCGTAAGAGTCGGATGGTAGTGTATATACGTTTGGAGTCCGTTTACGGGTTAACATGGAGTAAATCAGATTTGACTTACAGATGTTTTAACAAAATTTGAATTTACAGTGGACTCACAGATTAATGACATTAATCTATTCCAAGTGTGTCTTTAACCGAATCTGTCATAATCTGAATTAATTTCCCCATAAGAAATAATGGAATCCAGTTAATCCTGTTCCAGACACCCAAAAGTATTAAACAAAATAATTTTTTTCACATGAAATAATAATAATAAAATTTTATTTCTTGTAAGGTACAATGTGTAATTACAATATTGATTTGCTAAGTACAAAGATCCTCCCAACAACAAATCCGGCATCAATGGGACCTGTATGTGCTGATTACTGAGTTTGCCAAATTACAGAGTGGTTAGGTTAGAATACACACAATAAAATTACACCACTTGGCTTGCACATTCATTTGAACATTCGCAAAATTTGAACATTCCGCTACATTCAAGCTCAATTTCAAGAACTTTTCATCATGAAAGTCACTCAAAATCATGTCTATTTCTGTAATATATCTTTCCATTCTATCAAATGAGTTAAAAAAAAATGAGAAATACCACCATAAAAACCATATGAAAATATGCTGCAAAAGAGGCAGCTAATGGCTGAGAAGTTTAACTCCCTTATTTACCGTCCTCTATTTTATTTTGGTGTACGTTTAAAGAAGCATCTTTCCATCATCAAAAAACCAAGAAAAAAAAAAATATTTACCAAAAATCATATAGGGGCAAGCCCAAGCCAGGTACTGGAAACAAGGTCACTTTCTGACTTTTCAGTGATCCCCTAGGTTCTCTATACAACACTGATATAAAATGATAATCTATGTAACTGTATTTGTGTATACCTTAATAAACTATTTACTTCTAGTCTGTCAAACTGAGTACAAGAAAGCTCCATTCACTTATTTCAACTATCCCAATAAAGTGGTCAGAATTGGCAATTGGCCGATTTCACACTAATTTCAACAGATGCAATTTCAAAATAGGATCCAAAATAAACAATGCAGACATTCCTGCACAAAAATAACATTTCTCATGTTCATTAGTCACGGCTACAGGCCCCTCTTAAATTCTCTTGCTTACCATTTGGAATTTTTTTCACAAAAAAATAGAAGATTTACTGTTATGCAGACTGCTGCATTATTGTAATTGTTAACATAATGTCGAGCCATTCTTGACTCCATATGGAATTGGACTGACGCGGCAGACAAGGTATTGACGTGACGTCATTTGTTTACCTCCCTTGAGCTTCGCTAAAGAATAGAACATTTTTTGCTACTGTGAGCGCAATTTCAAAGGTACTTAACGACAGGGAAATCAATCAAAATCATATCTATTTCTGTAATATATCTTCTTCATTCTATCAAATGAGACCCGAAAAAATTGAGAAATATAACGCATAACACCATACAAAACATATACCGCTCAAGCGGCTGCTATGGCTGAGAGAAGTGAACACCGCCTATTTAATTATAGTCTGATTTTCTTTCATTTATGGTGTATTGCGAAGAAGATATCCTTTCCAAATCATACATTGCCAATTTCTTTAATAGAGATAACCCATCAACCAACGAGAAATAATATAATAATAAAGCAATATCTTTATTTACTTAATGTACATGTACAAGTATACAGGCCTAAGCTGACATCAGTCGACATACTACTTATATAGAAAGGCCGCTGTTATGTACTGAGAATTCAAGAAAATAGGTCATGTCCAGGATAACACCCACTGCAGTCGACTAACACCAGTACACATTTACTGATGGGTAAACATAGACAACAGGTTGTAAAGAAACACACCAATGTTTTTCTACTCTGGCTGGGAATCGAATATTTACCAATAATCATATATTGCCAACGCCAAGCCAGGTACTAAAAATAAGCCATGCTGACTTTTTTGGGCTATCCTAGGTTCTCTACACATGCTGCGTGAGTCTTAATCTATATAGAGAAAAATAATTTCTTTGTATAAAGTGTTATTGTGCAGTACGAGTGTATATCACAGTAAGCCCATGAGCTATACTCAGTTTTCTCTAATATAATCCCTCAAGACAGTGATAGGGGAATGGTACTTGTATACCAATATATGCCCTATGAGTATTGTAACCATAACCTCTTCATACCTCCATCAAACTGCTCGGTGTCTTATGACAAAATACCTTCTGGAGTAATAACATGTTTTTTATTTTATTTTATATTGTTTCTTATGTCATATTAGATCAATTGTGATAGGGTTCGTGGTTGAGGATGGGGATATAGGAGGCATAATGATAGAATATCAATACACCTTATCATACCCCGCGTTCCACCCCGCGCCTCTACGCACCCAGCCCACACAAAAAACACAGATAAATATATCCCACCCTACCCATCCACAAATTACTACGGCCCGCCAACAAAGCAATCTACAATATCACAACCCACCACCACGAATATCACGCGACATTCCAGCCAGGCCACCACCACCACTACACCGACCAACCACCCCCATACTCATAAAACATCTCAAATTTATATTAATTTTAACACCCTACGTTTACCGGTCTCCCACCGATGCAGAGGTGACCCAAAAAAGAAAGAAAATCCCCAAAAGAAAATACTTTCATCATTCCCACCACATTCACCACACTCACACATAATCACTGCTTTTTGTGGCAGAGGTGCTCAGAATACAACAGTTTAGAAGCATATATGTATAAAGATACACAACATAACCCCCAAACTGCCAATATCCCAAACCCCTCCTTTAAAAGTGCAGCAATTGAACTTCCCATTTCCAGGACTCAAGTCCACTATATTAAAATAACCGTTTCCCTGAATCCCTTTCACTAAATATTCCCCCTGTGCTCACACTCCAACAGATCGTCAGGTCCAATTATCAATGGTCTCCATCACTCCTATCTAAATCGCTCAATCATCGCTTGCTGGAATTCCAAGCCCCTCCCCCCACAAAACCCTCCTTTATGCCCCCTCTTTCCAACCCTTTCGAGGACAACCCTACCCCTCCTTCCTTCCACCTATAGATTTATATGCTTTCCTTGTCATTCTACTTTTTGAATCCATTCTCACTAAATGGACCAAACCACCGCAACAAAACCCCTGCTTCTGACTGCTGCCCACTTGTTCTAATGCTATTATTAACTCCACACCTTCCTCCTAATTCCACACTCCGATGTTTTCTGCATAACATTTACACCACACATTGCCCTTAGAAAAAAACAGGACAACTCCACTGCCCTCCAACCTCTCCCTTCTGCTGCATTTACCCCCAAGCTTCACAGCCATATAAGAGTGTTGGTACTACTATACTTTTCGATACATTCCCTTTCTTTGTTGCCTCCAAAGATAATTTATTTGAACTCCCATAATACCTCAATGCACCACTCACCTTTTTTCCCTCATTCAATTTCTATGTTACCTCATCCTTCATAAATCCATATCCGCCGACACGTCAACTCCCAAGTATCTAAAAACATTCACTTCTTCCATACTTCCCCCTCTCACAATTTGATATCCAATTTTTCTTTATCTAAATCCTTTATACCCTCATCAACGCTTACACCTTTCTATGTTCACTTTCAACTTTCTCTAACCTTTACAAAACACTTCTCAAAACTCATCCACTAACCTTGCAATTTTTTTTCTTTAGAATCTCCCATAAGCACAGTATCCATCAGCAAAAAGTAAACTGTGTCAATTCCCATTTTTTAATTGTGCCCCATAATTTAATCCCACCCCTCTCTTCCGAGCACACCCTAGCATTTACGTCCTTTACAAACCCCATCTGTAAATAAATATATTAAACAACCATGGTGACATTACACATCCCCTGTCTAAGACCTACTTTTAACTGGGAAGTAATCTCCCTCCTTCCTACACACCCTAACCTAGCCTCACTTCCTCATAAAAGCTCTTTTACAAAAGCATTTAGTAACTTGCCACCATTCCATATACTTGCCACATCTGCCACATTGCTCCTCTATCCACTCATATCATATGCCTTTTCTCAATCATAAAGGCAATAAAAACTTCCCTACCTTTATCTAAATACTGTTCACATACGCACCTGGAGAAGAGAGAATGCAGAGGAGAGAGAGAGATTTTTGGGAGATGTTAAGTGAATGTAATAGAGGAGCCTTTGAACCAAGGTGAGAGAGTAATTTGGTAGGGACTTGAATGCTTAAAGTAGGAGAAACTTATTAGAGAGGGTGTGGTAGGTAAGTTTGGGGTGCCAGGTGAAAAGAATAATGGAGCCCTTTGATTGAACTTTGTATAGAAAGGGGTTTAGTTATAGGTAATATACATAATTTAAGAAAAAGAGTATAAATAAGTATAAACTATATGATGTAGGGCGAATTACAGATTTGTTGGATTATTTATTGTAGATAAAAGACAGTGAGTAGACTTCCAGGATGTACATGTTTATAGAGGGGCCACAGATATTATCAGAATCACTTTCTAGTTGTAGCTACAACTGAGAGGTAAAAGGTAGATGGGATACAAGGAGAAATAAAGCATCAGGGAAATAGAGGTAAAGGTTTATAAACTAATAGAGGAGGCAGTATAGGGTAAGATATAAACAGCTATTGGATGATAGATTGGCTAATGATAGCATAGGCATGGGTCTAAGAGGTTGGTGTAGGTTTAAGAAATGTAGTGTTAGAGTGTCAGAGCAGAAAGTTTGTGTTACAGGAAAGTGGGTGCAGGAGGGAAAGAGAGCATTGGTGAATGATGATGTAAAGAGAGTAGTAAGGGAGAAAAAGTTAGCATAATGAGAAGTTGTTACAAAGTAAAGTGATGCCAGGAGGGAAGAGTATATGGAGAAAAAAGAGGAGAAGTTAAGAAGAGTGGTGGAAGCAATGTAAAAAGAGAGCAAATGAGAGAGTGGTGGCATGTTACAACAAATTTTTGGTTGAAAAAAGAAACAAAGTTTTGGAGTGGATTACAAGTAAAAAGCCTAGAGAACAAATGGATTTGTCAGTTAAAAAATAGGAGAGGAGAGTATATTAAATGGAGAGTTAGAGGTAGTGGGAAGATGGAAAAGAATATTTGATGAATTGTTAAATGTTGATGAAAGATGGGAAGCTGTGATTTCGTGTATAGGGCAAGGAAGGAACAACATCTTGTAGGAGTTGATGAAGAGCCAGTTGTGAGTGTGGGGGAAGTTTCGAGAGCATGGTAGGTAAAATGAAAAGGGTAAGGCAGCCGGGATTGATGGGATTAAAGATAGAAATGGTAAAAGCAGGTGGGGATTAGTTTTGGAGTGGTTGGTGCAATATTTTTATTTAATCAATGTATGGAAAGGGTAAGGTACCTAGGGATTGGCAAAGAAGCATGTGCATAGTTCCTCTTTGTATATAAAGGCAAAGGGGATAAAAGAAGAGGTGCAAAAATTATAGGGGGATAAGTCATGTTGAGTGACCGTAAAAAGGGTATGGTAGAGTTATAAATGAAGAGAATTAAGAGTAAGACAGAGAGAATAGGATAGCAGATGACAAGAGGCTTTAGGAAAGGGTAGGGGGTGTGTGGACCAGGTGTTATACAGTGAACAATAAGTGAAAAACAGTATTAGAAAAGGCTAAAGAGGTCTTTGTGGCATTTATGGATTTGAAAAAGGCGTATGACAGGGTGGATAGGGGGGCGAATGTGGCAGATGTTTGCAAGTGTATGGTGTAGGACGGTGATGTTACCGAAAGCATTTGAAGGTTTTTACGAGGAAAGTGTGAGCTCAAGTGTAGAGTATGTAGGAAAGAGGAAATTTTTTCCCCAGTAAAATAGTCCTTAGACAAGGATTGTGATGTCACCGTGGTTGTTTAATATATGTATAGATTGGGGTTTGTAAGAGAAGTAAATGCGAGGGGTCTTGGCAGAGGCGTGGAGTTTTAAAAGATGAAAGAATCACATCACAAAGTGGGAGTTGTCACAGCTTTGCTCTTTGCTGATGACACTGGTGCTCTTGGGAGATTCCTGAATGAGAAGTTGCAGAGACTGGTGGATGAATTTGGTAGTGAGTGCAAAAGAAGAAAATTAAAGTGAATACAGAAAGAGTAAGGTTTATGAAGGATAACAAAAAGATTAGGTTGATGAAAATGTGAATATCAGATGGAGGGGAGAGTAGGAGGAGTGAACGTAATTCAGATATTTGGGAGTGGACGTGTCAGCGGATGGGTGTATGAAAGATGAGTTGAATCATAGAATGATGAGGGAAAAATAGTTAGTGGTGGCTACTAGGAGTCTGAGGAGACAAGGAACTTTGAGTCCTTAGATGGAGGCAAAGAGTGGAATGTATGAGAGTATAGTTTTACCCAACGCTCTTAATATGGGAGGAAGCGTGGAGTGATGAATGTTAGTAGCAGCGAGGAGAAAGGCGTGGAGGCAGGGAGAAGTCATGTCTGAGGGCAATGTGGTGGGAGTGAATTATAATGCAGAGAATTCGAGTTTGGAAGTTAGGGGAGAGTTAGCGGGATACCAAAAAAGTTATGTCCAGAGGGCTGAGAAGGTTTGTTGATGTGTTTCGGGACATGTAGAGAGAAGGAGCGAACCAGAATTGACTTCCAAGTGTATCATTCCTGTCTGGAAGGAAGCGGGGTATTGTACGGCCTATGAAGGGATGGAGGGAGGGGAAAGGAGGTTTTGTGTGCGAGGGGCTTGGACTTCCCTTCCATCAGCATGCCGTGAGCGAGTTTTGATAGGAGTGAAAGGAGACAAATGGTTTTTAAATACATGACGTGCTGTTGGAGTGTGAGCAAAGTAACATTTATGAAGGGATTCAGGGAAACCGGCAGGCCGGACTTGAGTCCTGGAGATGGGAATACCCAGTGCCTCACTCTGAAGGAGAGGGTGTAAATGTTGGCAGTTTAAAACTGTAGTGTAAAGCACCCTTCTTGGCAAGACAGTGATGGAGTGAATGATGGTGAAAAGTTTTTCTTTTTCGGGCCACCCTGCCTTGGTGGGAATCGGCCAGTGTGATAATAAAAAAATAATATATATGCTTCAATGTAAACACTTGATCTACACATCCCCTACCCACTCTGAAACCTCCTTGCTCATCCGCAATCCTACATTCTGTCTTACCTCTAATTCTTTCAATTATAACCCTACCGTACACTTTTTCCCTGTTATACTCAGTAAACTTATTCCTCCTATTAATTTTTACAATCTCTTTTGTTCCCCTTTCCCTTTATATAAAGGACAAACATGCTCACTGCCAATCCCTTAGGTACCTTCCCCTCTTCCATACATTTATTAAACAAAAGTACCCACACTCGCAACACTATATCCCCCCTGCTTTTAAACAATTTCTGTCATGATCCCAACAGTTTTCCAGCTGCTTTACCCCCTTTCATTCTACGTAATGGCCTCATGTACCTCCAACACACTTACATTCTGCTCTTCTTCACTCCTAAAAGATGGTTACTGCTCCCTGGCCAGTTTGCATGAAATTAACTGCCTCCCTTTCTTTACTCAACATTTAAAAGCTCCTCAAAATAATCTCGCCAACTGCCAAATACCTCCATCTCCCCATCTAACTACTCCCCTAAAAAAACCCTCCTGTTTTTTACGACAAATCCAAACTTTCCCTAGACTACTTAACTGTTTTAACTCACTCCCAAAAATTTTTCTTATTTCATTAATATTTCTTGACAGTGAGCCTCTCTCCACTCTTTCACTGCTCTCCTTTTGCACTCTCTCACCACTCTCTCCACCTTTCCTTTACTCTCCATAACTTCTTGTCTCTTCTTATAACACTTCTGACCTTTGTAAAAACCTTCTCGTAATCTACCCTTTTCTCTTTTTAATCCACCCTTTACTTCATTCCACCAATCACATCCTATTTCCTGCCTGCCCCCTGACCCTCCTATAACCACAAACTTCTGCCCCACATACTAATACTTGCATTTTTAAAACTATTCCAACCCTCTCAACCCCACCTACTACTCATGAAAAACAGGGTCCAATGGTAAGGGTACCATACGTCGGACACCATATGGTACAGATACAAGGGATCCCTATGAAAATAAGTACCCTGACTTTTTGGGTTATCCTTGGATTTTATACATATGTTGCTGTGTATAATAATCCATATAATTGTATTTCTGTACACCTGAATAAACTTACTTATGATGCCACATGCGCTTGAGTAAGTTTATTTGGGTATACACAAATAAAGTTACATGGAATATCATACTTAGCAGCATATGTTTGGAGAACCTAGGATAACCAAAAAAGTCACAGACTTATTTCCATTAGGGTCCGTGTACCCTGTACTATGTGGTACAATGTACCATATGGTACAATGTACCATATGGTACAGTGTACCATATGGTATAATGTACCATATTGTATAATATACCATATGGTATAATGTACCATTGGTATAATGTACAATATGGTACAGTGTACCATATGGGCACATTGCACCATATGATACCATTGTATGACAGGGCACCAATGTACCATATGGTACCATTGTACCATATGGTACAATGGTACCATATGGTTCAAAACCATAGAATTCCTCTTCAGCTCCACTTCCATCAGTCTTAGAACTGTAAGTTGTGAAGAGGAGAGTCAGAATTCTCCCGGAGAGTGAGTGGGGAGTGGAGAGCCCTTGCCGCCAGGCACGATGAACAAAACTACTTTGGCGGCATTCCCACAATGCCATGCGGGTGTCCAAATTTTTTCTATAGTGTGCACACTGACCACCCAGACCCATCTCTTCAGATGTAGGCCTACCAGCCTTCTCGTGCTAAATTTGACGCCGCTAGAATTTTGGTGTAGATCTATGGTTTGGACCCTCAACGTAAAGCCGTAGATCTACGGCACGGACCCTGGAAGGGTTAAGAGCCATTCTGTTAGTCATTTTGTACTGCTAGTGAAGGGCTGAGAGTGTCATAAGCATGATGTTTTCAAAGATTTCCTCAGACACTAACAAGTGTATTCATCTTTTTAAGTTTCTAGCTATTTTCATATTTTATGGTGAAAAATAATATAAACTGCAGTGTTAGTTATATTTGTATTATCATTTTCTAGGGAAGTTGAGGCCTGGGGTCAGACATTAGCCTCATTGGTCGTACTTTTAGATTACATCGATAATATGCTGTTGCCACGCTGTGAAGATGGCAACCTTCTGTCTGGCATCAGTAGCTCACCAAATGAGCTAATGAAAATGCTTAACTCCGTACCACAGTATTCTTTCTATGGCCGCTGTTTGGGCTTCCATGTGAGTATTAGTTGTAATGTCTTAGATTTTAAGAGTTTTTTTTAACTTTTATTATGATAAATAATAATGTATGCTTATTTTGCACTGTAATAAAATATAGTGGAACCTCGGCTTACGAGTTTAATCCATTCCGTGACCTTGCTCGTATCCCAGTTTGCTCGTATTGATGAGTCAATTTTCCTCATTTAAATTAACCCTTTGACTGTCGCAACCCCAAATACTGAGGTGTCTCCTGGTGTTGCAAAATTATTAGAAAAAAAAAAATTATGAAACAATAGAGAATCTTTTTCCGATGGTAATGACGCCAAAAGTACGAAATTTGATGGAAAACCTAAGGAATTACGATCTTGCGAAGTTAGCGACCTCGGCGATATTTACGAATTGGCGATTTTGCCCACTTTGAGTCCTATTTTTGGCTAATTCCATTGTTCTAATTGACCAAACTCATAGCTATTTCTTTAGAACTCCATTTGTTCTATCGATTGAGCACAAGAAACTGACCATTTACTGATTTCAACTACCCAGTAAAGTGGTCAGAAATTGGTAATTTGGCCTTTTTCACGCAAATTAAAAAAGTGCCAGTTTCAAAATAGGGTCCGGAATGAATAATGCAGACATTCCTGGCTCTAAAATAAGGTTTTCTTTGTTCATGAGTCACGTCTCCAGGCCCCTCTGATATTACTCTTGCTTTCTATTATGAATTTTTATTCAAACAAAAAATAGAAGATTTACTGTTATGCAGACTACTGCAATGTTGTAATAATTGTATAAATAATGTCAACCCATTCATGACTGCATATTAGAATGGCTACTTGGACATTTATTGGACAATGACCTCATTTGTTTACTCGAACATTGGCAAATTTCAAACATTTCCCCTACTTTGAGCTCCATTTCAAGGTCCTTTTATCATAGTAAAACCAATCAATAAACACATCCATTTCTATAATGGTTTTCACATTCTATCAAATGTGACTATGAAAATGAGAATATATCATAAAACTATACAAAAAATACACCTCAAGGTCAGTGTTTAATAACCAAAAACACGGACGGAGTTTTTTTTTTCTCATAAGCACTGCTTGCTGGCAGGATTTTTATTTTATACTGCACACACTGACCATACAGACCGCAGTCTTTCACATGTGGCCTACCAAGATTTCTCCTGCTTGATTTTGAAGCTGCTAGAATTTTTGAGTATATATATTCAAACACATTGGTCGTAAGATGTATATATGACGACTGAAACAGTCCAAGGGTTAATTAAAAATGGCATTAATCGGTTCCAAGCAAATTCCAAGCACAGCAAAATACTTCAATTAATTTTGCTAATACAGTGGAACCCCTACTTGCGAGCGTGTCACGTGCGAGTTTTTCCAAATAACGAGCAGTTCGATGGGTCACTTTTTTTGCTTTCCATACCCCATATGCGAGCAAAATTTCCACAAAGCGAAACAACCTCAAGGCCGGTTCCTTGACCTGTGAGGGACTCTTCTTTGCTCTTGATCTCGGGAATTGTATCGGTCGCATTTTGTTTGCTGACTATCTTATTGAACTGAGCAATGTATGATGGAAAGATGCTTCTTACGTACAACCAAAAATGAAAGAAAATCTAAGCATAAAATAATGGAGTTCATCTTCTCAGCAATTAGCCACCCCTTTTGCGGTAGTTTCAAACTGGTTTTTTTTATGGTTTATTCTCGTTTTTTTGTCTCATTTGATAGAATGGAGATATATTACAGAAATAGATATATTTTAATTGCTTCACAACAAAAATTACCTTGAAATAGAGATCCAACCTAGAGAAATGGTCCATTGCTTGGCTGTTTCAGAGTAAACAAATGACGGCACTGTCCCCATTCCAGTATGCAGTCGTGAATAGGTTGACATTATTTATACAATTATTCAGTAAGGAATAACCATAAATCTTTATGTTTTGTGTGAATAAAAATTACAAATTATTTATATATTAATAATAATAATAATATGGTTAATAATAATATGCATAATAATAATAGTATAATAATAAATACAACAATAATCATAATAATTATAATATTTTATTTTTTTTTTTCAACAAGTCGGCCGTCTCCCACCAGGCAGAGTGACCCAAAAAAGAAAGAAAATCCCCAAAAAGAAAATAACTTTCATCATTCAACACTTTCACCACACTCACACATATCACTGCTTTTGGCAGAGGTGGCTCAGATACACAGTTTTAGAAGCATATATGATAAAGATACACAACATATCCCTCCAAACTGCCAATATCCCAAACCCCTCCTTTAAAAGTGCAGGCATGTACTTCCCATTTTCCAGGACTCAGTCCCGACTATATGAAAATAAACCGGTATCCCCCTGAAATCCCTTCAATAAATATTACCCTGCTCACTGCTCACACTCCAACAGATCGTCAGGTCCCAAGTATCAATGGTCTCCATCCATTCACTCCTATCTAACACCTCATGCACGCTTGCTGGATCCAAGCCCCTCGCACCACAAAACCGCTTTAACCCCCTCTTTCCAACCCTATCGATACAAACCCCCTACCCCCTTCCTTCCTTCCCCAATAGATTTTATTGCTTTCCTTGTCATTCTACTTGATCCATTCTCTCTAAATGACCCAAACCACCTCAACAACCCCTCTTCTGCCCTCCCCTTGTTTTTTTCCCCCTAATGCATTTATTAACTGCCACACCTTCTCCTAATTTCCAACTCCGAATTTTCTGCATAACATTTACACCACACATTTGCCCTTAGACAGACATCTCCACTGCTCCAACCCTCTCCTTGCTGCCTGCTGCAATTTACCAACCCAAGCTTCACATCCATATAAGAGTGTGGTACTGACTATAACTTTCATACATTCCCTTCGTTGCCTCCATAGATAATGTTGTTTTGACTTCCACATATACCTCAATGCACCACTCACCTTTTTTCCCGTCATCAATTCTATGATTAAACCTCATCCTTCCATAAATCCATCGCCGAACACGTCCATCTCCCAAGTATCTAAAAACATTCACTTTCTTCCATACTCCTCCTCCCCAATTTGATATCCAATTTTCTTTATCTAAATCCTTTGATACCCTCATCACCTTACTCCTTTCTAGTCACTTTCACTTTCTTCACCTTACACACATTCTCAAACTCATCCCCTAACCTTTGCAATTTTTCTTTAGAATCTCCCATAAGCACAGTATCATCACAAAAAGTAACTGTGTCAATTCCCATTTTGAATTTGATTCCCCATAATTTAATCCCACCCCTCTCCCGAACACCCTAGCATTTCTTCCTTTAAAAACCCCATCTATAAATATATTAAACAACCATGGGGACATTACCCCACCCGTCTAAGACCTACTTTTTACTGGGAAGTAATCTCCCTCTCTTCTACACACCCTAACCTGAGCCTCACTATCCTCATAAAAGCTCTTTACAGCATTTAGTAACTTGCCACCTATTCCATATACTTGCAACATCTGCCACATTGCTCCTCTATCCACTCTATCATATGCCTTTTCTAAATCCATAAATGCAATAAAAACTTCCCTACCTTTATCTAAATACTGTTCACATATGCACCTGGAGAAGAGAGGAATGCAGAGGAGAGAGAGAGATTTTGGGAGATGTTAAGTGAATGTATAGGAGCCTTTGAACCAAGTGAGAGAGTAATTGTGGTAGGGGACTTGAATGCTAAAGTAGGAGAAACTTTTAGAGAGGGTGTGGTAGGTAAGTTTGGGGTGCCAGGTGTAAATGATAATGGGAGCCCTTTGATTGAACTTTGTATAGAAAGGGGTTTAGTTATAGGTAATACATATTTTAAGAAAAAGAGGATAAATAAGTATACACGATATGATGTAGGGCGAAATGACATTAGTTTGTTGGATTATGTATTGGTAGATAAAAGACTGTTGAGTAGATTTCAGGATGTACATGTTTATAGGGGGGCCACAGATATATCAGATCACTTTCTAGTTGTAGCTACACTGAGAGTAAAAGGTAGATGGGATACAAGGAAGATAGAACCCATCAGGGAAAGAGAGGTAAAGGTTTATAAACTAAAAGAGGAGGCAGTTAGGGTAAGATAAACAGCTATTGGAGGATAATGGGCTAATGAGAGCTTTGGCAATGGGGTCGAAGAGGTATGGGGTAGGTTTAAAAATGTGTGTTAGAGTGTTCAGCAGAAGTTTGTGGTTACAGAAAGTGGTGCAGGGGAAAGGAGCGATTGGTGAATGATGTGTAAAGAGAGTAGTAAGGAGAAAAAGTTAGCATATGAGAATTTTTATACAAAGTAGAAGTGATGCAAGGAGGGAAGAGTATATGGGAGAAAAAGAGAAGTTAAGAGATTGGTGAAGCAATGTAAAAAGAGAGCAATGAGAGAGTGGGTGAGATGTTATCAACAAATTTTGTGAAAATAAGAAAAAGTTTTGGAGTGAGATTAACAAGTTAAGAAAGCCTAGAGAACAAAGGGATTTGTCATTTAAAAATAGGAGAGGAGAGTTTTTAAAATGGAGAGTTAAGGTATTGGAAGATGGAAAGAATATTTTGAGGAATTGTTAAATGTTGATGAAGATAGGGAAGCTGTGATTTCGTGTATAGGGCAAGGAGGAATAACATCTTGTAGGAGTGGGGAAGAGCCAGTTGTGAGTGTGGGGGAAGTTCGTGAGGCAGTGGGTAAATGAAAAGGGGTAAGGCAGCCGGGATTGATGGGATAAAGATAGAAATGTTAAAAGCAGGTGGGGATATAGTTTTGGAGTGGTTGGTGCAATTATTTAATAAATGTATGGAAGAGGGTAAGGTACCTGGGGATTGGCAAAGAGCATCCCATATTCCTTTGTATAAAGGCAAAGGGGATAAAAAGAGATGCAAAAAATATGGGGGGATAAGTCTGTTGAGTGTACCTGGTAAAGTGTATGGTAGAGTTATAATTGAAAGAAAATTTAAGAGTAAGACAGAGATAGGATAGCAGATGAACAAGGAGGCTTTAGGAAAGGTAGGGGGTGTTGGACCAGGTGTTTACAGTGAAACATATAAGTGAAAAAGTATTTTGATAAGGCTAAAGAGGTCTTTGTGGCATTTATGGGATTTGGAAAAGGCGTAAAGACAGGGGGGATAGGGGGGCAATGTGGCAGATGTTGCAAGTGATGGTGTAGGAGGTTAGGTTACTGAAAGCAGTGAAGAGTTTTTACGAGGATAGTTTAGGCTCAAGTTAGAGTATGTAGGAAAGAGGGAAAATTTTTCCCAGTAAAAAATAGCCTTAGACAAGGGTGTGTGATGTCAAACCCGGGTTGTTAATAATTTATAATGGGGTGTAAGAGAAGTAAATGCGAGGGTCTGGCAAGAGGCGTGGAGTTAAAAGATAAAGAATCACACAAAAAAGTGGGAGTTGTCACAGCTGCTCTTTGCTGATGGGCACTGTGCTCTTGGGAGATTCTGAAAGAAGTTGCAGAATTGGTGGATGAATTTGGTAGGGGTGCAAAAGAAGAAAATTAAAGGTGAATACAGGAAAGAGTAAGGTTATGAGGATAACAAAAAGATTGGTGATGAAAGATTGAATATCAGATTGGGGGAGAGAGTATGGAGGAGGTGAACGTATTCAGATATTTGGGAGTGGACGTGTCAGCGAGGTCTATGAAAGATGAGGTGAATCATAGAATTGATGAGGGAAAAAGAGTGAGTGGGGCACTTTTGGAGTCTGTGGAGACAAGGAAAATTTGTCCTTGGAGGCAAAGAGGGAATGTATGAGAGTATAGTTTTACCAACGCTCTTTTATGGTTTTGGGAAACGTGGGTGATGAATGTTGCCAGCGAGGAGAAGGCTGGAGGCAGTGGAGATGTCATGTCTGAGGGCAATGTGTGGTGTGAAAATAATGCAGAGAATTCGTATTTGGAAGTTAGGAGGAGGTGCGGGATTACCAAAACTGTTGTCCAAGGCTGAGGAAGGTTGTTAGGTGGTTCGGACATGTAGAGAGAATGGAGCGAAACAAATGACTTCAAGAGTGTATCATTTTGTAGTGGAAGGAAGGCGGGGTAGGGTCGGCCTAGGAAGGGTTGGAGGGAGGGGTTAAAGGAGGGTTTTGTGTGCGAGGGGCTTGGACCCTTTCCCGCAGGCATGCTGAGCGTGTTTGATAGGAGTGATGGAGACAAATGGTTTTTAATACTTGACGTGCTGTTGGAGTGTGAGCAAAGTAACATTTATGAAGGGATTCAGGGAAACCGGCAGGCCGGACTTGAGTCCTGGAGATGGGAAGTACAGTGCCTGCACTCTGAAGGAGGGGTGTTAATGTTGCAGTTTAAAAACTGTAGTGTAAAGCACCCTTCTGGCAAGACAGTGATGGAGTGAATGATGGTGAAAGTTTTTCTTTTTCGGGCCACCCTGCCTTGGTGGGAATCGGCCGGTGTGATAATAAAAAAAAAAAAAAATATATATATGCTTCAATGTAAACACTTGATCTACACATCCCCTACCCACTCTGAAACCTCCTTGCTCATCCGCAATCCTACATTCTGTCTTACCTCTAATTCTTTCAATTATAACCCTACCGTATACTTTTCCTAGTATACTCAGTAAACTTATTCCTCTATAATTTTTACAATCTCTTTTGTCCCCTTTCCCTTTATATAAAGGGACTATACATGCTCACTGCCAATCCCTAGGTACCTTCCCCTCTTCCATACATTTATTAAACAAAAGTACCAACCACTCCAACACTATATCCCCCCCTGCTTTTAACATTTCTGTCATGATCCCATCAGTTCCAGCTGCTTTACCCCCTTTCATTCTACGTAATGCCTCATGTACCTCCACCACACTTACATTCTGCTCTTCTTCACTCCTAAAAGATGGTATACCTCCCTGGCCAGTGCATGAAATTACTGCCTCCCTTTCTTACTCAACATTTAAAAGCTCCTCAAAATATTCTCGCCATCTGCCTAATACCTCCATCTCCCCATCTACTAACTCCCCTACTCTGTTTTTTAACTGACAAATCCATACTTTCCCTAGGCTTTCTTAACTTGTTTAAACTCACTCCAAAAATTTTTCTTATTTCATTAAAATTTCTTGACAGTGCCTCTCCCACTCTTTCATCTGCTCTCCTTTTGCACTCTCTCACCATCTCTCTCCACCTTTCTTTTACTCTCCATATACTCTGCTCTTCTTATAACACTTCTGCTTGTAAAAACCTCTCGTAAGCTACCTTTTTCTCTTTTATCACACCCTTTACTTCATTCCACCAATCACTCCTCTTTCCTCCTGCCCCCACCCTCCTATAACCACAAACTTCTGCCCCACATTCTAATACTGCATTTTTAAAACTATTCCAACCCTCTTCAACCCCCCTACTACTCATCTTTGCACTAGCTCACCTTTCTACCAATAGTCGCTTATATCTTGCCCGAACTTCCTCCTCCCTTAGTTTATACACTTTCACCTCCCTCTTACTTGTTGTTGCCACCTTCCTCTTCCCATCTACCTCTTACTCTAACTGTAGCTACAACTAAATCATGATCCGATATATCAGTTGCCCCTCTATAAACATGTACATCCTGGAGCCTACCCATCTACCTTTTATCCACTAATACATAATCTAACAAACTACTTTCATTACGTGCTACATCATACCTTGTATATTTATTTATCCTCTTTTTCATAAAATATGTATTACTTATTACCAAATTTCTTTCTACACATAGCTCAATTAAAGGCTCCCCATTTACATTTACCCCTGGCACCCCAAATTTACCTACTACTCCCTCCATAACATTTTTACCCACTTTAGAATTGAAATCCCCAACCACCATTACTCTCACACTTGATTCAAAACTCCCCATGCATTCACTCAACATTTCCCCAGAATCTCTCTCTCTCCTCTACACTTCTCTCTTCTCCAGATGCATACACGCTTACTATAACCCACTTTTCACATCCAATCTTTATTTTACTCCACATAATCCTTGAATTTATACATTTGTAGTCCCTCTTTTCCTGCCATAGCTTATCCTTCAACATTATTGCTACTCCTTCTTTAGCTCTAACTCTATTTGAAACCCCTGACCTAATTCCATTTATTCCTCTCCATTGAAACTCTCCCACCCCCTTCAGCTTTGTTTCACTTAAAGCCAGGACATCCAGTTTCTTCTCATTCATAACATCCACAATCATCTCTTTCTTATCATTCGCACAACATCCACGCACATTCAGACTTCCCACTTTGACAATTTTCTTCTTATTATTATTTTTAGTAATCTTTACAGGAAAAGGGGTTACTAGCCCATTGTTCCCGGCATTTTAGTTGACTTTTACAACACGCATGGCTTACGGAGGAAAGATTCTTATTCCACTTCCCCATGGATATAAAAGGAAAAGTAATAAGACCAGGAACTATTTAGATAAAATCAAAGAAAACTCAGATGAGTGTGTATAAATAAACGTGTACATGTATGTGTAGTGTGACCTAAGTGTTATTAGAAGCAGCAAGACATGCCTCTAATCTTGCATATTTATGAGACAGACATAAGACACCAGCAATCCTACCATCATGCAAAACAATTACAGGCTTCCGTTTTACACTCACTTGGCAGGACGGTAGTACCTCCCTGGGTGGTTGCTGTCTACCAACCTACTACCTGTATAATATGTATAATAATAATACAGTGGACCCCCGCTTAACGATCACCTCCCAATGCGACCAATTATGTTAGTGTATTTATGTAAGTGCGTTTGTACGTGTATGTTTGGGGGTCTGAAATGGACTAATATACTTCACAATATTCCTTATGGGAAGAAATTCGGTCGGTACTGGCACCTGAACATACTTCTGGAATGAAAAAATATCGTTAACCGGGGGTCCACTGTATTATGTTTGGTAGCAGAGCAGGTGCTGTGCAACTTAACATAAAGATCAACAACACTCTATTGCCAGACATAATGAGGGCAAATTCCTTGGCCTGTACCTCGACAACAACCTAAATTTCAACACCCCTATTGAACACATAACAAAAAAAGTATCCAAAACGGTGGGGATCCTCTCCAAGATATGATACTACGTGCCGCAAACTGCCCTTCTCACACTATACCTTCACTTATATACCCCATACATCACCTATGCTATCTGTGCTTGGGGTTCAACTGCAGCAACACACCTAAAGCCAATAATAACCCAACAAAAGCCGCAGTAAGAATAATCACTAAAAATCCCATCCCTGAAAACACACACTCCCCCCATCATAGATCTAAACTTACTCCCTGTTCAGAACATCCACACTTGCTGTGTGCAATCTATATCTACAGGACATTAAATTCCAATTTTAAAACCTTTGGGCCCTAAAATGCTTTCTTGATAGTTGTGACAGGATCCACAGGCATAACACCAGACACAAACATCTCTATGACATTCCCCGTGTTCGACTAAACCTTTACAAAAATTCAATGTATTTCAAAGGACCTAAAATCTGGAACACCCTGCCTGAAAACTCTAGAACTGCAGACACATTCATCACTTTTCAAAACTACAGTTAGAAAAAATCTTATCTCCCCGATCCACCCTGACAACTAACTACATGATAACCACCTGGTGGTTCACAATTACACCACTCACCCACTGACTATAAACCCAGAAATACTAATCTTAATCTTAAAATAATAAATCCAACTAGTCATAAGTTTGCCTATGATACTCCAATATAGACACCTTGTATTGTGCCAAAACAAGAGCATTCACATTGCTAAACTCACAAATTATGATCTAGTCACTTGCCTTAATACCATAATCTGTAAGGATTTAATGTTAAGAATTAATCGAAGTCTGCTCGAAATGCCTAGCCATGCTAGGTGTCCTAGTGGCCCCCCCTCTAATTAGTATTTTATAACATGTAAACCACACAATACCCAAACCTGTAAACCCCACATTGTAACCCTTATAGAGAATAAAACTTGAATTGAATTGAATAAAAATTTATAATAATAACAGCTTCAAAAGGCCGTCACTAGATGGCAGTGTTTACCACAACAAAGAGGGAGCGGTTGTGGCCGCCTTCACCTGTTACATAATGACATATTTTATTCATTCTAGAGTATATATCATGTTTCTATGTTATTTATATTGTTTGTTATGTCATATTAGATGAACTGTGATATATAAATAAGCCGTATAGATGATATTAGCGAAATTATTCATGAAGTATTTTGCCCGGTCTCCAGACAAACTCTCATCCACTGCCGACACTGCCCATACCAATACGTGAATGACATATTTTATTCATTTTAGAGTATATATCAGGTTTCTTTGTTATTTATATTGTTTATTATGTCATATTAGATGAAGTGAGATAGATAAATAAGCCGTAGAGTTTATATTAGCGAAATTATTGAAGTACAGAATTCCACTGGAACGGATTAATTGCATTTCAGTTAATTTAAATGAGGAAAATTGACTCTGCAAATGAGCAAATCCAGTTGCGAGCAAGGTCACGGAATGGATTAAACTCACAAGTAGAGGTTCCACTGTATCAACTCTGTGGCTTATTTATCCATCACAATTCATTTATTATGACATAATAGGCAATATTAATAACATAGAAACATGATATATACACTAGAATGAATAAAATACTATGTCATTACATATGTGGCTAGTCGTGGTGGCAGCGGCAGCGGCACAGCAGCCATTGTTGTTGTTTGGGTCTATAGGGCCACCACAACGGCTATTCCTGCTCCTGACTGCATACCCTCCCATGCTCTTATTATAGCAGAAAACAGAGTGTTTGTGAGGCACCGCATTAGATCACTACAAAGTTTCATAAGGAAAACAATTTATTTATTTATTTATTTATTTATTTATTAACAATTTGAGCACACATACATGTAGTATGTACTACAGCATTTGCCTTGGAGAAGAAGTGTTGGCAGGTTGATGATGGAGAAGAGTTGCTGGACACAGCGGCATATGCTGTCAGCTCATTTTGTTTCATCCTTTTTCTATCAGGTCAACAGCAATTTTTCCATGGACAGAGGTCCGCTGCTTAGAAATTACTGTAATGCCCTTTGATGGTGCTGTAGCCTTTATAGACTCCTTCTGCTTTATTATTGTACATATTGTAGAAGTGCTACGCTGGTACTGCCTGGCCAGGTCCTTAACCCTCACACCTAGTCTGTGTTTATCTATGATTTCCTGCTTTAAATCCATGGTAATCATCCTCTTTTTCTTCTCAGCACTGTCCTTTGGACTTGCTTTCTTAGGACCCATTTTACCTGGAGTTTACCTGGAGAGAGTTCCGGGGGTCAACGCCCCTGCGGCCCGGTCTGTGACCAGGCCTCCTGGTGGATCAGAGCCTGATCAACCAGGCTGTTGCTGCTGGCTGCACGCAAACCAACGTACGAGCCACAGCCCGGCTGATCCGGAACTGACTTTAGGTGCTTGTCCAGTGCCAGCTTGAAGACTGCCAGGGGTCTGTTGGTAATCCCCCTTATGTGTGCTGGGAGGCAGTTGAACAGTCTCGGGCCCCTGACACTTATTGTATGGTCTCTTAACGTGCTAGTGACACCCCTGCTTTTCATTGGGGGGATGGTGCATCGTCTGCCAAGTCTTTTGCTTTCGTAGTGAGTGATTCTCGTGTGCAAGTTCGGTACTAGTCCCTCTAGGATTTTCCAGGTGTATATAATCATGTATCTCTCCCTCCTGCGTTCCAGGGAATACAGGTTTAGGAACCTCAAGCGCTCCCAATAATTGAGGTGTTTTATCTCCGTTATGCGCGCCGTGAAAGTTCTCTGTACATTTTCTAGGTCGGCAATTTCACCTGCCTTGAAAGGTGCTGTTAGTGTGCAGCAATATTCCAGCCTAGATAGAACAAGTGACCTGAAGAGTGTCATCATGGGCTTGGCCTCCCTAGTTTTGAAGGTTCTCATTATCCATCCTGTCATTTTTCTAGCAGATGCGATTGATACAATGTTATGGTCCTTGAAGGTGAGATCCTCCGACATGATCACTCCCAGGTCTTTGACGTTTGGTGTTTCGCTCTATTTTGTGGCCAGAATTTGTTTTGTACTCTGATGAAGATTTAATTTCCTCATGTTTACCATATCTGAGTAATTGAAATTTCTCATCATTGAACTTCATATTGTTTTCTGCAGCCCACTGAAAGATTTGGTCGATGTCCGCCTGGAGCTTTGCAGTGTCTGCAATGGAAGACACTGTCATGCAGATTCGGGTGTCATCTGCAAAGGAAGACACGGTGCTGTGGCTGACATCCTTGTCTATGTCGGATATGAGGATGAGGAACAAGATGGGAGCGAGTACTGTGCCTTGTGGAACAGAGCTTTTCACCGTAGCTGCCTCGGACTTTACTCTGTTGACGACTACTCTCTGTGTTCTGTTAGTGAGGAAATTATAGATCCATCGACCGACTTTTCCCGTTATTCCTTTAGCACGCATTTTGTGCGCTATTACGCCATGGTCACACTTGTCGAAGGCTTTTGCAAAGTCTGTATATATTACATCTGCATTCCTTTTGTCTTCTAGTGCATTTAGGACCTTGTCGTAGTGATCCAATAGTTGAGACAGACAAGAGCGACCTGTTCTAAACCCATGTTGCCCTGGGTTGTGTAACTGATGGGTTTCTAGATGGGTGGTGATCTTGCTTCTTAGGACCCTTTCAAAGATTTTTATGATATGGGATGGTTAGAAACAAGAAATGGCAAGCTTTGTTTTGGTATGCAGTGCCATCTCGTGGTGGCGTCTGATCAACCAGGCTGTTACTGCTGGGCACATGCAAGCTGACGTACGAACCACAGCCCGGTTGGTTAGGTACTGACTTTAGGTGCCTGACCAGTGCCTTCTGGAAGACAGCCAGGGGCCAATTGGTAATCCCCCTTATGTATGCTGGGAGACAATTGAACAGTCCTGGGCCCCAGACACTTATTGTGTTGTCTCTCATTGTACTCGTGGCACCCCTGCTTTTCATCGGGGGAATGTTGCATCTCCTGCCGATTCTTTTGCTTTCATAGGGAGTGATTTTCGTGTGCAGGTTTCATACCAATCCCTACCAATTGTATTACCAATACATGTAGTATTATATTATTATTATAAGTATTATTATATTATTAAAATACATACATATTTACATTATTATATTATTATATTTTATTATACGTATTACAGCCTTTCCTCACTTACCAACGTACTCATTTACCAACAACTCAGAGTTACGATGGGCTCTCCAACAAGTTAGTATTGTATGCCGTATGAGAACTTGGGTTACAGAAACAGGCAGCACAGTGTCTCAGCGTCAAGCATCTCAATCTCCTTACAGCCACTTAGCACACTAGCTTTTAAAATCTCCAAGACTACATATTTGTATAAATTTGTACTTGATTGTGCACCCCATAGTACAAGATAAAAGTGCAGCAGCACTTGGAAGAGTTAAATGGAAGAAGTACAATAGAAGTGTACGTTACTATTATATTGTGCATTATTATTTTTATTATTTTTCATCACTAGCTAATGCCAACACCTCCAAC
>NC_069428.1:32057291-32106108 GCF_026875155.1 Cherax quadricarinatus | reverse complement strand
AACTAGCCACTTTCGTGGCAAAATCTAAATTCCTACGCATTTACTGATGTCAATTTGTTTATCTTGATTAACTAACGTTATATAAAAGCAGATTTTTCTCCTCTTAAAACAAAAATCCTTAACAGCATTTACTTAACTAATTTAAAAAACAAAAACGCTAAATTATAGGGAATGTTGAATTCAAGAAAGGGAAGCAAAGGTCCAGTGCCTTGGATCAAGAGCCCCTCACCAGCATCAAGGAACCTCCCTCGAGAACCTTTTTCAGCGGAATGACTAAATCAAGAGAAAAAATTACATTAATGGGAGAAACGAGTGAACGACGATAATGACAAACTCCGAATTATCCCATATCACAAATTATATAAAAATAATAATTAAGTATAAATTTCTACAACCGTAAATATTACAATTTTTTAATTACTTTCCTAAATGTTACGTAAATTATTTTAAGTTTTCAAGCGACCCTTAATGTTGTTATTACAAGACCAAGTTGACTTTGTTTTGCAACACTATTATTATTATTATGATATTCAAGGGGACGCGCTAAACCCGGAGGATTATACAGCGCCTGGGGGGGGATGTGGAAGGCATTCAGGCTTAATTCGGGGAACTGGAGCACAGATCCAATTCCCTAAATCAAGAGCCCCTCACCAACATCAAGGAACCTTCCTTGAGGGGTTGGCAACACAAGTAGATTCCCTCGTCACTAAGGTTAGGCTACAGTATTTTTCAACCTTCATCTAAGAGCTTCGCCACCATATATAAGGCGCATCACCAGGCTAAACTACCCACATTAAATGGTTATAATTATGACCATAATTTTTAAAAGGGTGGACCGGTGAGCCAGCGGAAGGCCTCGGTCAGATGACCAAAAGCTCCAACGGCGGGTTATCTAAAACCCGCGTCTCAAGAACTACTTTTCCCGGTTCCAGACAAGCCTAACCTAAATTGTACTCCAATTTATTTTGTCATTTTACTGCGTGAGTTTATGAACGATCTATACGAACTATTAACTCCAGTTTATCTGCTGCTCTTACCAGATTTATATAATTTAATCTCCCGCCGCTACAGAGTATAGTGATAACTCCAAATTCCTTGGATAAAGAGCCCTTCACCAACATCAGCTGTATAGTCCTTGTGGCTTAGCGCTCTTTTTTTTTTTATTATAATAATAATTCACCAGCATCAAGACGTTTGGTGGCTAAAGCTCCCGCTTCACACACGGAGGGCCCGGGTTCGATTCCCGGCGGGTGGAAACATTTCGACACGTTTCCTTACACCTATTGTCCTGTTCACCTAGCAGCAAATAGGTACCTGGGTGTTATCGACTGTGTGGGCGATCCTGGGGGACAAGATATAAGGACCCCAATGGAATAATTTAGACAGTCCTCGATGACGACACTGACTTTACCGCTCATTGGGTTTATCCTGGGTGAGGGCTGCTACCCTCCGGGTTAAAAATCCGAACGAAAAAAAAATCTTTCTTATCTTAACTAAGGGTTGAAAGGTCGATACGGAGTTTCATCTTTAATTTCCCGCTAGAGTCACTACTGACCCCCCCCCCCCGCGTCCACATCAATCACATGTCCGTATTAAATTTCCCGCCATAACTAGTCAAAATGATAAACCAAATTTCAACATCACCTATACAATAAACAGTAATTTTCCTCTATTATCAAAAACTTATTAACAGCATTTGCTTTAATAAGTAGAAAAGTGACAGGGGAAGGAGGCATTTAGGTTTGATCCAAGGAAGGTGAAGACATGTTAAGTCAAGAGATGGTGTGAGTGTCGCCTCTGTCGCCATCCTGTAGCCGCCAAATTCCAGTTTTCTGTAACTTATTTCCCGTTTTCTATACATTACTCTCCGTTTTTAATTTTTTCGTTCGCGCTGAGCCCGCTCTAGGGGGAGAATTCCTTATAACTCAAATAAGGTGATTAAAGTACACTACGAATGTATACATTCATTTTTAATTAGGTAAATGTTGCTCTGAATCCTTGAATCAAGAGCCACTGCTAAACAAAACGAAAATTGCTAGGTTGGCGGGAAGCAGCAGCCAATTAAAGCCACGATTTAACCTATGACGTCACAGACTCGACGGCAATACCCAGCAGCCAATCAATAGTTGTTGACTCATGGTTGATCAGCCAATGAAAGTCTCGAGAGGCTCCTACGTCACAGTCTGGTGTGTGCATAAGACCCCGAACCTTGTGGCGCCTCGTCCTTGCGCAGGAGACGATGACGTGGGGTGTTCGCTTCTCTGGTAAGTCATTTTTTTCCTTTATCGCCTAAATGCTGGTTGTTTTCATTAACTAATATGCTTTTACAATGGTCATAAACAGTATATATAATCTTTAAAGTAATGTGTAATTAATTGATTTTGTTTCCAATAAATTTGTTGAAACTTAAGTTCAGCAGCTAACTATATAATATGTGTAAGTGCTAACTAGTATTTATATGGTCCTTTATGTAACTTGCACTTCTCAACCATTTATTACGTCACTAACACTTATAAGTGCTGGTTTATGAATGGGTTGAAACATTAACAAGAGGTCGTTTAGTGGAAATTGTGTTCACCACCACTGATTGTAACTTTGTCACTTTACTACATACAAGAGGAAAGTTTAACTTATGTCACTAGTAAGTGTTAAGTTTGTCACTATCACTTATGTGGTTTAGAGATAATCGCCCCCTGTACCACTTAAAGTGGCGCCATTAATGTGCGCCGTATAAATTAGGCGCCAATGTTTATAATACATGTTAGGACCATTTAGATATTAAATCATATAAAATATTTCCTTATTCTAGGTTTATTTCTACATTAATGTATTTATTTTTAATTCAGGGGAATTGGATCCAAATCCTTGATCAAGAGCCCATCACCTGCCTGGTGTATGCATGTCACCGCTCTGGCCACAGCCAATGAAAACGAGAGTTGCTAAGTTGGCGGAAAACAGAAGCCAATTATCAGCTGATTTAACCTATGACGTCCACGGGTTCGAGCGCCAAAACCCAGCAGCCAATCAGCAGTCGTGACGTCACTTGACGAGCCAATCAAAGCGCACAGACTACGTCACAGTGGTGGTGGTGCGGGAGCCCCCCCCTCCTAAAACTTGCCTCAAGTCAAGCGCGGGAGATGGCGTGAGGGCGCGCGCTCCTTTGGTAAGCATTTTTTTCCCATATTTCTCCTAAATTGCTTGTCAATTTACATAGTTTTTTTACATAGTAATATAAAGTGTGTGTATATGTTGAAATAGTACCATACAGCAAAAGTATGGTAAGTAACTTTAATGTCACCACTTAAGTGGTTGTAATTGTCAATGGTACCACTTATATAAGGTTTGTCACTAGCACTAAATGGTAAAAATTGTCTACAAATTGTAAGTGGTGGGTAGTAAAGTATGTCGTTTTACCAGCTTTGTCGTTTATGGTTGTAAATTGCCACTTCACTAATGTCACTTATAAGTGGTTCGTTTATGGTCTTGTAATTTGTCAACACCATTAAGTGGTAATTTAGTATGGCAATCAATACCACTTGCATGTGGTCAACTATAATAGTACCTTTTTACACTATCACTTACTAATTGGTCGTTTAGTTTGTTAATATTCTGGAAGTGGCCTTTAATATCACTCTTGACGGGGCAGGATCTTGATCCAAGGAATTCTTGAACCACTATTTCCAGTAGTGATTTCCATTCCCCAGCACTGTATGACCCCCCTACGGTTTAGCGCGTGTTAACCGTAAATGCCCACGGCACAGAATGTTGCGCTCCAAGTTGGCGCCATTTAACTCTCGTTCTTGGCGCCAATATGTAAATCCTCTAGGAAGCGCAAAGGCAGGTCAACTCAGGCCCGCAAATAATTAATGATTTTCAAAAACTTAACCACGCGGTGGTCAAGTAATATATAATACACTGAAATGTTTATATATATACATGTATATATACTCGGTGTATATACATTGAGATTCAAATACAAAATTTGTATCATTTCAGGACTATTTCTACATATAATTGCCTTTTATGGGGGTCACCAAATCCTTGGATCAGACTACATCAAAATACCTGGCCACAAGCCAAATACCGGGGGGGGCAAAAGTTGGCGGGAAGCAGCCGGGCTGTGGCTCGTACTGGTTTGCGTGCAGCCAGCAGTAACAGCCTGGTTGATCAGGCCTCTAGATCCCACCAGGAGCCTGGTCCACAGACCAGGTTCCCGCCGGGGGGGCGTTGACCCCCGAACTCTCTCTAGGTAAACTCCAGCCTCATCATGCACGGGAGAAATGGCGGGAAAGGGGGTGCGCAATTCTGGTAATTTATCCTCATTCTAAATTCTGTCATTTACATTAAATAAGCTTTTACTTGGTTACATAAAGTAAATATATCTGAAGTAACAATTTTGTAGAAAATGGTAAACTTTTGTCTACGTAAGTGGTTTGTCAATTGTCACGTAACCCACTTACATAAGGGTTGTAACTTGCCACTGTTTACCTCGAATAATGGGTATGTCATACCAGTTATAAGTAATTGGGTTGTAACGGTCCATTACCAACTAATTGGTAAGTGTTAAGTTGTAATTTTGTTCCATTTTACCCCTTACAAGTGATCGTATTATGATCGGTTGTAACTTGTCACTTTAACCATTCACTAACCATTTAAGTGATCGGTTTAATTTAAATTTTCTGGACCATGGCCACGGTGGGAGGATTTTGATGCAAATGAATCTGATCCTCCATTCACAGTAATAATATATTCCATTCCCCAGGCTATGGGGGAGGATTCCCACTCCCACAGGTACGTATGGGGGATATTCCATTCCTCGGGATATATTCCATTCCCCAGGGCTAATGGGGATATATTCTTTCCCAGAGCTCTACGGGTGATATATTCCATTCCTCGGGCTCTGCGGGGGATATATTCCCATTCCCCCCGGTGTTGTGGGATTGAATGTAAACTGAATGTTTGTATAATACATATCAATTGTATATATATACTGTTCTCTGTATGTGTGCATGTGTAGATTCAGTAATACAAAATATTTTTCTCACTTATACTGGATATTTCTAACATTATAAATGTTTTAATTTAGATTTTTATTAGGGTAAGGCTTGCTTCCAAATCCTTGGATCAAGAGCCATCACCAGCACTCAAAAAGCCAAATTTCTAAATTGGCGGGAAGCAACAGCCAATTACAGCGTAGATTTTAGGCCTGACGGTCACGGCTTGAGCGCCAAGACCCAAGCAGACGTGACGTCACTGTTGGATCACCAATGAGGAGCGATCAATTACTACGTCAGTACTGGTCGTTGTGCGGTAGCCCCGCGCCTCAAGCCATGCGAGGGGAGAAGTGGAGGCGCGCGCTCCTCTGGTAAGACATATTTTCCTTTATATTCTTTTTAAATTACTGGTTATTTATAAATTAGTGGATTTAACATGGTAATTATAAACATTGTGTATAATAATCTGTAGTAGGTAATTCTGTGAAAATATTTTTATTCCAGGTTGAGCAGACAGTGTTCAGGCAGTAACTGGTTAGTCTTTATGGTAAAAGTGTAACGTTTGTCACTCTCACGTTATGAAGTGATCAGTTATTTACTTATATCACCTTTACCATATGTCTACCACTTATGTATTTTACCACTTTTACGACCTTACCATTTGTCACACCACTATATCACTACTATCAATTTTTAATTGAAATTATTATTCGCTGAATTAATTTGTCCACCGTTTTATATATAGACTTTTGTTGCCATGGATACGTGATATGGTTGATGCCTTGTGAATTATCCTAGTAAAACTAAGATTTAAAAATGTCATAGTATATAGTTTTTTTTTGTAATTACTGATTTTAATGTTTATTATTTTAAAACTGATTTAAGTTATTATAATTATTAGCAAGTTGCCATGTTTTAAGTTGAATGCAAGTTAAATTTATTCATATTTCCACCCCCCAAGGAAGGTTCTTTGATGTTTGTGAGGGGCTCTTGATTTAGGGAATTGGATCTGTCTCCATTTCCCCGACTTAGCCCTGAATGCCTTCCACAATCCCTCCCCCAGGTGCTGTATAATCCTCACGGGTTTAGCGCTTCCCCCTTGATTATAATCAATTTCCAAGAAGTTTTTTTTATTTCTTTGGGGGGGGGGTGTTGAACCCTTTGAGATCCTAACGGTGGTAGACTTGTATGTGGGGTTTTTAGCGCTTCTTTATGGTTATAATGATGACCCTTGTAGGTTTAGCGCTTTATTGTTTTATGTATGACCCGTTGGGTTTAGTTATTAGTTTTATATCATAATTTTTAAAATTGATTTAGGAACTTCTTAGTAATTTGAGATGATTTAAAGCTGAACACCTGTTCCATATTACTGGACTTTGGTTTAATAATTTAGGTTTAAAAGTATTCTTGATCATGCGGTACATAGGTACATGCAGCCTTAATGACCGTGTAGTTAAAAGCTTTAAACCTCCTACCAAACTAGTGGGTTTAGTGCTTTTTGATTAGTAAGCCCAGCAAATCCTGACGTTCGGGGAAGTAAGATAGGCTTTAAGCCCAATAAAATTATGACTTTGTGTAGTAGATAGGGCTTTAAAAACCCCGTAAATCATGGCTTTCATGAATTAGATAGGTTTTAAACCCAATGAAGCAATGTATGACTGTGTATAGATAGGATCTTTAAAACTCAATAAATCATGACTACGTGTAGTAATAGGCTTAAGCCCAATAAATCCATCATAAACCGTGGTAATAAATTTTTAAACTCGGGAAATCACTCATGACCATTGTGTAGTAGATAGGCATTAATCCCCAATAAATCATTACCCTGTGTGTAGTAGATAGGCTTTAAACCCAATAAATCATTCATGACCTTCGTGTAATAAGCTTTGAACTCGTAAATTCACTAAATGACCTTTGTGTGTAGTAGTAGGGCTTTAAACCCAATAAATCATGACGATTAGTAGATAGGCCTTTAAAGGCTTTTAAACCCAAATAACTTTATTAGTGACCTTGGTGTAGTAGGCTTTAAACCCAATACATAAATCATGACCTTTTGTGAAGTAGATGGGCTTTAAACCCAATAAATAAATTATAACCTTTGTATAGTAGAAGGCTTTAACCCAATAAATCATGATCATGTGTAGATAGGGCTTAAACCAATCCATCAATGGTGTTTGCAGTACATTCCATTAAAAGATATAAAATTGTTTATACAGTGGAACTACCCTGACTTGCACTATTAATCATTCCTGAGAGCACATTGTAAGACGAAATTATTTTAAGTCGAATTAATACTCGCCCATAATAAATAAAGGAAATCAAATTAATCCATTCAAGCCACCCAAAAGATATAAAAAAAAAAATATTACCACATGAACTATAACAATTTTCCAAACACAAAAGGAGGCTACATGCACGTATATATTGTAGCTTTGTACTTAGTGTACTAAATGAAGAATATATGAACATCAACCTTTATCGATAATGTAGTGGCTGTCCTGGGAGTGCCTTTTCTCCTGAGAATGTAGTCCTGATTGGCATTTCTTCCAGAACGGCCTTATAACACTGTGTATGCCACTACGATTCTTAAATCTCTCAAACCAACCCTTTGTTGGCCTTAAATGCGCCAATATGAGCAACTATTCCAGGCATTTTTTCCTGTTCACCTGGGGGTGTTAGTCGCTGTGTGGTCGCATCTGGGCCAATTAAGGTACCCCCAATGTAATAAGTTAGTTCCTCGTTACACACTGACTTTCTTGCATTATCGCTGGGTGGCTAACCCTCTGGGGTTAATTCTTTTCCTTTTCTCGGTATTCTCGTTAAGCCACACCAATAACACGCTCCACATCTTAGATAGTAACAGCTGACGCGTGGTACGATATATTTCTCAACCCTTTTTATTACCACATGTGGCACTAGAAGCTTTCTTTGGCCCATGGGTGGCCTTTTAGCATTTTACAATCACTAACCTCGTGCCAACCGTGTCTGCCCTGGCTTGCAAACATAACACAAGCTCAGCTGAGGCGTTTAGGCCAACAGAACACGTGAACGCTACAGGTTGAATGATGCAAGTTTTTCAACGCATGTTGGGGTCAAATTTTTATGCTGAACAAGCATCATAAGTCGGTTTTAAAACTTACAATTACATTGAAGGACATCGTAAGTCCGGGGTCCAACTGTTATTAAGATATTCTCAATGCTAATTCTTTAAAATTTTATATATATATCTTAGGTTGACAATTCTTTATATAATGGGTATAAATATGTAATAGTTAATGAAGATTACTTTTCTGATTAGTAAAATATTGTAATTAATACAGTGGACCCTCGAATTTCATGATTACCCCCTCCAGAGAGTCTGCTGAAAGTTGAAATTCATGACGTCGAAACAATTCCCATAAGGAAAAAAACATGCTGATAAAATCCAATTAAACCTTCCATATACCCAAAAAATATTAGAAAAATAACTATTTTTTTCAAATTAAATATTTACATACAGAAAACAATGAGAAATCAAAAGTTATGAACACAATATAAAATAATACACTTACCACTTCTGGGTGGGAGATGGAAGATGGGAGGAAAGGGAGAGGAAGATGATACACTATTGTTTGAAGGGGAAACCCTTCATAAAGACTCAGGAACCAAGGTCTTTTTCCAGGGTTACTTCATCTGTTTTTAATGGCACTGCGACCAGCTTGTTCACTGGATCCCCTGTGGCACAAACTATTTGTCCAGAGAGCTCATGTTTCTGGCGAGTCTTTGAAACATCCTTAAAATGGGACACAACATTGTCCCATTGTACATGTTGCCAACACAGCCTGCAACAGCATAGTCAGGGTGAAGTTCATCCATAAGTGGTTGCACATCAATCCACTTTGGCACAATGCCTTAAACTCTTTGAAGAAGGCAGCTTCCCTCCTCCATCTCTATCCTCCTCTGAAGAAAAATTCCGAGCTGAGTCTGTTGGTGTTGCAGATGAATAGCTCCTTGAAGTTCTGCTGTAGTGGTTAGCTCTTCATCGTGGTCTTTCCATCCAACTCTTCCACATCTACCGAAACTCACATCCACCATAATGAATTCCCCAAATGCCAAACAATACATTCCACAACTGGCATAGCTCCACAGGGTTAGCCTCAACCTTCAAAATTCCTTCTTACACATCAGGTCACAATTTTCTCCAAGCAGAGTTCAAAGTCCTGCAATCACTCTCTCGCCTAAGCCATACCCGAAAGGTTAATGCAGTGGAGGATATTGAATGTGATCTTTCTGGAAAACTCTAGGGTCACCTCCTGTCTGAGTCACTTCACAGCACTTTCCCAACCAATACTTTGTGTACATTTTTTGAAGTTTGAAATGACCTCCTGGTCCATTGGCTGGAGGAGAGAAGGAGTGGTATTAGGGATCAAAAACTTCACTGTGATGACATAAAACTCCTGCACCATTTGCTCTTCAAAGTCCCTGGAGATGAAATGGAGCATTGTCCATTACCAGAGGCACTTGAGTTCCAATTTATTTTCCAGGAGTATTTCTCACACTGGTCAAACACTTCATTGAACCCAATTGAGGAAAATGTCCCTCGTGCCCCATACCTTACGTTAGCCTTCCACATCCCTCAAATTAGCCTTGGTGACCAGTTTTTTTTTAAAACTAATTTCAGCAGAGTGAACACCAGTAAAGGCTTTACTTTGCAATCCCCACTAGCATACTAGAAAATATGAGATCCAGCCTGTCTTTCATAGCTTGTCCGGCAATGCTGTTTTCCTCCTTCGTGATGTAGGCCTCTTTGCATTTTTTCTTCCAAATCGGGCCTGTTTCATCACAATTGAAAACCTGTTGGGGTTTGAATTGTTCAGGTCTCTCGTACCCTTTAAATTCCTGAAAATATTTTCAGCCAGCTTTTTGTCAGAACTGGCAGTCTCCGCCATGCTTACCACACAGTGTATGGGCCACTATGCTTGCGTAAAATTTCTCAAACCACCTTTTGCTGGGCCTTAAATTCACAAACCATTTGTTGCAGGCACACTTTTTACAGATAACCATCAACACTGCCTTACCTTTTTCACAAATTATTGACTGCTTAACACTATCTATCTCCTCTAACTGTTTTGGGTATCCACACCAACAATATCCTCTCGCACTTCTTCGAGGATTTGAAAATCTTTTTTGTCAGCATGTCCTACCCCTTTTGCAAACAACAGCTCCTTGATTTCCTTTCCCTTTCGCCATGATTCAAAGTGATGCTGATATGGTGTTTGCCATACAAATCCCAGACAAGCTCTGAAACATGCAACATCTCACTTTCATATTTTTCAATTTCTTTCTTTAATTCATCGTATCCTGCATTCTTTACCAAGGTCTGGCATTATGCTTTCTTTGGGCCCATGGTGACTTCTTTAGCAGTTGCAACGCACAAAAAAAAACAATGGATTATTATGAAAATGTCTCACTGAACCCTTGTGATGTCACTCTGGATAAACATTAGCCACAGTGTGTGGAATGGTGCGAAGTCTGGCTTTGTGTGCGCGTTGACGCTTTGATGCCGTTCAGAACCATACCATATTTTTGCCGAATCACAGACAGTCATGAACTGCGAGGCTATATTATTGCCCCCAAATAATTGCGGAAAGTCAGGATTCTCACGAAAGTTGTGGCTACCGAAAGGCGGGGTTCACTGTACTGTCTTTTATTATATTATTGACAATATTAGTATTAAAAATAAATTTGTTTGCCAGTATGAGGCTAAACCTAATACTTAAGCCTACCAGTTACTGCTCGGAGGTCATTTACAATGTTCCAGAATAAGATTTTCGTCGGATTTTTAACCCTGATGGTTAGCCACCCTAGGAATAACCCAAGAAAGGCAGTGCATCTTCGAGGACGTCTTATTCCATTGTGGTCCTTCATTTTGTCTCTCAAGGATGCGACCCACACCAGGTCGAACTAACACCCAGGTACCTACTTGCTGGTAGGTGAATCAGGACAACAGTGTAAGAAAACATTCAATGTTTCTAACCCCGCCGAGGTAATCGAACCTGGGCCTCACATGCGTAAAGCGAGATCTTGCCATGGGGGTTTATTTTTTTTTATAGTAAAACCAGTAGGTGGCATACAATGGAGGTAATGATCTATGCAGATGGACTCTTGATTCAGTTCCTTAATCAAGATCCCTTCACTAGCATAAGAACTCTCCCTTTAAAAGGATCAATACCATATTTGACTAACAAGATTTTTTGTTACTAAATTTAAAATTTTACAGTGACTCTCGGATTATGAATTAATCTATTCCCAGAGAGGTGTCCTTTAACCGAATCTGTCACATAATTCTGAATTAATTTTCCCCCATAGGAGAATTAATGGAATCCATTTAATCTGTTCCAGACACCCAATAGTATTAAAAAATAATTTTTCACGGATGAAATAATAATAATAATAATTTTATTTCATTGTAAAGGTTACAATGTGTAATCTAGCAATTTTGATTGCTAAGGTAAAGATAACCCTATCATTGCCAAGGTATTCGGCAAACTAATTATAATACATAGTAACTAATTAAAAACTAGATAAAGATAATAGTACATAGTAAATTATATTTAAAACTAAAACACACTAATAGAGGTTAGCTGTTTTACAATCATATTTGGAATTCATAATCTTATATATACTTAGTACTTAACTAATTTACAAGAAATGGTGCAGTGAATATTTATGGAATGGCAGAATTAAAAGCCAGGAGTCAATGATAAATCTAGCACAGTGAGTTTTGGAATGATTTAGTTAAAAATTGTGAGATGGATTTTTTTTTTTACAGTCCAAAATTTAATAAGTTTCTGGGGAATCTTGCTGTTCATTAGCGATTTCCCAAGATCTTGGCCTTTATGTGCACATCTTCTTGCTAGTGAGAGTTTTACTCGGAGGGATGTTTGAAAAGTGCCTTATGTCTTTATTTGCTGTGCAAAAAAAAAATTCTGTTGTAACTGTCGAGGAGTTGTTTTAAGGGGAGGGATTAGAGTGGATTTAAAGTTCGTATATGTAGTAGGGCACAGTAATAAGAGTGTATGTTTGTATATTAAGCAAGTGTCTTGAAAATTGGTGGGGTGTGCTGTCTAGCCCAGGAGCTGGTTAGCACCCGCACAGCAGCTTTTTTGTTGGACTTTAAGGTCTAGGTGGTTGCTGTGGTTAAGCCCCAGCACAGATTACCAATAAGTGAGGTAAGGATATATTAAGAGAGTTGGTACAAGGTAAGGAAGAACGTTTGTTGATACATAGTAGCGTAACTTTGGAAAGGATTCCTACTGAATTGGAAATTTTCTTGGTGTGTGATGGGTGTGGGACTGAAATTTAAGATTACGTCAAGGAGAAGACCTAGATATTTGCCTTGTGTGTCTTTATATAGGGAACACCATTTAACAGTTTGTTGATTTGAATAATTTGAGGCTCTGTAGCCAAACATATGAAGAAGTTTTTTTTTCTATGTTAAGTGTGAAGTTTGTTGGTCTCATCCAAGTATATATCTTTAGGCAGTTCATTAGTTTACAGTGTTTTTTTCAATCATCAGCTGGGTCTGAATGTTAGAAGACATATGTAGAGTCATCTGCGAATAGAACTGGTGTAATGAGTTGGATGCATTGGGAGATCATTGATATGTAGATGGAAAGAGGGAGTGGGCCCTAGGACACTACCTTGTGGTACTCCTACAGCTACAGGTTGGATACGGAGAGTTTGAACTCCATTTGCATGCACGTTCTGAGTGTCCTGTCGTTAAGATAGAAATTATACAGGTAGTCAAGAATAATGTCCTCTGTTATCCATAAAGATAATTTGAGGTGTAAGAGATTGTGGTCCAGCTGTGTCAAACGCATTTTCTTGAGGTCATAAAGAGCCCCAGGGATATTCATTCCTTATCGAGAGCTAGTATATATTAGGTCAAGCTTTGTATAATAGCATCATTCGTGCTCTTTTTTTTTTTTTTTTTTTTTTTTTTCTAAATCCAAACTGGCATGGTAAGTGAATGTTGTTGGATGTCAGGTAGGAGTAAAAGTCACTTGCGTATTTATTTTTTCAAATAATCTTGATCGTATAGGCAAGTTTGATATGGGTCTGTAATTGTTTCAATAAGTTGATCTCCACCTTTGTGGATCATGGTGACCCATTGCTGTCTTTGAGTATGGATTGGAAGGTTTGAGAAGCTAAAGATTTGTTAAACATTGTTGCATAATGGGCAACAGTTCTGGTGTCAGGCTTTTTTTATATAAGAATGGTGGCAAGTTACTAGATCACCTGATTTGTTTTTTAATGATTTAATGAGAGATCGAGGTCTTAGTGGGATTAGTTTGAGCTAGGAATAGATACTATTTGGATAGTTGCCAGGAGGTACTCGCTCAGAAGGGTTATTTGAGCTAGAATAGACTCGCTAGCTTTAGAATCTATAGTAGAGAAAAGACATAAATTTGTGTGCTGTGACATAGGTTTCATGTGAGATTCATCTGTTTAGTTGAAGTCTTTCTATTCAGTCGATTTTCTCGAGCCCAAAATTTTGGAGAGGTTTGCCAGGTACTTTTCATGTCACCTTTCATTTCACTAAATCTACTTTCATAATACATTTGCTTTGATTTACGTATTAGTTTTGCGAGTATTGATGCGAGTCTTTTTGTAATTTCTTTAGTAATTAAGCCTAATCTGAACTGCTTTTAAGTTTGGTGTTTTTTATTAATAGATTTGAGGATACTTCTAGATAGCCATGGGCTATTAGCTCTTTCTGTGACTTGTTTTTCATTTTGACTGGGCAGTGTTTGTTGTAGAGGTTTAGGGTTTTATGTAAAAAAAATTTGGTATCTTTATCGATATTAGTTCATCTTAAGTTAATTTTAAGCCAGCCCGTAATGCTATGCATAGTATAAGTGGCTTTGAGCAATGGCAGTCAATGCTCTTAATCTGTAGTTTTGTACCTCTGTATGTGTGCTCAAATTTTTAAATAAATAAATAAATTACTGTCATTTAGCTCTCTCTGCCAATCAGTGGCACCTAGTGCTAGTTTTAGGTTGTTTATCGATGTCTCGTCATGCAGGCGAAATGAGATCTTGTTTCTTGAGGCAGTTTAATAAGTTGTTATGAGAATGGAGGATTAGTGTCTGTGGGTGTTATTCTGTGATAATACCTGCTTTATTGGGGATATTTGTTGGTCCAGATATGGTCGAGTTAACGAAGCACTAGTGTCAGAGATTCTTGTTGCTTGTTATGGGGTAGCAATAAGTTGTTGTCATTAGCATTTTGGTGAAATCGAACTACTGAGGGTCCGGTGCCTTGGATAATGTTGAATGTTGAAACTCCTGCTAGCTCCAGAAGGTGTTTATTCAACACTGACTCAGTTATCATGTTTCTAAGGTTTATTGCTAAAATGTAAGTGTTTGAATTATGATAGTCTGTAACTGCACCAACTGCTATAGTTTCTTAAGTGTTCTTGGAGGTGAATTTTAGCTATTATAATTCCACTGTTTTTGTCACGTACATTAGTTGATTTTCACACATTCTGGTTCATCAGAGTAATTAGACTGGCATGCCGTCCTCCTGATTGGTCAGGCCTACAGTTAGTATTGCAGTGTAACCATTATGGTAATATGTCTGTCAATCCTTGTCTGAGCCAGGTTTCAGTAGTATAATGAAGTTTAATAGCATATTTTAGTGACTTTATAACTTTAGTGCAATGAGGTCATCAGGCTTACTCATGATCTAACATTGCAGTTGAAGACTGTAAATGTTTCTTGCTGATACTGAAAGGGTATTGAGCCTGACTAGCAGTGTAGTAATGGGGCAATTACTGTTTGGACTGTTGTGTGCTGATCATCAATAAGAAGGTGATATCAGGATCGATACTTACATTCATAAGGGTACGTGGAAAAATAGCCGTTACAATTATTTAGAGCAAAAAAGACCAAGCAATGATTAAAATATACATTTTCCTACACAGATCTGTCCAGAGAACTCCCGTTTCTGGCTCTCTCTAAGATTCCCTAAAAGGAGACACACAACATTGTCATTGTCGATGATGCCAGCACGGCCTGCAACGTCTGTCAGGGTGATGTTCATCCTGAAGGTTTGCACTTCAATCCACTTTGCACAAATGTCCTTAATCTTTGAATAAGGCAACTTCCTCCATCTCTCTTCCTCCTCTGAAGGAAATTCCTGAGCTGTGGTCTGTTGGTGTTGCACCTCAAGCTCTTGAATCTCTGTAGTGGTTAGCTCTTCGTCATCTCCACCAACTCTTCCACACTCGGCACTAACCTCCAACCCATGGAACTATCCCCAATGCCATAATAGATTCCACAACTGGCATAGGCTTCTCAGGGTCAGCCCCAAACCTTCAAAATTCTGGCCACAATTTTCTCTAAGCAGAGTTCAAAGTCCTGCAAGTCATTCCCTCCCAAGCCTTACCTATAAGGTTTGTGCAACCTGAGGATAGTGAAATGCATCTTTCCAGGAACTCTTAGGTCAGTTCAGTATCTGAGGTCACTTCAAGCACTTTTTTAAAGCACTGCTTTGGATGTACAGTTTTTGAAATTTTGAAATGACCTGCTGGTCCATGGGCTGAGAAGAGGAGTGTGTACGGAGGCAAAACGTGACTGATTAAACTAAACTCTGGTACCATTTGCTCTTAGTAAGTCTGAGGATGAGCAGGAGCGGATTGTCTAATACCAGGAACCTTGAGTTTCCAATTTAATTTCCAGTTCGGGTAATTTTCAGATGGGGCCAAACATCATCATGGAACCAATCATGGAAAAATGTCCCCTCATGACCCTGCCTTACTGTTTGCTCTCCACATCACACACAATTTAGTCTTTGACGACACTGTTTTTCTTGAACACACTGGGAGTTTCCGGTGATACCGATAAAGCTTCAACTTGCAATCCCCACTAGCATTACTACAAAACATGGGATTAGGCCTGTCTATTATAGCCCTGTGTCCTTGGAGTCCTTTTCTCCAGCTTAATGTAGGTCCTGTTTGGATTTTCTTCCAAAACAGGCCTTTTTCAATCACACATGAAGCACTTGTTGAGGTTTAATTGTTCCAGCATCTATGTACCCCTTAAATTCCTGCACATATTTTTCAGCTGCTTTTATTTTTTTGTCAGAACTGGCAAGCCTCAACCATGTGCCATACAAACTGTGTATGCCACTTTGATTCTTAAATTCACAATATCACAGCTATTTTACAGGGCATATTTCTTATATCATATGCAACTAACCTTGCCTTTTCACGTATAATTGACTGCGAAACACTATCTCCTGAATATTGTTTCTCTCGTTGATCCACACCAACAACAATCTCTCCACATCTTTGAGTAATGTGATTCTCTGTTTTCTGAGCAAACTAGCCACTTTCGTGGCAAAATCTAAATTCCTACGCATTTACTGATGTCAATTTGTTTATCTTGATTAACTAACGTTATATAAAAGCAGATTTTTCTCCTCTTAAAACAAAAATCCTTAACAGCATTTACTTAACTAATTTAAAAAACAAAAACGCTAAATTATAGGGAATGTTGAATTCAAGAAAGGGAAGCAAAGGTCCAGTGCCTTGGATCAAGAGCCCCTCACCAGCATCAAGGAACCTCCCTCGAGAACCTTTTTCAGCGGAATGACTAAATCAAGAGAAAAAATTACATTAATGGGAGAAACGAGTGAACGACGATAATGACAAACTCCGAATTATCCCATATCACAAATTATATAAAAATAATAATTAAGTATAAATTTCTACAACCGTAAATATTACAATTTTTTAATTACTTTCCTAAATGTTACGTAAATTATTTTAAGTTTTCAAGCGACCCTTAATGTTGTTATTACAAGACCAAGTTGACTTTGTTTTGCAACACTATTATTATTATTATGATATTCAAGGGGACGCGCTAAACCCGGAGGAATTATACAGCGCCTGGGGGGGGATGTGAAGGCATTCAGGCTTAATTCGGGAACTGGGAGGCACAGATCCCAATCCCTAAATCAAGAGCCCCTCACCTAACATCAAAGGAACCTTCTTGAAGGGGTTGGCAACACAAGTAGATTCCCTCGTCACTAAGGTTAGGCTACAGTATTTTTCAACCTTCATCTAAGAGCTTCGCCACCATATATAAGGCGCATCACCAGGCTAAACTACCCACATTAAATGGTTATAATTATGACCATAATTTTTAAAAGGGTGGACCGGTGAGCCAGCGGAAGGCCTCGGTCAGATGACCAAAAGCTCCAACGGCGGGTTATCTAAAACCCGCGTCTCAAGAACTACTTTTCCCGGTTCCAGACAAGCCTAACCTAAATTGTACTCAAATTTATTTTTGTCATTTTACTGCGTGAGTTTATGAACGATCTATACGAACTATTAACTCCAGTTTATCTGCTGCTCTTACCAGATTTATATAATTTAATCTCCCGCCGCCTACATGAGTATAGTGATACTCCAATTCCTTGGATAAAGAGCCCTTCACACATCACTGTATAGGGTCCTTGTGGCTTAGCGCTCTTTTTTTTTTTATTATAATACTAATTCCACCAGCATCAAGACGTTTGGTGGCTAAAGCCCCGCATCACACACGGAGGGCCCGGGTTCGATTCCCGGCGGGTGGAAACATTTCGACACGTTTCCTTACACCTATTGTCCTGTTCACCTAGCATGGCAAATAGGTACCTCTGGGTGTTATCGACTGTGTGGGCGATCCTGGGGGACAAGATATAAGGACCCCAATGGAATAATTTAGACAGTCCTCGATGACGACACTGACTTTACCGCTCATTGGGTTTATCCTGGGTGAGGGCTGCTACCCTCCGGGTTAAAAATCCGAACGAAAAAAAAATCTTTCTTATCTTAACTAAGGGTTGAAAGGTCGATACGGAGTTTCATCTTTAATTTCCCGCTAGAGTCACTACTGACCCCCCCCCCCCGCGTCCACATCAATCACAGTCCGTATTAAATTGCCCGCTCATAACTAGTCAAAATGATAAACCAAATTTCAACATCACCTATACAATAAACAGTAATTTTCCTCTATTATCAAAAACTTATTAACAGCATTTGCTTTAATAAGTAGAAAAGTGACAGGGGAAGGAGGCATTTAGGTTTGATCCAAGGAAGGTGAAGACATGTTAAGTCAAGAGATGGTGTGAGTGTCGCCTCTGTCGCCATCCTGTAGCCGCCAAATTCCAGTTTTCTGTAACTTATTTCCCGTTTTCTATACATTACTCTCCGTTTTTAATTTTTTCGTTCGCGCTGAGCCCGCTCTAGGGGGAGAATTCCTTATAACTCAAATAAGGGATTAAAGTACACTACGAATGTATACATTCATTTTTAATTAGGTAAATGTTGCTCTGAATCCTTGAATCAAAGCCACTGCTAAACAAAACGAAAATTGCTAGGTTGGCGGGAAGCAGCAGCCAATAAAATGCCACGATTTAACCTATAACGGTCACAGACTCGACGGCAATACCCAGCAGCCAATCAATAGTTGTTGACTCATGGTTGATCAGCCAATGAAAGTCTCGAGAGGCTCCTACGTCACAGTCTGGTGTGTGCATAAGACCCCGAACCTTGTGGCGCCTCGTCCTTGCGCAGGAGACGATGACGTGGGGTGTTCGCTTCTCTGGTAAGTCATTTTTTTCCTTTATCGCCTAAATGCTGGTTGTTTTCATTAACTAATATGCTTTTACAATGGTCATAAACAGTATATATAATCTTTAAAGTAATGTGTAATTAATTGATTTTGTTTCCAATAAATTTGTTGAAACTTAAGTTCAGCAGCTAACTATATAATATGTGTAAGTGCTAACTAGTATTTATATGGTCCTTTATGTAACTTGCACTTCTCAACCATTTATTACGTCACTAACACTTATAAGTGCTGGTTTATGAATGGGTTGAAACATTAACAAGAGGTCGTTTAGTGGAAATTGTGTTCACCACCACTGATTGTAACTTTGTCACTTTACTACATACAAGAGGAAAGTTTAACTTATGTCACTAGTAAGTGTTAAGTTTGTCACTATCACTTATGTGGTTTAGAGATAATCGCCCCCTGTACCACTTAAAGTGGCGCCATTAATGTGCGCCGTATAAATTAGGCGCCAATGTTTATAATACATGTTAGGACCATTTAGATATTAAATCATATAAAATATTTCCTTATTCTAGGTTTATTTCTACATTAATGTATTTATTTTTAATTCAGGGGAATTGGATCCAAATCCTTGGATCAAGAGCCCATCACCTGCCAGGTGTATGCATGTCACCGCTCTGGCCACAGCCAATGAAAACGAGAGTATGCTAAGTTGGCGGAAAACAGAAACCAATTATCAGCTGATTTAACCTATGACGTCCACGGGTTTCGGAGCCCCAAAACCCAGCAGCCAATCAGCAGTCGTGACGTCACTTGACGAGCCAATCAAAGCGCACAGACTACGTCACAGTGGTGGTGGTGCGGGAGCCCCCCCCTCCTAAAACTTGCCTCAAGTCAAGCGCGGGAGATGGCGTGAGGGCGCGCGCTCACTTTTGGTAAGCATTTTTCTTCCATATTTCTCCTAAATTGCTTGTCAATTTACATAGTTTTTTTACATAGTAATATAAAGTGTGTGTATATGTTGAAATAGTACCATACAGCAAAAGTATGGTAAGTAACTTTAATGTCACCACTTAAGTGGTTGTAATTGTCAATGGTACCACTTATATAAGGTTTGTCACTAGCACTAAATGGTAAAAATTGTCTACAAATTGTAAGTGGTGGGTAGTAAAGTATGTCGTTTTACCAGCTTTGTCGTTTATGGTTGTAAATTGCCACTTCACTAATGTCACTTATAAGTGGTTCGTTTATGGTCTTGTAATTTGTCAACACCATTAAGTGGTAATTTAGTATGGCAATCAATACCACTTGCATGTGGTCAACTATAATAGTACCTTTTTACACTATCACTTACTAATTGGTCGTTTAGTTTGTTAATATTCTGGAAGTGGCCTTTAATATCACTCTTGACGGGGCAGGATCTTGATCCAAGGAATTCTTGAACCACTATTTCCAGTAGTGATTTCCATTCCCCAGCACTGTATGACCCCCCTACGGTTTAGCGCGTGTTAACCGTAAATGCCCACGGCACAGAATGTTGCGCTCCAAGTTGGCGCCATTTAACTCTCGTTCTTGGCGCCAATATGTAAATCCTCTAGGAAGCGCAAAGGCAGGTCAACTCAGGCCCGCAAATAATTAATGATTTTCAAAAACTTAACCACGCGGTGGTCAAGTAATATATAATACACTGAAATGTTTATATATATACATGTATATATACTCGGTGTATATACATTGAGATTCAAATACAAAATTTGTATCATTTCAGGACTATTTCTACATATAATTGCCTTTTATGGGGGTCACCAAATCCTTGGATCAGACTACATCAAAATACCTGGCCACAAGCCAAATACCGGGGGGGGCAAAAGTTGGCGGGAAGCAGCCGGGCTGTGGCTCGTACTGGTTTGCGTGCAGCCAGCAGTAACAGCCTGGTTGATCAGGCCTCTAGATCCCACCAGGAGCCTGGTCCACAGACCAGGTTCCCGCCGGGGGGGCGTTGACCCCCGAACTCTCTCTAGGTAAACTCCAGCCTCATCATGCACGGGAGAAATGGCGGGAAAGGGGGTGCGCAATTCTGGTAATTTATCCTCATTCTAAATTCTGTCATTTACATTAAATAAGCTTTTACTTGGTTACATAAAGTAAATATATCTGAAGTAACAATTTTGTAGAAAATGGTAAACTTTTGTCTACGTAAGTGGTTTGTCAATTGTCACGTAACCCACTTACATAAGGGTTGTAACTTGCCACTGTTTACCTCGAATAATGGGTATGTCATACCAGTTATAAGTAATTGGGTTGTAACGGTCCATTACCAACTAATTGGTAAGTGTTAAGTTGTAATTTTGTTCCATTTTACCCCTTACAAGTGATCGTATTATGATCGGTTGTAACTTGTCACTTTAACCATTCACTAACCATTTAAGTGATCGGTTTAATTTAAATTTTCTGGACCATGGCCACGGTGGGAGGATTTTGATGCAAATGAATCTGATCCTCCATTCACAGTAATAATATATTCCATTCCCCAGGCTATGGGGGAGGATTCCCACTCCCACAGGTACGTATGGGGGATATTCCATTCCTCGGGATATATTCCATTCCCCAGGGCTAATGGGGATATATTCTTTCCCAGAGCTCTACGGGTGATATATTCCATTCCTCGGGCTCTGCGGGGGATATATTCCCATTCCCCCCGGTGTTGTGGGATTGAATGTAAACTGAATGTTTGTATAATACATATCAATTGTATATATATACTGTTCTCTGTATGTGTGCATGTGTAGATTCAGTAATACAAAATATTTTTCTCACTTATACTGGATATTTCTAACATTATAAATGTTTTAATTTAGATTTTTATTAGGGTAAGGCTTGCTTCCAAATCCTTGGATCAAGAGCCATCACCAGCACTCAAAAAGCCAAATTTCTAAATTGGCGGGAAGCAACAGCCAATTACAGCGTAGATTTTAGGCCTGACGGTCACGGCTTGAGCGCCAAGACCCAAGCAGACGTGACGTCACTGTTGGATCACCAATGAGGAGCGATCAATTACTACGTCAGTACTGGTCGTTGTGCGGTAGCCCCGCGCCTCAAGCCATGCGAGGGGAGAAGTGGAGGCGCGCGCTCCTCTGGTAAGACATATTTTCCTTTATATTCTTTTTAAATTACTGGTTATTTATAAATTAGTGGATTTAACATGGTAATTATAAACATTGTGTATAATAATCTGTAGTAGGTAATTCTGTGAAAATATTTTTATTCCAGGTTGAGCAGACAGTGTTCAGGCAGTAACTGGTTAGTCTTTATGGTAAAAGTGTAACGTTTGTCACTCTCACGTTATGAAGTGATCAGTTATTTACTTATATCACCTTTACCATATGTCTACCACTTATGTATTTTACCACTTTTACGACCTTACCATTTGTCACACCACTATATCACTACTATCAATTTTTAATTGAAATTATTATTCGCTGAATTAATTTGTCCACCGTTTTATATATAGACTTTGTTGCCATGGATACGTGAATATGGTGGATGCCTTGTTGAATTATTCTAGTAAACTAAGATTTAAATGTCATAGTATATAGTTTTTTTTGTAATTACTGATTTTAATGTTTATTATTTTAAACTGATTTAAAGTTATTATAATTTTTTGCAGTTGCCATGTTTTAAGTTGATGCAAGTTAAATTTATTCATATTTTCCACCCCTCAAGGAAGGTTCTTTGATGTTTGTGAGGGGCTCTTGATTTAGGGAATTGGATCTGTGCTCCAGTTCCCCGAATTAAGCCTGAATGCCTTCCACATCTCCCCCAGGTGCTGTATAATCCTCCGGGTTTAGCGCTTCCCCCTTGATTATAATCATATTTTCCAAAAGTTTTTTTTTTTTCTTTGGGGGGGGGGGTGTTGACCCTTTGAGATCCTAACGGTGTATGACTTGTAGGTTTAGCGCTTCTTTATGGTTATAATGTATGACCCTTGTAGGTTTAGCGCTTTATTGTTATGTATGACCCGTTGGGTTTAGTTATTAGTTATGATTATAATTTTTAAAAATTGATTTAGGAACTTCTTAGTAATTTGAGATGATTTAAAGCTGAACACCTGTTCCATATTACTGGACTTTGGTTTAATAATTTAGGTTTAAAAGTATTCTTGATCATGCGGTACATAGGTACATGCAGCCTTAATGACCGTGTAGTTAAAAGCTTTAAACCTCCTACCAAACTAGTGGGTTTAGTGCTTTTTGATTAGTAAGCCCAGCAAATCCTGACGTTCGGGGAAGTAAGATAGGCTTTAAGCCCAATAAAATTATGACTTTGTGTAGTAGATAGGGCTTTAAAAACCCCGTAAATCATGGCTTTCATGAATTAGATAGGTTTTAAACCCAATGAAGCAATGTATGACTGTGTATAGATAGGATCTTTAAAACTCAATAAATCATGACTACGTGTAGTAATAGGCTTAAGCCCAATAAATCCATCATAAACCGTGGTAATAAATTTTTAAACTCGGGAAATCACTCATGACCATTGTGTAGTAGATAGGCATTAATCCCCAATAAATCATTACCCTGTGTGTAGTAGATAGGCTTTAAACCCAATAAATCATTCATGACCTTCGTGTAATAAGCTTTGAACTCGTAAATTCACTAAATGACCTTTGTGTGTAGTAGTAGGGCTTTAAACCCAATAAATCATGACGATTAGTAGATAGGCCTTTAAAGGCTTTTAAACCCAAATAACTTTATTAGTGACCTTGGTGTAGTAGGCTTTAAACCCAATACATAAATCATGACCTTTTGTGAAGTAGATGGGCTTTAAACCCAATAAATAAATTATAACCTTTGTATAGTAGAAGGCTTTAACCCAATAAATCATGATCATGTGTAGATAGGGCTTAAACCAATCCATCAATGGTGTTTGCAGTACATTCCATTAAAAGATATAAAATTGTTTATACAGTGGAACTACCCTGACTTGCACTATTAATCATTCCTGAGAGCACATTGTAAGACGAAATTATTTTAAGTCGAATTAATACTCGCCCATAATAAATAAAGGAAATCAAATTAATCCATTCAAGCCACCCAAAAGATATAAAAAAAAAAATATTACCACATGAACTATAACAATTTTCCAAACACAAAAGGAGGCTACATGCACGTATATATTGTAGCTTTGTACTTAGTGTACTAAATGAAGAATATATGAACATCAACCTTTATCGATAATGTAGTGGCTGTCCTGGGAGTGCCTTTTCTCCTGAGAATGTAGTCCTGATTGGCATTTCTTCCAGAACGGCCTTATAACACTGTGTATGCCACTACGATTCTTAAATCTCTCAAACCAACCCTTTGTTGGCCTTAAATGCGCCAATATGAGCAACTATTCCAGGCATTTTTTCCTGTTCACCTGGGGGTGTTAGTCGCTGTGTGGTCGCATCTGGGCCAATTAAGGTACCCCCAATGTAATAAGTTAGTTCCTCGTTACACACTGACTTTCTTGCATTATCGCTGGGTGGCTAACCCTCTGGGGTTAATTCTTTTCCTTTTCTCGGTATTCTCGTTAAGCCACACCAATAACACGCTCCACATCTTAGATAGTAACAGCTGACGCGTGGTACGATATATTTCTCAACCCTTTTTATTACCACATGTGGCACTAGAAGCTTTCTTTGGCCCATGGGTGGCCTTTTAGCATTTTACAATCACTAACCTCGTGCCAACCGTGTCTGCCCTGGCTTGCAAACATAACACAAGCTCAGCTGAGGCGTTTAGGCCAACAGAACACGTGAACGCTACAGGTTGAATGATGCAAGTTTTTCAACGCATGTTGGGGTCAAATTTTTATGCTGAACAAGCATCATAAGTCGGTTTTAAAACTTACAATTACATTGAAGGACATCGTAAGTCCGGGGTCCAACTGTTATTAAGATATTCTCAATGCTAATTCTTTAAAATTTTATATATATATCTTAGGTTGACAATTCTTTATATAATGGGTATAAATATGTAATAGTTAATGAAGATTACTTTTCTGATTAGTAAAATATTGTAATTAATACAGTGGACCCTCGAATTTCATGATTACCCCCTCCAGAGAGTCTGCTGAAAGTTGAAATTCATGACGTCGAAACAATTCCCATAAGGAAAAAAACATGCTGATAAAATCCAATTAAACCTTCCATATACCCAAAAAATATTAGAAAAATAACTATTTTTTTCAAATTAAATATTTACATACAGAAAACAATGAGAAATCAAAAGTTATGAACACAATATAAAATAATACACTTACCACTTCTGGGTGGGAGATGGAAGATGGGAGGAAAGGGAGAGGAAGATGATACACTATTGTTTGAAGGGGAAACCCTTCATAAAGACTCAGGAACCAAGGTCTTTTTCCAGGGTTACTTCATCTGTTTTTAATGGCACTGCGACCAGCTTGTTCACTGGATCCCCTGTGGCACAAACTATTTGTCCAGAGAGCTCATGTTTCTGGCGAGTCTTTGAAACATCCTTAAAATGGGACACAACATTGTCCCATTGTACATGTTGCCAACACAGCCTGCAACAGCATAGTCAGGGTGAAGTTCATCCATAAGTGGTTGCACATCAATCCACTTTGGCACAATGCCTTAAACTCTTTGAAGAAGGCAGCTTCCCTCCTCCATCTCTATCCTCCTCTGAAGAAAAATTCCGAGCTGAGTCTGTTGGTGTTGCAGATGAATAGCTCCTTGAAGTTCTGCTGTAGTGGTTAGCTCTTCATCGTGGTCTTTCCATCCAACTCTTCCACATCTACCGAAACTCACATCCACCATAATGAATTCCCCAAATGCCAAACAATACATTCCACAACTGGCATAGCTCCACAGGGTTAGCCTCAACCTTCAAAATTCCTTCTTACACATCAGGTCACAATTTTCTCCAAGCAGAGTTCAAAGTCCTGCAATCACTCTCTCGCCTAAGCCATACCCGAAAGGTTAATGCAGTGGAGGATATTGAATGTGATCTTTCTGGAAAACTCTAGGGTCACCTCCTGTCTGAGTCACTTCACAGCACTTTCCCAACCAATACTTTGTGTACATTTTTTGAAGTTTGAAATGACCTCCTGGTCCATTGGCTGGAGGAGAGAAGGAGTGGTATTAGGGATCAAAAACTTCACTGTGATGACATAAAACTCCTGCACCATTTGCTCTTCAAAGTCCCTGGAGATGAAATGGAGCATTGTCCATTACCAGAGGCACTTGAGTTCCAATTTATTTTCCAGGAGTATTTCTCACACTGGTCAAACACTTCATTGAACCCAATTGAGGAAAATGTCCCTCGTGCCCCATACCTTACGTTAGCCTTCCACATCCCTCAAATTAGCCTTGGTGACCAGTTTTTTTTTAAAACTAATTTCAGCAGAGTGAACACCAGTAAAGGCTTTACTTTGCAATCCCCACTAGCATACTAGAAAATATGAGATCCAGCCTGTCTTTCATAGCTTGTCCGGCAATGCTGTTTTCCTCCTTCGTGATGTAGGCCTCTTTGCATTTTTTCTTCCAAATCGGGCCTGTTTCATCACAATTGAAAACCTGTTGGGGTTTGAATTGTTCAGGTCTCTCGTACCCTTTAAATTCCTGAAAATATTTTCAGCCAGCTTTTTGTCAGAACTGGCAGTCTCCGCCATGCTTACCACACAGTGTATGGGCCACTATGCTTGCGTAAAATTTCTCAAACCACCTTTTGCTGGGCCTTAAATTCACAAACCATTTGTTGCAGGCACACTTTTTACAGATAACCATCAACACTGCCTTACCTTTTTCACAAATTATTGACTGCTTAACACTATCTATCTCCTCTAACTGTTTTGGGTATCCACACCAACAATATCCTCTCGCACTTCTTCGAGGATTTGAAAATCTTTTTTGTCAGCATGTCCTACCCCTTTTGCAAACAACAGCTCCTTGATTTCCTTTCCCTTTCGCCATGATTCAAAGTGATGCTGATATGGTGTTTGCCATACAAATCCCAGACAAGCTCTGAAACATGCAACATCTCACTTTCATATTTTTCAATTTCTTTCTTTAATTCATCGTATCCTGCATTCTTTACCAAGGTCTGGCATTATGCTTTCTTTGGGCCCATGGTGACTTCTTTAGCAGTTGCAACGCACAAAAAAAAACAATGGATTATTATGAAAATGTCTCACTGAACCCTTGTGATGTCACTCTGGATAAACATTAGCCACAGTGTGTGGAATGGTGCGAAGTCTGGCTTTGTGTGCGCGTTGACGCTTTGATGCCGTTCAGAACCATACCATATTTTTGCCGAATCACAGACAGTCATGAACTGCGAGGCTATATTATTGCCCCCAAATAATTGCGGAAAGTCAGGATTCTCACGAAAGTTGTGGCTACCGAAAGGCGGGGTTCACTGTACTGTCTTTTATTATATTATTGACAATATTAGTATTAAAAATAAATTTGTTTGCCAGTATGAGGCTAAACCTAATACTTAAGCCTACCAGTTACTGCTCGGAGGTCATTTACAATGTTCCAGAATAAGATTTTCGTCGGATTTTTAACCCTGATGGTTAGCCACCCTAGGAATAACCCAAGAAAGGCAGTGCATCTTCGAGGACGTCTTATTCCATTGTGGTCCTTCATTTTGTCTCTCAAGGATGCGACCCACACCAGGTCGAACTAACACCCAGGTACCTACTTGCTGGTAGGTGAATCAGGACAACAGTGTAAGAAAACATTCAATGTTTCTAACCCCGCCGAGGTAATCGAACCTGGGCCTCACATGCGTAAAGCGAGATCTTGCCATGGGGGTTTATTTTTTTTTATAGTAAAACCAGTAGGTGGCATACAATGGAGGTAATGATCTATGCAGATGGACTCTTGATTCAGTTCCTTAATCAAGATCCCTTCACTAGCATAAGAACTCTCCCTTTAAAAGGATCAATACCATATTTGACTAACAAGATTTTTTGTTACTAAATTTAAAATTTTACAGTGACTCTCGGATTATGAATTAATCTATTCCCAGAGAGGTGTCCTTTAACCGAATCTGTCACATAATTCTGAATTAATTTTCCCCCATAGGAGAATTAATGGAATCCATTTAATCTGTTCCAGACACCCAATAGTATTAAAAAATAATTTTTCACGGATGAAATAATAATAATAATAATTTTATTTCATTGTAAAGGTTACAATGTGTAATCTAGCAATTTTGATTGCTAAGGTAAAGATAACCCTATCATTGCCAAGGTATTCGGCAAACTAATTATAATACATAGTAACTAATTAAAAACTAGATAAAGATAATAGTACATAGTAAATTATATTTAAAACTAAAACACACTAATAGAGGTTAGCTGTTTTACAATCATATTTGGAATTCATAATCTTATATATACTTAGTACTTAACTAATTTACAAGAAATGGTGCAGTGAATATTTATGGAATGGCAGAATTAAAAGCCAGGAGTCAATGATAAATCTAGCACAGTGAGTTTTGGAATGATTTAGTTAAAAATTGTGAGATGGATTTTTTTTTTTACAGTCCAAAATTTAATAAGTTTCTGGGGAATCTTGCTGTTCATTAGCGATTTCCCAAGATCTTGGCCTTTATGTGCACATCTTCTTGCTAGTGAGAGTTTTACTCGGAGGGATGTTTGAAAAGTGCCTTATGTCTTTATTTGCTGTGCAAAAAAAAAATTCTGTTGTAACTGTCGAGGAGTTGTTTTAAGGGGAGGGATTAGAGTGGATTTAAAGTTCGTATATGTAGTAGGGCACAGTAATAAGAGTGTATGTTTGTATATTAAGCAAGTGTCTTGAAAATTGGTGGGGTGTGCTGTCTAGCCCAGGAGCTGGTTAGCACCCGCACAGCAGCTTTTTTGTTGGACTTTAAGGTCTAGGTGGTTGCTGTGGTTAAGCCCCAGCACAGATTACCAATAAGTGAGGTAAGGATATATTAAGAGAGTTGGTACAAGGTAAGGAAGAACGTTTGTTGATACATAGTAGCGTAACTTTGGAAAGGATTCCTACTGAATTGGAAATTTTCTTGGTGTGTGATGGGTGTGGGACTGAAATTTAAGATTACGTCAAGGAGAAGACCTAGATATTTGCCTTGTGTGTCTTTATATAGGGAACACCATTTAACAGTTTGTTGATTTGAATAATTTGAGGCTCTGTAGCCAAACATATGAAGAAGTTTTTTTTTCTATGTTAAGTGTGAAGTTTGTTGGTCTCATCCAAGTATATATCTTTAGGCAGTTCATTAGTTTACAGTGTTTTTTTCAATCATCAGCTGGGTCTGAATGTTAGAAGACATATGTAGAGTCATCTGCGAATAGAACTGGTGTAATGAGTTGGATGCATTGGGAGATCATTGATATGTAGATGGAAAGAGGGAGTGGGCCCTAGGACACTACCTTGTGGTACTCCTACAGCTACAGGTTGGATACGGAGAGTTTGAACTCCATTTGCATGCACGTTCTGAGTGTCCTGTCGTTAAGATAGAAATTATACAGGTAGTCAAGAATAATGTCCTCTGTTATCCATAAAGATAATTTGAGGTGTAAGAGATTGTGGTCCAGCTGTGTCAAACGCATTTTCTTGAGGTCATAAAGAGCCCCAGGGATATTCATTCCTTATCGAGAGCTAGTATATATTAGGTCAAGCTTTGTATAATAGCATCATTCGTGCTCTTTTTTTTTTTTTTTTTTTTTTTTTTCTAAATCCAAACTGGCATGGTAAGTGAATGTTGTTGGATGTCAGGTAGAATCTAGGGAGGCCCAAGCCAATGATGACACTATTCAGTCACTGGTTCTATCTTGCAATAATCTTGCTGCACACTAACAGCACCTATCAAGGCAGTGAAAATGCTGACCTAGAAAAATTACAGAGAACCATCACGCGCACTATACTGAGATAAAACAACCTCAATTACTGGAGCGCTTAGGGTTCCTGAACATGTATTCCCTGAACGCAGGCGGAGAAATACAGGATTATATACACCTGGAAAATCCTAGAGACTAGTAACACGAACTTGCACACGAAATCACTCCTATGAAAGCAAAATAGCTTGGCAGAACGATGCAACATCCCCCCAATGAAAAGCAGGTTGTCACTAGCACGTTAAGAACATACAATAATGTCAGGGGCCCGAGACGTTCAACTGCCTCCAGCATACATGAGGGATTACCAACAGACCCCGCAGTCCTTCGAGCTGCACTTGGACAACACCTAAATCGGTTTCTGACCAGCCGGGCTGTGGGCTTGTACGTTGTTTGCTTGCACCCAGCAACACCTGTTGATCAGGCTCTGATCCACCAGGAAGGCAGGTCACCAGACCGGGCCGCGGGGCGTTGACCCCGGAACTCTCTCCAGGTAAACTCCAGTAAAACCCTCATTCTCTCCTGTTCTCAAACGTTTCTCCTTTGTATGGACTATGAAGCCACTGTGGGGCGAAACGTTCCTCAATAAAGATACCCCCTAAAGACGTACCTGACCAGCCGTTCTGTGCTTGTACGTTGGCTTGCGGGTGCAGCCAGCATAAACCAGCCTGGTTTGATCATGGACTATCTGATCCACCAGGAGGCCTGTCACACACTGGCCACAGGGCATTGACCCCCAGACTCTCTCCAGGTCAAAAACCCAAAAAAGAGTTCACATGTTCTAATTTATCAACTGTACTCGTTCTCTGAACCATTCATCTATAATCCCGTACTTAGTATTTCCAGTATTTACCTTTTGGTAGGCTTCATATTAGTCAAGTGAAATGGGCATTTTATCATTCCAGAAATCGAATCTTCACAACCCCAGCAAGATATTTGAACTCTCAACCCCAGCACGATATTTTGAACTTCTCAACCCTGGATGATTTCAGCAGTAACCCATAACGCTTATATTGGGCAAGTAGTTAGTTAAACAAGACAACCCTATAAAAAGCATAAGTAAGTTAATATTTCTTCATTATTCCATGCTTGTGAACTTTACCTTCTTGTTATATTTATTTATTAAAACTGGTGTTTATAAGATTATATTTGGGAACAAGTTGTGTGTGAGTGTTGCTCATACCTGCGTGCTGCTCATACCCAGGATGCTACCCCTGGTGCTGCAATACCGGGGCTACACCTGGTGCTGCCATACCCGGGTGCTACACATGGGTGCTGCACATACACGCGGTGCTACACCTGGTGCAGCTCATACTGGCTGCTTTATACTGGGGTGCTAGCTCATATCCAGGTGCTACACCTGGGAGCTGCTCATACTTAGGCTGTTTAACCTGGGTGCTGCTCACACCCGGGTAGCAACTTGGCCTATCAGCCTGAAGCACTGGGGCACTATCAGCCTGGTAGTGCTGGGCTATATCAGCCTGGGTAGTGCTTGGGCTATTATCAGCCTGGGTAGTGCTTGGGCTATTATCAGCCTGGGTAGCACTTGGGCTATCAGCCTGGGTAGCACTTGGGCTATCAGCCTGGGTAGCACTTGGGCTATCAGCCTGGGTAGCACTTGGGCTATTATCAGCCTGGGTAGCACTTGGGCTTTCAGCCTGAGTAGCACTGGGGCACTATCAGCCTGGTAGCACTTGGGGCACTATCAGCCTGGGTAGCACTGGAGCACTATCAGCCTGGGTAGTACTATCATCCTAGGCAGTACTGTCCTGCTTAATGTATGAAACTTCCTCTTGCAATTATTTAAACTGCCGACCATATTGTTTTTAAAAACCATTTTATACTGCCAAGTGTTTTATATCTTCTAATGTTTTATATCTAATGTTTTATGCCTTCTAATGTTTTATGCCTTCTAATGTTTTATGCCTTCGAATGTTTTATACTTCTAATAGTTTTATACCTCTAATGTTTTATAATACCTTCTAATGTTTTATTACCCTCTATGTTTTATTCGTTTTTTTCGTCTAATGTATTATAACCTTCTAATGTTTTTTTATACCTTCTAATGTTTTATATCTAACGTTTTTATATCTTCTAATATTATATCTAATGTTTTATAGCTCTAATATTTTAATATCTACTGATTTATATCTTCTAATATTTTATATCTAATGTTTTAGAATCTTCTAATATTTATATCTAATATTTTATATCTAATTTTTTTATATCTTCATAAATTTTTATATTCTTCTAAGATTTATATTAATGTTTGATATCTTCTATATTTTATATCTATAATGTTTTATATTTAATTTTTATAACTGTTTTTATACCTTCTAATGTTTTATATATTCTTCTAATGCTTTATAACCATCAATGTTTTATATTTTAAATGTTTTAATTTCTGTTTTTATACCCAATGTTTTTAAACCATTCTAATGTTTATATTTTGTTATATATATATAAATATATATATATATAAATATATATATATATATATATATATATATATATAATATATATATTTATATAATGTTTCATGTATTTTGTTTTTATAGTTATAATGTTTTGTTTATAATTTATATTTTCTCATTTTTTATATTTATATTCCTATTGTGTCATATTTATTTTCCCTATTGTTTCATATTATATTTCCTAAGTTCATATTTATAATGTTTTTTTTGGTTTATCTTAATGTTTTATACCTATTATATTTTAAGTTTATAGATAATAATGTTTTAATATGTCTTAGTTATATCCTAATGTTTTACATATTTAATTTTCTCATGTTTTATATCCTATTAATATTTTTGTTTTATATCTAATGTTATTTACCCCTATGTTTACCTAATGTTTTTATGTCTTTAAAATTTTTTTATTGACTTGCATTGTGTATAATGCGAGTTTATTGTTTGTGTATAATATTTTACAAAAATTTATGTGCTGTGTAATTAACCTGGCACTTAAAAAACCACCAGTCAACACTGCATAACCACCACTTACACAATCACCAACAGCTGTACACTTCGATACACCAACAATCACCGTGTTTTTTTTTTTTCCCCACTTTAGATTGTTTTATACAGATGTGTTTCTCAGTATCAACTTGACAGGTAACTTAGTCCACACATTTCAGCGGCAACTTGACAGAGGTAACTCCATGTAAGTTTTTTAAACTCGAAATACAAAGTTTTAGAAGATTTTCAATTACATGGTCATGAGCTACCCAAACAGGTATTTGGGTTTATATTCAATGATGAGCAATTGACTCGCTGAACTCTTATTTTTTGAGCGATAGCTTCCTGTTCAAATTCCGTACATCCCTTTGTAAATTTAATGGTATTCCTAATTATTGTATCAGTTGTGTTTAAATAGTTAAATGTGGGAAGGGGTGAAGCTCATTACATCGTGTCTATATCATGAGGCGGAAGAGTAAGCCTAATAGGTATAAAGACTACATCTAACGCTGATATATTTTTCATGGAGTTCAGTTTTTTTAGGCTGGAATGTTTCAACACGCTTATTAAATTTTGCAATTGCGGAAGTTGCAGTTGCAAATTGTGTGGATTACAAAAATATTTGTAGTGTTTTGTGCAAGGTTATCTTGCTGAAAAGTCCAGGAATGCAGGATAATGTAAAGCCAGGAATGCAGATAATGTAAAGACAAGCATACCAGTTTGTCATTAAAGAATTGTGCAATTGAATGCACTTTGTTATTCTGAAACCAATAGTTGTAAACTACTTCATTGTTGTTTTACAAATACGGCTTGCCTGAAAAGACTGTGGGAAATTTTCAGGAGAGGTTTTGACTTGATATATCAAATGTTATTTATATTAACTGCAAATGACATATTTTATTTTGTGGTAGAATTTTTTTTTTTTATCTTAAGTGCCAGAATACTGATCTATATAAAAGGAAATTTAATGTTTCTTTTGAAACTAGTAATAAACCTAGTCCTCAAGTTTTGAAACCAGACGACCATGTCTATTGTTAAAACTAGAGTGAACCTAGTCTGTGAAACTAGCAGTGAACCCCAGTCTGCTAGTTTTTATACCTGTTAACTTTGGGTGTATTGTGAAATGGAGTGAACCTATCTCCTAGTCTTGTAACTAGAAGTGAACCTAGTCTATGTGAAACAGGAATGAACTTTGTCTTTTGGTGAAACTAGGACAAATGTATGTAGTATGTTATGATATTAGGAATGTACCTATATGTTAAAAACTAAGGAATTGACTAGAATGTATGAAATTAGGAATGGTGTTGGAGGATGGACCCTAGTCCACTGGTTTTATGAGGGAAAATGTTAAGTCTAGTGGTGTAGACGATGGACCCTATCCACTGGATTGCAGGTGGACCTAGTCCACTGTATTGCAGGTGGATCCTATCCCACTGGTTGCAGGGTGATCCTAGTCCCACTTTTTTGCCTGGAGTTACTCTGGAGTTTACCTGTAGAAGAGTTCCGGGGTCTCAACGCCCCCAGCGCGCCCTCTTGACCAACCCTGGGTGGATCAGAGCTGATCAACCAGGCTGTTAGCTGCAGGTGCTGCACGCAAACCAACGTACGAGACACAGCCCGGCTGATCGGAACCGACTTTAGTGCATTTGTCCCCAGTGCCATCATGAAGACTGCCAGGGTCTGTTGGTAATCCCCCTTAGTATCTGGAGCGAGTTGAAACAGTCTCGGCCCCCCCCCCGCCTACACTTATTTGTTTGTCTCTTAACGTGCCAGTGACACCCCAAGCTTGTTCATTGGGGGATTTGCATCGTCTGCCAAGTCTTTTGCTTTCGTAGTGTGTGATTTTCGTGTCAAGTTCGGTACTAGTCCCACTAGGATTTTCCAGTGTATATAATCATGTAACTCTCCCGCCTGCATTCCAGATAATACACTTTTAGAACCTCAAGCGCTCCCAAGTAATTGAGGTGTTTTATATCTCCGTTATGCCGCCGTGAAGGTTCTCTGTACATTTTTCTAGGTTCAGCAATTTCACCTGCCTTGAAAGTGCTGTTATTGTGGCAGCAATATCCAGCCTGATAAACAAGTGACCTGAAAGTGTCATCATGGGCTTGGGCCTCCCGCTAGTTTTTGAAGGTTTCTTCTCATTATCCATCCTGTCATTTTTCTAGCAGATGCGATTATACAATGTAAGGTCCTTGAAGGGAGATCCTCCCGACTGATCACTCCCAGGTCTTGACGTTGGTGTTTTCACTCTATTTTTGTGGCCAGAATGTGTTTTGTAACTCTGAAAATTAATTTCCTCAATGTTTACCATATCTGAGTAATTGAAAATTTCTCATCGTTGAAACTTCATATTGTTTTCTGCAGCCCACTGAAAGATTTGTTTGATGTCCACCTGGAGACTTGCCGTGCTGCAATTAGATTTTTTTAGATTTTGCCACCGAAGGGCAAGTTTATTAATTGTGCACCCCATACCATCCTGTGACGTACGCCAGAGCAGTGGACTACACAAAATGCCTGGAACTAGCCCCAAAGGGTTAACAGGAATACAGATTGGATTTATAATCTACATATCTTTTTTATAAATTGTACACGTATCTGTTAAAAGCAAATTTAGGAACTTTGCTTATTATATCTGATCTTATTTTCATTAATAGAATCATACATGTCACATAGGTTTATTATACTGTCGGCCTCTGTATACCTCAATAAGTTGACAATTAAGCACATAGTGTTTTCAGAGAGTGACCATAGAGTGACACATAATTTTAACATTAGTTTGATCATCATCTGTGTGTCTCCCTCAAACTGCCATAAGTACTTGTAACCAATCCAACCTGGCCACTACAACATCAGGCAGTATGTTCACATTGCAAAGTTGCTCCATAAACATACTTATCTACGTTCATGTATCATAGTGGGTTATAGATCTACCGCAGGCTTCTAACTGCATTCCTATAACAACATCTTCATTATTTACTTAGGTCTGCAATGGAAGACTCAGCATAAGATTCGGTGTCATCTGCCAAGGAAACAGTGCCTTTGGGCTGACATCCTTGTCTATGTTGGATAGAATGAGAACAAATGGAGCGAGTACTGTGCCTTGTTGAACAGAGCTTTTCACCGTACTGCCTCGGACTTTACCTCTGTTGGAACACTACTCTCGTGTTCTGTTAGGATATAGATCCCGACCGCTTATCCTGTTATTTCTTTAGCACCGCATTTGTGCGATATTACGCCATGGTCACACTTGTCGAAGGCTTTTGCAAAGGCTGTATATATTAACATCTGCATTCTTTTTCTTAAATGCATTTAGGACCTTGTCGTAGCGAGTGATTTTCGTGTGCAAGTTCGTACTAGTCCCTCTAGGATTTTCCAGGTGTATATGATCAAGCCTCTCTCCCACCCTGCATTCCAGGATACAGGTTTCAGAACCTCAAGCGCTCCCAGTAATTTAGGTGTTTTATCTCAGCGTTATGCGTGCCGTAAGTTCTCTGACATTTTCTAGGTCAGCATTTCCCCTGCCTTGAAAGGGCTGTTAGTGTGCAGCAATCTTCCTAGCCTAATAAAACAAGTGACCTGAAGAGTGTCATGCATGGGTTTGGCATCCCTAGTTTTGAAGTTCTCATTAATCCATCCGTCATTTTTCTAGCACTTCAATTGATACAATGTTATGACCTTGAAGTGAGGATCCTCCTACAGGATCACATCCCAGTCTTTGACGTTGGTGTTTCGCTCTATTTTGTGGCCAGAATTGGTTTTGTACTCTGATGATGATTTAATTTCCCTCATGTTTACCATATCTAGTAATGTGAGAATTTCTCATCTTTGAACTTCATATTGTTTTTCTGCAGCCCACTGAAAAGATTTGGTTGATGTCCGCCTGGAGCCATTGCAGTGGTCTGCAAATGGAAGACACTGTCATGCAGATTCCGGTGTCATCTGCAAAAGGAAGACACGGTGCTGTGGCTGACATCCTGACTGTCCAGATATGAGGATGAGAGTGTTAGGTAAGACACTGTGCAACAGTTAGGATGAGGAACAAGATGGAGCGAGTACTGTGCTTGGTGGAACAGAGTTTTTACCGTAGCTGCCTCGGACTTAACTCTGTTGACTACTACTGTGTTCTGGTAGGAAATTTAAGATCCATCGACCGACTTTTCCCTGTTATTACTTTAGGCACGCATATTGTGCGCTATTACGCATGGTCACACATGCGAAGGCTTTTTGCAAGTCTGTATATATTACATCAGCATTATTTTGTCTTCTAGTGCATCTAGACCTTGGCGTAGTGGATCCAATATTGAGACAGACAGGAGCGACCTGTTATCTAAACCCATGTGTCCAGGTTGTGTACTTTATGGGTTTCTTCAAGATGGTGTGATCTTGCTTCTTAGGACCCTTTCAAAGATATTTTATGAAATGGATGTCGTTCTATCTTCTGTAGTTCTTGCTATTGCTTACTTGCCCCCTTTGTGATGGGGCTATTCTGTTGTTTTTAGTTCTTGGGACACCCCCGTGTCCATGCTCCTCACCATAGAATGTAAAGAGCTCGTGATAGGGGCTTCTTGTCAGTACTGATGAACACGGAGTTCCATGAGTCTGGCCCGGGCAGAGTGCAAGGGCATGTCATTTAGTCGCCTGTTCTAAGTCCATTTGGCAACAGATACATCAATAGGCTTGTTTAACCAATTCTGTGGCGCTCTCATAAAAAATTCATTTGAACTTCGACTCTGTCTGGTTAGCGGCTTGCTAAAAACAGATCATATTGGGACTTCAGTAGCGCACTCCATTTCCTTGCTGTCCACTGTGTAGGACCCATCTTGTTTAGTAGGGCCCAAAACTGGATGTTGTTCTCTGACTTTGATTTGCATGAAAGAAATACTATATCTTTGGTTGCCTTCAGATTTCATTTATGGCTTTTAGTTCTTCCCGCGATTCCCCGTCTCATATAAGATCCTTAAGCTTAAGTTTCGATTTTTGCTATTTCTCTTGACTCAGTGACTCCCTACGCATTTTCCAGATATATTGACCGCTCTAGCCACTCTGTTATTCTTTTCTGTCGCCTGTATAGGAGATGCCTGTCTTTCTAATTTTACATTACTCCTCCCTTTTTCTTAGAGGAAAAAAGCCTGTGCTTACATCGAGTGCCACCGAGTTAAAACTGTTCTAGGCAGAAGTTGGTTCTGTGTTGCTTAGTAATCTTCCCAGTTTATATCATTAGGACTTGTTTACTGGTCCACTTTGTTTTTGTTTACTGAAGTGTGAATTGGTGAATGCTCCCTTCGTGACTAATCTCTTATTTGGTCTGGGGCTCCGCGCATCACAGTCTGACCCCAGTTATGTTTTGTATCTGAGTATATTGTTTTTTATATGGTGACAGTTCGTATCAATCATCATGTTAGTGAAGATGAGTCTAGTGTTTTCTCCATCTGGTAGCACTATTATTTGCTGGTTTTAATTTAATTTTGTGCAGTTTTAAAAGCTTCATGTAGTGTGAGTTTTTCATCATAGCTGCCTCCTGGTGTTATTTCTGCAACAATATTATTTCTATATTTCCTCCATTTTAGGTGCCTAAGTAAATTCCCCAGAGCAAGATGTTGGGTGCAGAGCTTGCAGATTTTTCCCAGACAGTGTCAATTTTTAACAGCGTTTTCCTGAATTGCTGGGATGTTGCATCCGGAGGCTTGTAGAACTACCACGAATGACTATTTTTGGTTCTCGATCCTTTATGCTAAACTTCCATTACATCATTTGACATTAAGCAGTTCTGTGCAAACATGTGACTCTGCAATGTACACCAACCCCCCTCTTTTGCCTGTACACTCTGTCCCATCTGTCCTAGTTGTAACCTGGATCCATATCGTTGTCCAAGTATCCATATGTGGGTCCACAGAGAAAGCTGCGAACATGCCTTTGCCTCTGCAAGCTGTCCACGATGAAAGTATTTTGTGTTAGTTGCTGCTTAGACCCAGATATTTGCAAAGAAGAATGTCATCGGACTGGGGGATTGTTGGAACTGGGGGGGGGTTTTTTTTCTTGGCATTAGTATCTGTATCTGTTGGTTTTGGAGTGGAGCCATCGACTGTGGTTCGACCCAGGATGACTGATTTGGTGTATCGATTTCTGCCATTTTCCCAGCCAGTTTTTTTTCCTTCCTGCACTAAAAAACCTCTCCCTCTTGAGTGGCTGGTGGCTACCCAGTTTTCCATGCTTTGATGTTCTTGTATCTTTGTGCCCCTTTAGTGGGTGTGCCTGGCAATTTAAGTTATAGCATAGTCTTTCCTGTACTGAAGAGTACACCACATTTCAAGGTAAAAAGCTTTAACAAGAAGGGAGTTTTTGCATTTCCTGTTGGTCATATGGGCACGGCATTTGTTTCTAGGGGTCATTCTGCAAATCCCATCTGTTTTTTCCAGATTTCCCATGCCTTTTCAAATACCAAGTGCATATATGCACAGGCTGGTTTCTGTTTGCCTTGAGTTTCTGTACTATTCCCTGTGGGTGCATGTTTACCTGTCTATTCCACTGGTGTGGAGGGTGGATCCTATCCACTGGTTTTGGAGGGTGGATCCTAGTCGCTGGTGTAAGGGTGGACCCTAGTCTGGGGGTGTTGGAGGGTGATTTACCTAGTCCACCTGGTGTTGAGGTGGACCCTAGTCCACTGGTTGAGTGGCCCTTAGTCCCCCACGTGTTGGAGATGACCTTGTCCCATTATGTTGGAGGAGGACCCTAGTCCACAGGTTTTTGGAGGGTGGATTCCTAGTCCCAACTGTCTGGATGGAGGGTGGACCCTAACACTGGTGTTGGAGGATGGACCATCTCCACTGGTTTTGAGGTGATAATAGTCCTCATGCTTTGGATGTGGAATCTACTGCACTGATGTGGAGGTGGGAAACAACTAAACCCACTGGTGTTCGAGAAGTGTACGCTATTCCACTGGTGTTGAGGATGGATCATATCCCCTTATGTTCGAGAGACCCTAACCACAGTTTTGGATCGTGAGACCCTAGTCCCACTGTGTTGGAGGAAATGGACCGCTAGTCCACAGGTTTTTGAGGGTAACCTAGTCACTGCTTTTGGAGGGTAGATCCTAGTCTACGTTGGAGGATGGACCCTATTCCCTTATGTTGGAGGTGACCTAGTCCACTATGATGGGAGATGACCCTAAGTCCATTGTTTTGGGGGATTATTCCTAGTTCCCACTGTGAGAACGGAAACCCTAGTCCACTGTGTTTCAGTGTGGTCCTAGTCCAATGTGATGACGTGGATACGAAGTCCCACTGGTGTGGGAGTGGATCCGTCCACTGGTGTTGCAGGGTTGATCCTAGTCCACTTTTTTTTTTTTGGAGGTAATCATAGTCCCTTATGTTGAGGGTAACCCAGTCCACAGTTTTGGAGGGTGCATCCTAGCCCCTGTTTTGGATTTTTATCCTAAGCTCCCTTCTGGAAATGACCCTAGTCAATCCGTTTTGGAGGTGGAATCTAGTCCACCTGGAGATTGTGATCGTAATCCACTGGTGTTGAGGGTGGCCCCTTCCACCCTGGTTTTGGGGATGGCCCCAATCCACTGGTGGAGAGTGGGACCCTATCCCCTCAATGTTGAGGTGATCATAGTCCACTGCTGTTGGAGGGTACCCTAGTCCACTGTGTTGAGATGACCTTAGATCCACTGGTTTGGAGGTGATCCTAGTCCACTGATGAGGTGACCCTATCCACTGGGGTTTGAGGTTGGATCCTAGTCCCTGATTAGGGTGAACCTAGTTCCACTGGGTTGAGATAGGAGCCCGAGTCCACAGGTTTTTGAGGGAGAACCTAGTCCACGCTTTTGGAGGTAGATCCAAGTCAACTGCTGGTGGAGGATGGACCCTGGTCCCCTTATGTGAGGTGTGGACCAATCCATTTGATTGTGGGGGTTTTATCTCCTAGTTTCCCTTGTGAAATGGACGCTATTCCACTGGTGTACGAGTGTGGGTCCTAGTCCATTGGTGATGGACGGTGGATACTATCCACTGGAGTTGCAGGTTTGATCTAGTCCACTTTTTCGAGGATCATTCATTTTTGGGTATGACCCTTGTTGCCCTTATTTTGGAGGGTGAACCCTAGTCCACACGATTTTGGAGAGTGACCTTAGTCACTGGTGTTTGGAGGGTGATCATAGTCCACTGGTTTGCAGGGTTGTCCTAGTCCCCCATGTTGAGTAGACCCTAGTCCACATTTTTTGGAGTGTGCATCCTATCCAACTTGTTTTTGGGGGTTTATCCTAGTTCCCTCTGGAAATTGACCCTAGTCCACTCGTTTTGGAGGTGGGCCCTAGTCCACTGTTTTGGGATGGAGCCCTAGTCCATTGTGGAGAGTGGACCCTAGTACATCTTATGTTGAGGAGGACGCGCTAGTTCCGACATGTTTTGGAGTGTATCCTAGTCCACTGCTGTATGAGGGTGGAAGCCCTTGTCCACTGTGTATGGAGATGGACCCTAGTCCACGTTGGAGGGTGGTATCCTATCCACGATGATGCAGGTGGATCCTAGTCCACTTTTTTTGGAGGGCGGACCCTAGTCCACCTGTTTTGGGGGGTTTTATCCTAGGTTCTGTCTGAGATTAGATTAGATTAGATTTTGCCACCGAAGTGCTGAGTTTATTGTGGCAAACTTGCCACAATCCGTCCCAGTGGACGGTAGCGCGAGAGCAGTAGATGAAACACAAAGCCGAGAACTAGCCCCTAAGGTTAACAGGAATACATACGGATTATATCTACATATCTATAGTTCACTTATCTTGTTACCAAGCAAATTTAGGAAATTTGCTTAGTATATCTGTATCGGATTTCATTAATAAGAGACTTGACATGTCACATAGGTTATTATACAGTCTGCTCTGTATTCCTCAATAATGGACAATTAAGCACATAGTGTTCAAGAGATGACCATATGCAGTTTCAAGAGAGTGACCATATCCTGATCACATAATTTACATTTAGTTTTGATCATCATCTGTGTGTCTCCCAAACTGCCCAGAAGTACTGTAACAAAGCCTAAGCCTGGCCACTACAACATCAGTCAGTCCTGTTCACATTGCAAGTTGCTTCCATAAACATACTAAATTCTACGTTCATGTTATCATATTGGGTTATAGAATCACTCAGCTTCTAACTGCAATTCCTATTACAATCATTTTCATTATTTACTTCTCTCCTAATATTATTCCTAATGCTAGACACAGTTATACCAAAGTTATATTCTACATTCTCCTTCTCGATACTCTTCCTGGCTAACATATCAACTTTATCATGAAGGAGTAATCCAATGTGTGATGGGATCCATAGCAATTGTACATTAATTCCTTTGTCCCTAATTTTTTAGTATCTATACCTGGCTTCCCTGGAGAATGGACCCTAGTCCACTGGTTTTGGAGAGTGGATCCTAGTCCACTGGTTTTGAGGGGGTTATCCTAGTTCCCTTCTGGTGAATGGACCCAAAGTCCACTTTTGGTGGATGGACCTATGTTTTCTGTGATTGGAATGTCCTAGTCCACTGGTGTTTTGTGTGACCGTAGTCCACTGGTTTGTGGGTTTACCTATTGTCCCTTCTGGAATGGACCCAAGTAGACTTGTTTTTAGGAGTGATCCTATCCACTGCTGTTGAGGGTGGATCCTGTCCCACTGTGTTGGACGATGGACCCCTAATCCCCTTATGCGAGGGTGGACCCTAGTCGCACAACGTTTTTGAGGTGATCCTAGCCAACTGGTGTTGGAGGTGGACCCACTCCACTGTCGTTGGAGGGTGAAACCTAGTCCACTGGTGTTGGAGGATGGACCCTTTCCCTTTTTGAGGTGGACCTATCCACTGTGTTGGAGGTTGAACCTATCTAGTGTGTCGGAGGATGGACACTAGTCCACTGTGTTGAGGATGGACCCCTAGTCCACTGGGATTGAGGATGGACCCTAGTCTATTTGGGTGAGGATGACCAAAGCTAGTGGTGGAGGAGGACCCTATCCACGGTGTGGAGGATGGACCCTAGTCCACGGTGTTGAGGATGGACCCTAGTCTATTGTTTGGAGATGACCCTTGTCCACAGCTGTCCTACGTGGACACCAAGTCCACAGTTTTGTCCAGCGAGGACCCAAATCCACGGCTGTCCGGCGTGGACCTAAGTCACAGCTATCCTAGCGATGGGGGTGCAAGCCAAAGCTATCCTAGTGGAGAGCGCAAGTCAGTAGCTATCCTAGCTAGGGCAATCCATAGCTGTTAGGTCGTGAGCCAAGTCCAGAGCTTTTCCGAGCGTGGACCCAAAGTCCACAGCTGTCCGATCGTGACCCAAGTCCACAGGTGCCCCAGTGTGGACCCAAATCTACGGCTGTCCGAAGCGAGGCCCAAGTCAACAGCTATCCTAGCGAGGCCCAGTCCAAAAGCTATCCTTTAGCGATGGCCAAGTCCATAGCTATCCTAGCGAGGACCCAATCCACAGCGGTCCGAGCGTGGACCCAAGTCACAGCTGTCCGTGCGTGACCCACTTACCACAGCTTTCCGAGCGTGGACCCAAATCCACGGCTGTCCCGAGCGTGAACCCAGTCCACAGCTGTTCGAGCTTGGACAACAGTCCACTGGTGTGATGATAGGACCTCTAGTCCACTGGTGTGGAGCATGGACCCTAGTCCACAGGTGTTGGCGAGAATGGATCCTTCCACAGTGGTTGGAGGATGACCGTAGTCCACGTTGGAGGTGGTAACTAGGTGGTTGGAGGATGAACCCTAGTCCACTGGGTTGTAGGATGGACGCTAAATTAGTCCACTGGTGTTGGAGGTGAAATAGTCTTCCTTGTTGAGGTGACCCTTGTCCACTGGTTTGGTTTTTTATTATTTTTTTGAGGTGGATACCTGTCCCACTGGTGTTTGGAGGATGGAACCTACTCCACTGGAGTGGCGGGTGAAATAGTCCACGAGTGTTGGAGGATGGACCCTGTCCACGGTGTTGAGGATGGACCCTAGTCCACCTGGTGTTTTGAGAGTGGACCGCTAGTCTACTGGTATTGCAGGTGATCCTAGTCCACTGGTGTTGGATGGTGACCCAAGTCCAACTTTTTGGAGGGGAACCTGGTCCACTGTGTGAGGGTGGATCCAGTCACACTGGTGATGTGGTGATAACGAGTCAACTGTGATGGAGGGTGGATCCTATCAACTTGTGTTAAGGTGGATCTAGTCCACTGTGTTGGATGAACTCTATCCACTGTGTTGGAGATGGACTCGGGTCCACTGGTGTGAAGGTTGTACCCCTAGTCCACAGTTTTGGAGGGAGGATCCTAGTCCACGCTGTTTGAGGTGACCCTATCACTGGTGTTTGAGGAGGACCTAGTCCACTGTGTTTGAGATGGACCTTAGTTCCACTGTTGTGGTGGATCCTAGTCAACTTTTTATGAAGTGGACGCCTAGTCCACTGGTGTTTGAGGATGGACCTTAGTCCACTGGTTTGGAGGGTGGATCCTAGCCACTTGTTTGAGGGTGGAACCTAGTCCTGGTTTCGAGGATGACCCTAGATCCACTATGTTGGAGGAATGACCCTAGTCCACAGCTGTCCCGAGACGTGACGCCAGAACACGCAGTCCGTGAGTGGACCAATGCAACGCTATCCGAGAGTGGACCCAATCCACAGATTTCCGCCTGGACCCAAGTCCACAGTTGTCCGAGCGTGGACCAATCCACGGCCTTGTCCGCGCGAGGCCCAAGTCCACAGATATCCCTAGCGAGGCCCAATTCCACAGCTATCCTAGCGAGGGCGCAAGCCCAAGCTATCCTACGAGGGCCAAATCCAAAGCTGTCCTAGCGAGGCGCAAGTCCGTAGCTAGCCAGCGAGGGCCAAGTCCACAACTTTCCAAGCGGGGACCCAAGTCAACAGCTTTTTCCGAGGAGGACCCCAAGTCCACTGCTGTCCGATCGTGGACCCAAGTCCACAGTTCCGAGCGTGGACCCATATCTACGGCTTGCCGCGGGAGCCTGAGTCCACATCTATCCTAGCGGGCGCAAGTCCACAGGTATCCTAGCGAGGGCCAAGTCCACAGCTATCCTAGGCGAGGGCGCAAGTCCAAAGCTATTCTAAGCGAGGGCGCAATTCCAAAGCTGTCCTAGCGAGGACCCAAGTCCATAGCTATCCTAGCGAGGACCCCCAAGCCACAGCTGTTCGGTCGTGGATCACCAAGTCCTCAGCTTTCGGTCGTGGACCCCAAGTCCACAGCTGTTTCGGTCCGTGACGCCAATTCCCACAGCTGTCCGAGCGTGGACCCAAGTCACAGCTGTCCGACGGACCCTAGTCCACAGCTGCCGTGCGTGGACCCAAGTCCACACTGTCCGGGCGTGGAATCCAAGACCACAGCTCACGGGTGCGTGGACCAATTCCATCGCTGTCCGGGCGTGGACCCAATTCCACAGCTGTCCCGGCGTGACGCCCAAGTCACAGCTGTCCGGGCGTGGACCCAAGTCCACCACTGTCCCTGCGTTGACCCAAGTCCACAGCTGTCCGGGCGTGGACCCAAAGTCCACGCTTTCCGGGCGTGGACTCCAAGTCCACACGTCCGGGCGTGGACCCCAAGTCCACAGCTGTCCGGCTGGACCCAAGCCACAGCTTCCGGGCGTGGACCCAAGTCCACAGCTGTCCGGTCGTGGACCCAAGTACCACAGCTGTCGCGGGCGTGTACCCAAGTCCACAGCTGTCCGGGCGTGGACCCAAGTCCACAGCTGGCCGGGCGTGGACCCAATCCACAGGCTGTCCGGCGTGACGCCAAGTCCACAGCTTCCAGGCGTGACCCAAGTCCACAGCTGTCCGGCGTGGACCCAGTCCACAGCTGTCCGAAGCGGGACCCAGTCCACAGGCTTCCCCGAGCGTGACCCAAGTCCACAGCTGTCCGCGCGGTGACCCAAGTCCACATCTGTCTCGAGCTGGAACCCAAGTCCACAGCTGTCCCGACGTGGACCCAAGTCCACAGCGGTCCGAGCGTGGACCCAGAGTCCACAGCTTTCTGCCGAGCGTGACCGCAAGTCCACACGGTCCGAGCGTGACCCACGTCACAGCTGTCCGAGCGTGGACCCAGTCCACAGCTGTCCGAGCGTGACCCAATTCCACACTGTCCCGAGCGTGACCCAAGTCCACATCTGACCGAAGCGGTGGACCCAAGTCCAAAGCTTTCCGAGCGTGACCCAAGTCCACAGCTGTCCGAGCCCGTGAACCCAATCCACAGCTGTCGTCCCAGCGTGGACCCAAGTCCCACAGCTGGACCGAACGTGGCCAACATCCACAGGTTGTTGGAGGATGGACTTAGTCCTTAATCTAGGGAGGCCCAAGCCAATGATGACACTATTCAGTCACTGGTTCTATCTTGCAATAATCTTGCTGCACACTAACAGCACCTATCAAGGCAGTGAAAATGCTGACCTAGAAAAATTACAGAGAACCATCACGCGCACTATACTGAGATAAAACAACCTCAATTACTGGAGCGCTTAGGGTTCCTGAACATGTATTCCCTGAACGCAGGCGGAGAAATACAGGATTATATACACCTGGAAAATCCTAGAGACTAGTAACACGAACTTGCACACGAAATCACTCCTATGAAAGCAAAATAGCTTGGCAGAACGATGCAACATCCCCCCAATGAAAAGCAGGTTGTCACTAGCACGTTAAGAACATACAATAATGTCAGGGGCCCGAGACGTTCAACTGCCTCCAGCATACATGAGGGATTACCAACAGACCCCGCAGTCCTTCGAGCTGCACTTGGACAACACCTAAATCGGTTTCTGACCAGCCGGGCTGTGGGCTTGTACGTTGTTTGCTTGCACCCAGCAACACCTGTTGATCAGGCTCTGATCCACCAGGAAGGCAGGTCACCAGACCGGGCCGCGGGGCGTTGACCCCGGAACTCTCTCCAGGTAAACTCCAGTAAAACCCTCATTCTCTCCTGTTCTCAAACGTTTCTCCTTTGTATGGACTATGAAGCCACTGTGGGGCGAAACGTTCCTCAATAAAGATACCCCCTAAAGACGTACCTGACCAGCCGTTCTGTGCTTGTACGTTGGCTTGCGGGTGCAGCCAGCATAAACCAGCCTGGTTTGATCATGGACTATCTGATCCACCAGGAGGCCTGTCACACACTGGCCACAGGGCATTGACCCCCAGACTCTCTCCAGGTCAAAAACCCAAAAAAGAGTTCACATGTTCTAATTTATCAACTGTACTCGTTCTCTGAACCATTCATCTATAATCCCGTACTTAGTATTTCCAGTATTTACCTTTTGGTAGGCTTCATATTAGTCAAGTGAAATGGGCATTTTATCATTCCAGAAATCGAATCTTCACAACCCCAGCAAGATATTTGAACTCTCAACCCCAGCACGATATTTTGAACTTCTCAACCCTGGATGATTTCAGCAGTAACCCATAACGCTTATATTGGGCAAGTAGTTAGTTAAACAAGACAACCCTATAAAAAGCATAAGTAAGTTAATATTTCTTCATTATTCCATGCTTGTGAACTTTACCTTCTTGTTATATTTATTTATTAAAACTGGTGTTTATAAGATTATATTTGGGAACAAGTTGTGTGTGAGTGTTGCTCATACCTGCGTGCTGCTCATACCCAGGATGCTACCCCTGGTGCTGCAATACCGGGGCTACACCTGGTGCTGCCATACCCGGGTGCTACACATGGGTGCTGCACATACACGCGGTGCTACACCTGGTGCAGCTCATACTGGCTGCTTTATACTGGGGTGCTAGCTCATATCCAGGTGCTACACCTGGGAGCTGCTCATACTTAGGCTGTTTAACCTGGGTGCTGCTCACACCCGGGTAGCAACTAGTCCCCTGTTTTTTTGGGGTGGCCCCCCCTTTGAGGTGGACCCCATCAAAAGGTTTTGGGGGGTGGATCTAGCCCCTTGTTGGAGGGGGGACCTAGCCCCCGGGGGGGGGGTTTTATCCTGTTTTGGAAATGGACCCCGTCCCCTGTTTTGGAGAGTGGACCTATCCACGGTTTTGGAGGTGGATCCTGCCCCTGGGCTGGGGGGGTTTGATGTTCCCCTTTTTGTATGGACCGTCCCCGTTTTGGTGGATGGACCCTGTTTTTGGTTTGGAGAGGGGCCCCGTCCATGGGTTGGTGGGGGGCTAGTCCAGGTTTTGGGGGGGGTTTATCTAGTTCCCCCGGGAAAGGGGCCCAAGTAGAATTGTTTTGGGGGGGTGGATCCTGTCCACTTGTTGGACGATGGCCTGTCCCCTTTTTTGGAGGGTGGACCCTAGCCAAACTTTTGAGTGGACCCAGCCATGGGGTTTGGGGGGTGGAACCCAGTCCCCCTGGGTTGGAGGGGCCCTTTCCTTTTTTGGGGGTGGACCTTTCCACTGGGGTTGAAGGGTGGAACCCGTACTGGTTCGGAGGTGGGAAATAGTCCCTGGGGTTTTGGGGGGTGGACACTGTCCCCCTGGTTGGAGGGGGGACTAGTCCATGGTGTTGGGGATGGACCCCCATTCCCCTGGGGTTGGGGGATGGACCCCAGTCCACTGGTGTTGGAGGGGTGGCCCTAGTCCCCTGGGGTTGGGGGGAGGACCCTAGTCCACGGTGGGAGGAGGGCCCTGTCCATGGTTTGGGGGGGGATGGACCCTAGTCCCTGGTGTTGGAGGATGGACCCCAGTCCACTGGGTTGGGGGATGGACCCCGTCCACTAGGTTGGAGGAGGACCCAAAAACCCTGGGTTGGAGGAGGACCCGCACTGGGGTTGGGAATGACCCTTGTCCCCAGCTGCCGAGGTGGACCCCCAAGTCCAAAAGTGTCGACGTGGACCAACCCCTGTCCCAGCGGGGGCCCAAGTCACGCAATCCTAGCGAGGGTGCAAATAAAATCCTGTGAGAGCGCAAGTCCGTAGCATCCATAGGGCGCAATCCAAGGGTTTGTCGTGGGGCCAAGTCCCCGGTTTTTCCGGCGTGGCCCAAAAACCCCAGGGTCCGAGCTGGACCCAAGTCCCCCAGGGGTCCTAGTGTGGACCCAATTTTCGGCTTTTGAGCGAGGGCCCAAGTCAACAGCTATCCCGCGAAAAAGAAGTCCACAGTATCCCAGCGAGAAGAAAGTCCAAAGTATCCTAGCGGGGGCAAGTCCCTACTATCCAGCGGGCCCCAACCACGCGGTGACGTGGACCCCAATCCCCCGTGTCCGTGCGGGACCCCCCCGTCCCCAACTTTCCGGGGTGGGGCCCCCAAATCCACGGCGTCCAGGTGGACCAAGTCCACAGCGTTCGAGTTTGGGGGCAACGTCCATGGTGTTGGGGGGATGGACCCTTTGTCCACGGGTTAGGATGGACCTAGTCCACGGGTTTTTGGGGGGA
>NC_069428.1:32051761-32056791 GCF_026875155.1 Cherax quadricarinatus | reverse complement strand
TAAGATACCTAAACGCTGCACACATGTTTTACTCATTACGTTGCGGCTTGATACTGCTACTAAACCCGAAACTGTAGCAATCAAAAGTTGCAGAGGCCACCAACTGTTGTCCAACTGCCATACTTACAGAGAGCATCTAACTGGGGTAGCCTCTACAATTCCAGCACTTTTCCTCAGTGAACACCGCTGGTCAACAGATTTCCATTGCAGGTTCTCAAAGGCATACTGCTCGTCCTTAAAGAACCCTATTAGTCTTCAAAAGCAAATTTCTGGTTAATAAATACCCACTGTTGTTCTTCAAGGCCCACTGCTGGTGCTCAGAGGTCTTCCAACACTTTCTTTGGAATTCTGAAATCCGCTATTAATTCTCAGAGAATCTTCACAGGTCCACAGCAGTTTACTACTGGTCCTCAGCGGTCCAATACTGGTCCTCAGCGATCTGCCACTTGTCCTTGTCTTCCTTAGAGGTCTACCACTGGTTCTCTAAAGTCCATCGTTGGTACCAAACGTTGACTGCTGGTTCTCAGAGGTCCATCAAGTTCACCACTGGTCATCAAATTCAGTATGTAAACAGGCATATTTGTCTTGCCAACAAAATAAATGTCAGTCATCCTTCCTCTGTTATCTACACACACTGCTTGCTCTCTCTCTCTCTCTCTCTCTCTCTCTCTCTCTCTCTCTCATGCACACACAGCTGATGTAGGCAGGAAGAAATTTCTAACATGGTTGAGGTTAAGCAAATACGTACTTCTTACCCCTTGTCTCTCACTGCTTACATTTTACCACTGCCACAGCATACTGCATTTCTGCTTTCATGTTTGCATGTTTTTCACCTAAGCAGTTAAGTGACTGTGACTCAATGTCAGCTAATAGGAAGAATACAAGCTCAACAAATAGAGAATTAGACTTTGGCCTAATAGAATCGAAGGCTCGTGGTCACCAGAGTAAAACTGCAGAAAAAATATGTATAAAACTTGATTGGGTTTCAGGCTAATTAGAATAGTTACAGTTCCTGAAGTTGTTCGATACATTATTCTTCCTTTTTTTCTGATCACTTAAGTTATAAGTAATGTTCTAAATTACTGCAAGCCGTTAGCCACAAAAAACATTCAAGCATAAATTTGTAGATGAATGGTTCAGAGAACCGACATGTTGTTGAATTAGACACAAGTGCAACTCTGGGATCTTAATACTTGGGAATTCTTCACTTGCCTAACCCTTGGGCACGACCTACTTCCACATTGGACAAATGTGACACCACCAACGACCGCTGCCCCTCACCTGTCTACGGTTTATAAGCTGCTTCTCCGCTCATATGCCGTATTCTATTCAAGATTGATGGACTGACAACATCGACTCAAGGCTGAAGGACTGATTACCTCATTCTCCTCCTGTTCAAGTTTCTCCTTTGTATGGACTGATGAAGCCACTGTGTGGCGAAACGTTTCCTCAATAAAGATACCCAAGAGTTGCGCTTGTGTCTAATTCAACAAGCATGAATTTGAAAGCCTCTGATTGTAGGCTGTCAGTTTACGTTGAAAGACCTTGTTTTATCGCTTCTCTGTTCAAGTGTAATGCAACGGTTTTCTTGTTTATATGAAAGTAGAGGTTATAAGAGGCTTGCCACCAGTGGAAAAAAAAACTTTATTCGTCTATAAGAATTCCGTTGCAAACAAAAACCATAAAAAGTGACAAACGATTTTGAAGTTAATGACGGGACACACAAATGATTAAACTTAAAAATTGTAGAGGACCTACATATTAGGTAACTTAAGATTGAACATAATGAATATGAATGTTCACTTTAAAATAACTAATAACCCTTTGGAAGGGGAGGTGGAATATTGTGAAGGGTAGTTGTGAGGAAGGAATTCGTGTTTGGGAAACGGGGACTGTGGGTGGGGAATATGGTTTGCTTGGGATTATTTTGCTTGGTTGGGAAGGAAGGCTGGGGCTTGAGGGGTTCTGTGGGTGGTTGTACATGGCAGGCAGAACTTCCATGCCTGTTGATGCATGCACTGTCTCTCCTTCCTGCCTCTGGCTTCTTTGTATCCTCTTTTTCAGTTGCTCCCAGTCTTTTCTTGTACTGTCCCTGTCGAGTACAATCGGTGACATTCTTGTTTGTATCCCTTAACCATGGTTTTTTCTGCATGATCCTGTCTCATATACTGTTGCTGTTGTGACGAGTCAGTTTGACTGGGAGTCTTTCCCTCCCTAGAGTACTTTCCAAGTCTCTAAAAACTTGTCACCTGGGACACATCATCCTCACTATAAGATAGCCTGATGATGTCATTACCTCCTTTTTCTCTGCCTGTCGATTTTATTATGCGATATCCCTTCAGCTTTATGAAGACTGTGAACATTCGGTGACCCCTTTCTCTCTTTCCTCGGCCCACTTCCTTTCACTCCATCAGTATCTAATTTCAAAAATTCCTTTTACACCCCCTTTCATCTTCGTACTCCTAGTTGTCTGTAATACCCAAAATGGTTTTTAGCACTTCTTTTCTCATTTCCTTTCCCCTGCTATTGCTGTTTCTGTTCCCATCTTTTGGGCTCCTTTGCTTCATCAACTCCAGTTTCATGTTCCCTTTTACAGAGCCTTTTCCAGGCTTTGTCGCTTGGTAGCAACAAAGCTGCTCCCCCATTTTTGAGCTCTGCAGTACCTGTTTGTCTTTCTTATCTTTCAGAACTCGCCTACCCTTTTATTTTTCCACTCTCATTCTATTTTGCCCGGGAGTCCCCTATCACGATTTTTTTTTAAAGCCTTTCCCTCCTGGGTTCCCCCTTCCCCTCTTGTCCGGCTCGGGGACCCCATTTCTGTATTTCTCTGTTTTATAGGTTGATACACTAGTTTCAGATTCCAACTTTTTGAGCCCTTTTAGTCCCTGTTTTTTCCTGTGGTTTAAATATATAATATATTTATATTATTAATATTTTTTAAAATTATTTATATGTGCCGAATGGGCAAACTTGCTTTTTGGCTTAAATGCACGTTCATCTTCCCAAATAGAACAAGGAAATTTGTGTATGCAATAATTTCGCCAAAATCATCGACCTAACGAAAAAAATATGTTTCACTGTGTTTTTATTAAATTATTGTAAACAAACTAAAATATATTTTTTTGGGGGTTAGCTAAAAAAAATTGCTCATGTATAAAAAGGTTTGGGAAAGTTTTCTAAGATTTTATGGTGAAAAATTTAAAAAAATTTTTTACTTTAACATAAATGAAAAAAAATATCTTTAAACGTATAAGAAAAAAATTTTAGAAAGGACAAATTTTAAATGGTTCTTGCAATTGCCAGTTTTACATTTCGGCACGCTATTATATATATGCAAAACACCATGAAAAGAATAGAAAATTTTCCAGCCTTTCGTGATCTCACATTAAAAAAAAAAGGGAAAAAGTATTTTCCTTGATAATGTGAGTCCGAAAGCGCTTGGAATTCTCTATTCTTTTCAGTGGTTTTTTTTGCATAAATAATATGTGTGCCGAATATGTAAAAGGGGTAAATTTAGCAAGAACTCTTTTAAAAATTTAAGCCCTTTTCAAAATTTTTCTTATACGAAAAAATTTTTTTTTTTTCTTTATTTTTATGTAAAAAATTTTTAAATTTTTTACCAAGAATCTTAGAAAAACTTACCCAAACCTTATTTGCTTAGCAATTTTTTTTTCTAACCCCCAAAATATATTTAGTTTTTTTTCCCAAAAATTTAATATTAAAAAAACTGAATTTTTTCTTTGTTAGGTTCAGAATGATTTGGGAAATTATTGCAACCCAAATTTTGCTTTTCCTATATGGGAAAATGACGTTCATTTAAGCCCGTTTGCAAGTTCTGCCCATTCGGGACTGTTATATATATATAAAAACAACACAATATAAATATATAATATATATATTATAATATTATATATATTTATATTTTATATAATGTTGTGTCGTGGTCAAGCAATGTAAAAAGAGAGCAAAATAGAGAGTGGGTAATGTTATCAACAAATTAGAAAAAGTTTGGAGTGAGATTAACAAGTTAAAGAAGCCTAGAGAAAAATGGGTTTGTCTGTTAAAAAAAGGAGAGTTAGAGGTATTGGGAGATTAGGGAATTTTTGGGAATTTTAAAGTTGATGAAGATAGGGAAGCGTGATTTCGTGTACAAGGGAAGGAGGAAAACATCTTGTGGAGGGAGGAGAGCCCGTTTGAGGTGGGGAAGTTCGTGAGGCGTAGGGAAAAAGAAAGGGGGAAGGGAGCCCGGGGGTGAGAGATAAAAAGAAAGTTAAAAGCAGGTGGGGGTATAGTTTTGGAGTGGTTGGGGCAATTTTTAATAAAGTATGGAAAAGGGTAAAGGGACCAAGGATTGGGAGAGGCATGTTTTACTTTGATAAAGGCAAAGGGGGACAAAAAAGAGTGCAAAATTATTGGGGGATAAGTCTGTTGAGTATAGGTAAAGGAGGTAAGTTTTTATTGAAAAAATTAAGATTAAACGGGGAAAAGGTAGCAAGAACAAGGAGGCTTTAGGAAAGGGGGGGCTGTGTGAACCCGGGTTTTCGTAAAACATATAAGTAACAGTATTAGTAAGGCGAAGAGGTCTTTGTGGCATTTTGGATTGGCATAAGGCTAATGCAGGTGGAAGGGGGCAATGTGGCAGATTTCAGGTGTATGAATAGAGGTAGTTACTGAAAGCATAAGAGTATTTTACGAGGAGTAGTGAGGCTCAAGTTAGAGTATGTAAGAAAGAGGGAGATTATTTCCCAGTAAAAGTAGGCCTTAGACAGGGATGTGTGATGTCACCGTGGTTGTTTAATATATTTATAGATGGGATAGTAAGAGAAGTAAATGCGAGGGTCTTGGCAAGAGGCGTGGAGTTAAAAGATAAAGAATCACACATAAAGTGGGAGTTGTCACAGTTGCTCTTTGCTGATGACACTATGCTCTTGGGAGATTCTGAAGAGAAGCTGCAGAGATTGGTGGATGAATTTGGTAGGGTATGTAAAAGAAGAAAATTAAAAGTGAATACAGGAAAGAGTAAGGTTATG
>NC_069428.1:31991761-32046761 GCF_026875155.1 Cherax quadricarinatus | reverse complement strand
AACTATTGTTACTATATACTCCCTCGCTACTCCTATCTATTGAACTTTTCCCTCACAGCAGTACAGTCGCAGCTAGTCAGAGGTGTGTCGTAGGTGCTGGCAGAACAGTCGCAGCTATTCAGAGGTATGTCGCAGGTGGTGGCAGAACAGTCGCAGCTAGTCAGAGGTGTATCGTAGGTGGCAGAACAGTCGCAGCTAGTCAGAGGTGTATCGTAGGTGGTGGCAGAACAGTCGCAGCTAGTTAGAGGTGTGTCGCAGGTGGTGGCAGAATAGTCGCAGCTAGTCAGAGGTGTGTCGCACGTGGTGGCAGTACACTTGCAGCTAGTCAGATGTGTGTCGCAGGTGGTGGCAGTACACTTGCAGCTAGTCAGAGGTGTGTCGTAGGTGGTGGCAGAACAGTCGCAGCTAGTCAGAGGTGTGTCGCAGGTGTGCAGAACAGTCGCAGCTAGTCAGAGGTGTGTCGCAGGTGGTGGCAGTACAGTCGCAGCTAGTCAGAGGTGTGTCGCAGGTGGTGGCAGTACAGTCGCAGCTAGTCAGAGGTGTGTCGCAGGTGGTGGCAGAACAGTCGCAGCTAGTCAGAGGTGTGTCGTAGGTGGTGGCAGAACAGTCGCAGCTATTCAGAGGTATGTCGCAGGTGGTGGCAGAACAGTCGCAGCTAGTCACAGGTGGTGGCAGTACAGTCGCAGCTAGTCAGAGGTGAGTCGCAGGTGGTGGCAGAACAGCCGCAGCTAGTCAGAGGTGTGTCGCAGGTGGTGGTAGTACAGTCGCAGCTAGTCAGAGGTGTGTCGCAGGTGGTGGCAGTACAGTTGCAGCTAGTCAGAGGTGTGTCGCAGGTGGTGGCAGAACAGTCGCAGCTAGTCAGAGGTGTGTCGCAGATGGTGGCAGAACAGTCGCAGCTAGTCAGTGGTGTGTCGCAGATGGTGGCAGTACAGTCTCAGCTAGTCAGAGGTGTGTCGCAGGTGGTGGCTGAGCAGTCGCACCCCTCAAGGAAGGTTCCTTGATGTTGGTGAGGGGCTCTTGATTTAGGGAATTGGATCTGTGCTCCAGTTCCCCGAATTAAGCCTGAATGCCTTCCACATCCCCCCCCCAGGCGCTGTATAATCCTCCGGGTTTAGCGCTTCCCCCTTGATTATAATAATAATAATAATGAGCAGTCGCAGATAGTCAGGTGTGTGTCGCAGGTGGTGGCAGTACAGTCGCAGCTAGTCAGAGGTGTGTCGCAGGTGGTGGCAGAATAGTCGCAGCTAGTCAGAGGTGTGTCGCAGGTGGTGGCAGTACAGTCGCAGCTAGTCACAGGTGTGTCGCAGGTGGTGGCAGAACAGTCGCAGCTAGTCAGAGGTGTGTCGTAGGTGGTGGCAGAACAGTCGCAGCTAGTCAGAGGTGTGTCGCAGGTGGCAGAACAGTCGCAGCTAGTCAGAGGTGTGTCGCAGGTGGTGGCAGTACACTTGCAGCTAGTCAGAAGTGTGTAGTAGGTGGTGGCAGTACAGTCTCAGCTAGTCAGAGGTGTGTCGCAGGTGGTGGCTGAGCAGTCGCAGATAGTCAGAGGTGTGTCTCAGGTGGTGGCAGTACAGTCGCAGCTAGTCAGAGGTGTGTCGCAGGAGGTAGAACAGTCGCAGCTAGTCAGAGGTGTGTCGCAGGTGGTGGCAGAACAGTCGCAGCTAGTCAGAGGTGTGTCGTAGGTGGTGGCAGTACAGTCGCAGCTAGTCAGAGGTGTGTCGCAGGTGGTGGCAGTACAGTCGCAGCTAGTCAGAGGTGTGTTGCATGTGGTGGCAGTACAGTCGCAGCTAGTCAGAGGTGTGTCGCACGTGGTGGCAGAACAGTCGCAGCTATTCAGAGGTGTGTCGCAGGTGGTGGCAGAACAGTCGCAGCTAGTCAGAACAGTCGCAGCAAGTCAGAGGTGTGTTGCAGGTGGTGGCAGTACAGTCGCAGCTAGTCAGAGGTGTGTCGCAGGTGGTGGCAGCACAGTCGCAGCTAGTCAGAGGTGTGTCGCAGGTGGTGGCAGTACAGTAGCAGCTAGTCAGAGGTGTGTCGCAGGTGGTGGCAGTACAGTCGTAGCTAGTCAGAGGTCTGTCGCAGGTGGTGGCAGTACAGTCGCAGCTAGTCAGAGGTGTGTCGCAAGTGGTGGCAGTACAGTCGCAGCTAGTCAGAGGCGTGTCGCAGGTGGTGGCAGTACAGTCGCAGCTAGTCAGAGGTGTGTCCCAGGTGTTGGCAGTACAGTCGCAGCTAGTCAGAGGTGTGTCGCAAGTGGTGGCAGAACAGTCGCAGCTAGTCAGAGGCGTGTCGCAGGTGGTGGCAGAACAGTCGCAGATAATCAGAGGTGTGTCGCAGGTGGCAGAACAGTCGCAGCAAGCCAGAGGTGTGTTTCAGGTGGTGGCAGTACAGTCGCAGCTAGTCAGAGGTGTGTCGCAGGTGGTGGCAGAACAGTCGCAGATAGTCAGAGGTGTGTTTCAGGTGGTGGCAGTACAGCCGCAGCTAGTCAGAGGTGTGTCGCAGGTGGTGGCAGTACAGTCGCAGCTAGTCAGAGGTGTGTTGCAGGTGGTGTCAGAACAGTCGCAGATAGTCAGAAGTGTGTTGCAGGTGGTGGCAGTACAGTCGCAGCTAGTCAGAGGTGTGTCGCAGGTGGTGGCAGTACAGTCGCAGCTAGTCAGAGGTGTGTTGCAGGTGGTGGCAGTACAGTCGCAGCTAGTCAGAGGTGTGTCGCAGGTGGTGGCAGTACAGTCGCAGCTAGTCAGAGGTGTGTCGCAGATGGTGGCAGAACAGTCGCAGCTAGTCAGAGGTGTGTCGCAGGTCGTGGCAGTACAGTCGCAGCTAGTCAGAGGTGTGTCGCAAGTGGTGGCAGAACAGTCGCAGCTAGTCAGAGGTGTGTCGCAAGTGGTGGCAGAACAGTCGCAGCTAGTCAGGTGTGTCGCAGGTGGTGGCAGAACAGTCGCAGCTAGTCAGAGGTGTGTCGCAGGTGGGAGTCAGTCGAATTTGTTGTGACGGAACTGAGCTTTTCCTAGTTGCGGTGGAGATTGAGTACGTGGAGGTACATGAGAGTACACTGAAGTACATGGAAGAGGACAGGTAGCAGATGACTTGGGAATCCACACTGAGGCTATCTACTGAGAACTATCGACTTCTGTCATGAATCATCTAGGAGTATGAGTCAAGACTAGAAAGGCAGAAGACTCTCTCCCCACCCTCCGCTCCCTACGAGAGCAGCGAAGGGAAGAGATAAGAAGGGAAAGATGAAGACGTTTCAGGTCCAGCTGATGAGTTTGCGACCCTCACGATTTTCAGCTCAGGGATAATCTGATGTTTTTAAAAGACTGTGTGTATAATTTTTCCCGGATTTGCGTACAAAAAGATGATTGTTTTACACACTTAACCAGGACTGCGTTTTTAAAGGTGCGACGTCCCTTAAATGTCCTCATTTTAAGGGCAAGAAGACCTCTCTTCAAGGGAGATTTGTGTATGTGAAAAGGGTGATTGTTGTGTGTGTGTGTGTGTGTGTGTGTGTATGTGTTTGTGTGTGTGTGTGTGTGTATACTCGCCTAGTTGTACTCACCTAGTTGAGGTTGCAGGCTTCGAGTCCAAGCTCCTGGCCCCGCCTCTTCACTGGTGTGTGTGTGTGTGTACTCACCTAGTTACTCACCTAGTTGAGGTTGCAGGCTTCGAGTCCAAGCTCCTGGCCCCGCCTCTTCACTGGTCGCTACTAGGTCACTCTCCCTGAACCATGAGCAATATCGTACCTCTGCTTAAAGCTATGTATGGATCCTGCCTCCACTACATCGCTTCCCAAACTATTCCACTTCCTGACTACTCTGTGGCTGAAGAAATACTTCCTAACATCCCTGTGATTCATCTGTGTCTTCAGCTTCCAACTGTGTCCCCGTGTTGCTGTGTCCAGTCTCTGGAACATCCTGTCTTTGTCCACCTTGTCAATTCTTCTCAGTATTTTGTAAGTCGTTATCATGTCCCCCCTATCTCTCCTGTCCTCCAGTGTCGTCAGGTTGATTTCCCTTAACCTCTCCTCATAGGACATACCTCTTAACTCTGGGACTAGTCTTGTTGCAAACCTTTGCACTTTCTCTAGTTTCTTTACATGCTTGGCTAGGTGTGGGTTCCAAACTGGTGCCGCTTACTCCAATATGGGCCTAACGTACACGGTGTACAGGATCCTGAACGATTCCTTATTAGGATGTCGGAATGCTGTTCTGAGGTTTGCCAGGCGCCCATATGCTGCAGCAGTTATTTGGTTGATGTGCGCTTCAGGAGATGTGCCTGGTGTTATACTCACCCCAAGATCTTTTTCCTTGAGTGACGTTTGTAGTCTCTGGCCCCCTAGACTGTACTCCGTCTGCGGTCTTCTTTGCCCTTCCCCAATCCTCATGACTTTGCACTTGGTGGGATTGAACTCCAGGAGCCAGTTGCTGGACCAGGTCTGCAGCTTGTCCAAATCCCTTTGTATTTCTGCCTGGTCTTCGATCGAATGAATTCTTCTCATCAACTTCACGTCATCTGCAAACAGGGACACCTCGGAGTTTATTCCTTCCGTCATGTCGTTCACAAATACCAGAAACAGCACTGGTCCTAGGACTGATCCCTGTGGGACCCCGCTGGTCACAGGTGCCCACTCTGACACCTCGCCACGTACCATTACTCGCTGCTGTCTTCCTGACAAGTATTCCCTGATCCATTTCAGTGCCTTCCCTGCTTGGTCCTCCAGTTTTTGCACTAATCTCTTGTGTGGTACTGTGTCAAACGCCTTCTTGCAGTCCAAGAAAATGCAATCCACCCACCCCTCTCTCTCTTGTCTTACTGCTGTCTCCATGTCATAGAACTCCAGTAGGTTTGTGACACAGGATTTCCCGTCTTTGAAACCATGTTGGCTGCTGATGAGATCATTCCTTTCTAGATGTTCCACCACTCTTCTCCTGACAATCTTTTCCATGACTTTGCATGCTATACATGTCAGTGACACTGGTCTATAGTTTAGTGCTTCATGTCTGTCTCCTTTTTTAAAGATTGGGACCACATTTGCTGTCTTCCATGCGTCAGGCAATCTCCCTGTTTCGATAGATGTATTGAATATTGTTGTTTGGGGTACACATAGCGCCTCTGCTCCCTCAGGACCCATGGAGAGATGTTATCTGGCCCCATTGCCTTTGAGGTATCTAGCTCACTCAGAAGCCTCTTCACTTCTTCCTCGGTTGTGTGTACTGTGTCCAGCACATGGTGGTGTACTCCGTCTTTCTGGAGCCCCTTCTGTCTCCTCTGTGAACACTTCTTTGAATCTCTTGTTGAGTTCCTCACATACTTCACTGTCATTTCTTGTTGTCTCTCCTCCTTCCTTCCTTAGCCTGATTACCTGGTCCTTGACGGTTGTTTTCTTCCTGATGTGGCTGTATAACAGCTTCGGGTCAGATTTGGCTTTTGCTATGTCGTTTTCATATTGACGTTGGGCCTCCCTTCTTATCTGTGCATATTCGTTTCTGGCTCTACGACTGCTCTCCTTATTCTCCTGGGTCCTTTGCCTTCTATATTTCTTCCATTCCCTAGCACACTTGGTTTTTGCCTCCTTGCATCTTTGGGTGAACTATGGGCTCATCCTGGCTTTTTCGTTATTCCTGTTACCCTTGGGTACAAACCTCTCCTCAGCCTCCTTGCACATTGTTGCTACATATTCCATCATCTCATTAACTGGCTTCCCTGCCAGTTCTGTGTGTGTGTGTGTGTGTGTGTGTGTTGTGTGTGTGTGTGTGTGTGTGTGTGTGTGTGTGTGTGTGTATGTATTGGCCTGTATGTTGTTGCTGGGGTCGAATCTTAGGCCATGCCTCACAACTTATCATTTGCCTTATTCTCTCCATCCTAGCCTCGTCTACTGTCATACCCCTTCTTAAAACTATGTGTGAATCCTGCCTCCTCCACATTTCCCTCCAATTGTTCCTTCCTGACCCCTCTTAAGCTAAAGAAATACTCCATGACATCAGAAAAACGTAAATAAAATGTCCGTAACACCACAAGACGGGCAGCCATTAGCCACACAGACATGCATGTCATGTCTTCTTCGGTGGAGAAAAAAAAAATTGCCGTATCAGTTGAAAGTGTTGACAACTGAACTGAAAAAATCCAAAACATTGGTTCAAAAACAAAAGAATTGCACTCGCTTTTTGCGTCTCGATATCCAATGTTGAGGCGTAGTTGTTGAATTGTGGTTGTTGTTGAAGTGTGGTAGTTGTTGAATTGTGGTTGTTGTTGAAGTGTGGTAGTTGTTGAATAGTGTTTGTTGTTGAATTGTGGTTGTTGTTGAATTGTGGTTGTTGTTGAATTGTGGTTGTTGAATTGTGGTTGTTGTTGAATTGTGGTTGTTGAATTGTGGTTGTTGTTGAACTATGGTTGTTGTTGAACTGTAGTAGTTGTTGATTTGTGGTTGTTGTTGAATTGTGATAGTTGTTGAATTGTGGTTGTTGTTGAATTGTGATAGTTGTTGAATTGTGGTTGTTGTTGAATTGTAAAAGAGATAATATCTGTATATAAATTCAATCAGATATATATACGATTGAACATTGTTCAAGAATTGTTCACTCACGGTGCTGAACGAGCCTTTCCTGGTTCACTTCTAGGCACTTAAGTGCCACTATTACTCTTGACTGCCTGACTGAATGCTGGTGCCAGACCGGCATCAGCACATGATGCAGGCCCAGTGCCAGCAGTAGTGACCTTACTGCCAGCAGTGCCAGCAGTAATGACCTTACTGCCAACAGTGCCAGCAGTAGTAACCTTACTGCCAACAGTGCCAGCAGTAATGACCTTACTGCCAGCAGTGCCAGCAGTAGTAACCTTACTGCCAGCAGTGCCAGCAGTAGTAACCTTACTGCCAACAGTGCCAGCAGTAATGACCTTACTGCCAGCAGTGCCAGCAGTAGTAACCTTACTGCCAGCAGTGTCAGCAGTAGTAACCTTACTGCCAGCAGTGCCAGCAGTAGTAACCTTACTACCAGCAGTGCCAGCAGTAGTAACCTTACTACCAGCAGTGCCAGCAGTAGTGGCCTCACTGCCAACAGTGCCAGCAGTAGTGGCCTCACTGCCAACAGCAACAACAGCAACAACAGCAGCAATAGCAACAGCAACCACAGCAGCAATAGCAACAGCAACCACAGCAGCAATAGCAACAGCAACCACAGCAGCAATAGCAACAGCAACCACAGCAGCAATAGCAACAGCAACCACAGCAGCAATAGCAACAGCAACCACAGCAGCAATAGCAACAGCAACCACAGCAGCAATAGCAACAGCAACCACAGCAGCAATAGCAACAACAACAGCAATAGCAACAGCAACCACAGCAGCAATAGCAACCAACAACAGCAATAGCAACAACAACAGCAATAGCAACAGCAACAGCAACAGCAGCAATAGCAATAGCAACCACAGCAGCAATAGCAACAACAGCAACAATAGCAACAGCAAAAAAATATGAGGTTTGTCAATAAATCGTTGGATAATTCAAATTCGGTTAGGCTTGAATCCTGGCAGTCATTAAGGGTGGAAGTCGCCTCTAAACTAAGGGGGAGAATTCCTTATAACTCAAATAAGGGATTAAAGTACAGTACGAATGTATACATTCATTTTATATTAGGTAAATGTTGCTCTGAATCCTTGGATCAAGAGCCACTGATAAACAAAACGAAAATTGCTAGGTTGGTCGGAAGCAGCAGCCAATTAAAGCCTCGATTTAACCTATGACGTCACAGACTCGACCGCTAAGACCTAGTAACCAATCAATAGTTGTGACGTCACTACTGAGGATGTATACATCACGGTTGATCAGCCAATGAAAGTGCTCAGAGGCTCCTACGTCGCAGTCTGGTGGTGGTGCATAAGTCCGCGGTCAACTGGAGTCTTGTCACGCGCGGGAGAAGATGACGGGAGGGTGCTCGCTCCTCTGGTAAGCATTTTTCCTTTATATCGCCTAAATTACTGGTTGTTTTCATTAACTAATGCTTTTATAAGGTCATATAAACAGTATATATATCTTTTAAAGTAATTTTGGAATTACTGATATTTCTTCCAGTTTTGTTGAAATTCAGTTCAGCAGCTAACTTTATATGGTCACTTATGTAACTTGCACTTGTCACCATTTATTGTGTCACTTTACCACTTGTAAGTGCTGGTTTATGGTCGGTTGAAACATTAATAAGAGGTCTTTAGTGTAAATTGTCACCACCACTTATGAGTTGTAACTTGTCACTTTACCACATACTTATGTTACTTATGTCACTAGTAAGTGGTAAGCTGTCACTATCACTTAAGTGGTCGTTTAGAGTAACGCCCCTGTAACACTTATAGTGGCGCAGTAATGTGCGTCGATAAATTGGCGCCAATGTTTATAATACATGTTAGGAACATTAAGATAATCATATAAAATATTTCCTTATTCTAGGCTATTTCTACATTAATATATTTATTTTTATTAGGGGGAGATTGCTCCAAATCCTTGGATCAAGAGCCCATCATCCGCCAGGTGTATGCATGTCACCGCTCTGGCCACAGCCAATGAAAACGAGAGTTACTAAGTTGACGGGAAGCAGAAGCCAATTACAGCCTAGATTTATCCTATGACGTCACGGGCTCGAGCGCCAAAACCCAGCAGCCAAACAGCAGTCGTGACGTCACTTGACGAGCCAATCAAAGCGCACCACAGTGGTGGTGGTGCGGGAGCAAACTGTTGCCTCGAGTCATGCGCGGGAGATGGCGTCAGGACGCGCGCTCCTCTGGTAAGAATTTTTCCCATATTTCTCCTAAATTACTTGTCATTTACATTGTTTTTACATGGTAATATAAAGTGTGTGTATATCTGAAATAGTAATACTGCAAAATATGGTAAGGAACTTTTAATGTCACCACTTAAGTGGCTGTAAATTATGTACCACTTATATAAGTTGTCACTAGCACTAAATGGTAAATTATGTCTACAAATTGTAAGTGGTGGGTAGTAACTTACGTCGTTTTACCACTTTGTCCTTTATGGTTGTAACTTGTCACTTCACTAATGTCACTTATAAGTGGTCGTTTATGGTCTTTTAATTTGTCACCACCAATTAAGTGGTAATTTAGTATGGCATCGCAATACCACTTGTATGTGGTCAATTATAAATGTAACTTTTACACTTTATCACACACGTAAGTGGTCGTTAGTTTATATTTTCTGGAAGTGGCCTTTAATATCGCCTTGACTGGCAGGATCTTGATCCAAGGAATCTGAACCACTTTCCAGTAGTGACTTCCATTCCCCAGGCGCTGTATGACCCTCTACGGGCTTAGCGCTTTCCCGTAAATGCCACGGCACAGCATGTGCGCTCAGTTGGCGCCATTAACTCTCGTTCTTGGCGCCAATGTGCAAAATCCGCGCTAGGAAGGGCAAAACCAGGTCACTCAGCCCTCCCCAAATGATTAATGAGTTTCAAAAGTTAACCACGCGTGGGTCAAGTGTATATATACACTTGAAATGTTTATATATATACATGTATACTGTATATACATTGAGATTCAGAATATATAAAATATTTTCTCATTTCTGGACTATTTCTACATATAATTGCTTTTATTGGGGGGGAGTGCTCCAAATCCTTGGATCAAGAGCTCGTCGAAATGTCCTGGCCACAGCCAAATACAAAGTTGGCGGGAAGCAGCAGCCAATTAGTCTCGAGTTAACTTATGCCGTCACGGGTTCGAGCGCCAAAACCCAGCAGCCAATCAGTAATCGTGACGTCACTTGGCCAAACATACGTCACTGTCGTTCAGCCAATCACTTCATCGGCTACGTGACTGGTGGTGGTGCGGGAGCCCGCGAAAACTGGCGCCTCAGTCATGCGCGGGAAAAAGTGCGGGGGGGGGGGGGGGCACTCTGATAAGAATTTTATCCTCATTTCTTCAAAATTACTGGTCGTTTACATTAACTAATGCTTTTACATGGTTATATAAAGTGTATATATATATCTGAAGTAATAATTTTGTAAAATATGGTAACATGTTTACGTAAGTGGTTGTCAATTGTCACGTACCACTTACATAAGTGGTTGCAACTTACCACTTTACCACTAATAATTGGTATGTCACTACCAGTTATAAGTAATTGGTTGTAACTGTCATTACCACTAAGTGGTAAGTGTTTAAGTTGTAATTTGTCATTTTACCCCTTACAAGTGATCGTTTATGATCGGTTGTAACTTGTCACTTTACCATTCACTACCACTTAAGTGATCGTTTATTTTAAATTTTCTGGACCATGGCCACGGTGGATCTTGATCCAATGAATCTGAGCCACCATTCCCAGTAGTCATGAATATATTCCATTCCCCAGGAGCTATGGGGGATATTCCATTCCTCGGGATATATTCCATTCCCCAGGCTCTACGGGGGATATATTCCATTCCCCAGGGGTTGTGGGGATTGATGTAAACTTAAAATGTGTGTATATAGCATATCAATGTGTATATATATCTATATAATATATATATATATATATATATATATATATATATATAATATTATATTATATATAATATATATATATATATATATGCAAACAACCACTCTGAAAGAATAGAGAAATTCCAAGCGCTTTCGTGACTACTCACATTATCAAGGAACTATGAAAGTAAAGCATCCAAGGAAGCTATATAAGGGGTCTGGCCGGCACCTCACTATCAGATCCCACAACGGTTTAAACACCTGACGCGCGCCGACCCAACTTGGATAGGTCCTTGGCACAACTCACCCCACAAACTATTCTACCCAAGAAATAAGAAATTTTAAAGATTATTTGTCCAGTGTATTATTAAATAATCTTTAAAATTTCTTATTTCTTGGGTAGAATAGTTTGTGGGGTGAGTTGTGCCAAGGACCTATCCAAGTTGGGTCGGCGCGCGTAAGGTGTTTAAACCGTTGTGGGATCTGATAGTGAGGTGCCGGCCAGACCCCTTATATAGCTTCCTTGGATGCTTTACTTTCATAGTTCCTTGATAATGTGAGTAGTCACGAAAGCGCTTGGAATTTCTCTATTCTTTCAGAGTGGTTGTTTTGCATATTCTGAAATCACCTGTTTACTGTGATCTTATTGCATATATATATATATATATATATATATAATATATATATATATATATATATATATATATATATATACTTGTTCTCTGTCTGTATGCATTGAGGACAAGAGTGAGGACCGTAATGGAAATAAGTTAGTCCTCGATGACGCACTGACTTTCTTGGGTTATCCTGGGTGGCTAACCCTTCGGGGTTAAAAATCCGAACGAAATCTTATCTTGCCTTATCTTATTGAGAGATATTCAGTATACAAAATATTTTCACACTTATTCTGGGATATTTCTACATTATAAATGTTTTAGTTGGTTTTTATTAGGGTAAGGGTGCTCCAAATCCTTGGATCAAGAGTCCATCACCAGCACTTATATCACTACTATAAATTTTAATTGAAATTATTATTCGCTGAATAATGAATTTATTATCCAGCGTTTTATATATGGACTTTGTTGCCATGGATACGTGAATATGGTGGATGCCTTGTTGAATTAATAAACTAAGATTTAAATGTCATAGTATATGTAGGTTTTTTGTAATTTCTGATTTTAATGTTTATTTTAAACTGATTTGAAGTTGTTAGTATAATTTTTTGCAGTTGCCATGTTTTAAGTTGATGTAAGTTAAATTTATTCATATTTTCCAAAAGCCTATTTTTTGGGGGGAGGGGTATAACCCTTTGAGATCCTAACGGTGTATGACCGTTGTAGGTTTAGCGCTTTATAGTTATATTACCCTTGTAGGTTTAGCGCTTTATGGTTATAATGTATGACCCTTGTAGGTTTAGCGCTTTATGGTTATGTATGACCCGTTGGGTTTAGTGATTAGTTACGATTATAATTTTTAAAAATTGATTTAGGAACTTCTTAGTAATTTTGCGATGAGTTAAAAACTGAACACCTGCTCAGTATTACTGGACTTTGGTTAATATTTTAGGTATTAAAAGCATTCTTGACAGGTGGTGCATAGGTTACATGCAGCCTTAATGACCGTGTAGTAAATAGGCTTTAAACCCAATACCCTAGTGGGTTTAGCGCTTTTTTATTAAACCCAGCAAATCATGACGTTCGTGAAGTAGATAGGTTTTAAGCCCAGTAAATTATGACCTTTGTGTAGTAGATAGGTTTAAACCCAGTAAATCGTGACCTTCATGACGTAGATAGGTTTTAAACCCAATGAAGCAATTATGACCGTGTGGTGGACTTTAAACCCAATAAATCGATCATGATTTGTGTAGTAGATAGGCTTTAAGCCCAACAAATTATGACCTTTGTGTAGTAGATAGGTTTTAAACCCAATAAAGTAATTATGACCGTGTGGTAGATAGGCTTTAAACCCAATAAATCGATCATAACCGTGTAATAAGCTTTTAACTCGGGAAATCACTCATGACCTTTGTGTAGTAGATAGGTCATGATTTATTGGGTTTTAAGCCTATCTACTACACAAAGGTCATGAGTGATTTCCCGAGTTAAAAGCTTATTACACGGTTATGATCGAATTATTGGGTTTAAAGCCTATCTACCACACGGTCATAATTACTTTATTGGGTTTAAAACCTATCTACTACACAAAGGTCATAATTTATTGGGCTTTAAAGCCTATCTACTACACAAGTCATGATCGATTTATTGGGTTTAAAGTCTATCTACCACACGGTCATAATTGCTTCATTGGGTTTAAAACCTATCTACGTCATGGTCATGATTTACTGGGTTTAAAGCCTATCTACTACACAAAGGTCATAATTTATTGGGCTTAAAGCCTATCTACTAATAAATCATGATTTATTGGGTTTAAAGCCTACTACTACTACTACTACACAAAGGTCATTAGTGATTTCCCGAGTTAAAAGCTTATTACACGAAGGTCATGATTGATTTATTGGGTTTAAAGCCTATCTACTACACAAAGGTCATGATTGATTTATTGGGTTTAAAGCCTATCTACTACACAAAGGTCATGATTGATTTATTGGGTTTAAAGCCTATCTACTACACAAAGGTCATGATTTATTGGGTTTTAAGCCTTTGTGTAGTAGATAGGCTTTAAACCCAATAAATTTTGTTACTAAATTTAAATTTACAGTGGACTCTCGGATTATGACATTAATCTATTCCAGAGAGCGTGTCTTTAACCGAATCTGTCATAATCTGAATTAATTTTCCCCATAAGAAATAATGGAAATCCAATTAATCTGTTCCAGACACCCAAAAGTATTAAAATAATTTTTTCACATGAAATAATAATAATAAGTTTATTTCTTTGTAAAGGTTACAATGTGTAATTAAACTCTTGATTTGCTAAGTGCAAAGATAGCCACTATCATGCCGAGGCATTTCGGGCAAACTAATCCTAATACATAGTAACTAATTAAAACTAGATAAGATAATAGTGCATAGTAATTATTATTTAAAACTAGACACAGAATAGTGGTTAGCTGTTTTACAATCTTATTTGGACTTCATAAATCTTATGTATAATAAGTATAAAATCTAATTTACAAGAAATGGTGCAGGTGGTAATATTTTATGGAATGGCAGAATTAAAAGCCAGGAGGTCACGTGATAAAACTAGCCAGTAGATGTTTGGTTGATTTGGTTAATATTGTGAGATAAGATGATTTTTTTAGTAGTCCTGAATTCATAAGTTGTCTGGGGATCCTTGACTTGTTACGGTAGCGAGTTCCAGATCTTTGGGCCTTTTATGTGCACAGCGTTCTTGCATAGTGCGAGTTTTACTCGAGGGATGTTGGAAAGGGCCTTATGCCTTGTATTGTGACTGTGCATTCTGTTGTAACTGTTGAGGATTAGTTTTAGGGGAAGGGTTTAGAGTGGAGTTTAAAGTTCTGTATATGTAGTAGGCACAATAATAAGAGAGTATGTTTTGTATATTAAGCAAGTTGAGTCTTGAAAAGTGGTGGAGTGTGCTGTCTAGCACAGGAGCTGGTTATCACCCGCACAACAGCTTTTTGTTGGATTAAGGGTCTAAGGTGGTTGACTGTGGTTGAGCCCCAGGCACAGATACCATAAGTGAGGTAAGGATATATTAGAGAGTGGTACAAGGTAAGGAGAGTCGTTTGTGATACATAGTAGCGTGTCTTGGAAAGGATTCTTACTGATTTGGAAATTTTCTTGGCTATGTGATGGGTGTGGGACTGAAATTTAAGATTACAGTCAAGGAGAAGACTTAGAAATTTGCCCTCTGTGCGTCTTGATATAGGGGAACCATTTAACAGTATGTAGAGTCGAATATTTGAGGCTCTGTTGCCAAACAGCATGAAATAAGTTTTTTCTATGTTAAGTGTGAGTTTGTTGGTCATCATCCAAGCATATATCTTTAGCAGTTCATCGTTTACAGTGTTTTCAAGCACAGCTTGGTCTGAATGGGAGTGGACATATGTACTGTCATCTGCGAATAGAACTGGTGTAAGGAGTTGGGATGCATTGGGGAGATCATTGATGTAGATGAGAAAGAGGAGTGGGCCTAGGACACTACCTTGGGGTACTCCTACAGCTACAGGTTGGATAGCAGAGTTGACTCCATTTGCATGCACATACTTGTGTCTGTCGTTAAGATAGGATTTTAGGTAGTCGAGAGAATGTCCTCTTATGCCATAATGATACAGTTTGAGGTGCAAGAGATTGTGGTCAGCTGTGTCAAATGCTTTTCTTAGGTCGATAAAGAGCCCCAGGGGATATTCATTCTTATCGAGAGCTGTATATATTAGGTCAAGCATTTGTATAATAGCATCATTCGTGCTTTTTTTTTTATTTTGGTCTAAATCCAAACTGGCATGGGTTAAGTATGTTGTTGGATGTAAGGTAGGAGTAAAGTCGCTTGTGTATTATTTTTTCAAATATCTTGGATAGTATGGGCAAGTTTGATATGGGTCTGTAATTGTTCAAATCAGTTGGATCTCCACCTTTGTGGATCGGGGTGACCCTTGCTGTCTTGAGTATGGATGGGAAAGTTGAGGAAGCTATAGATTTGTTAAACATTGTTGCAATAATGGGCAGCAGTTCTGGTGCAGCTTTTTTATATATGAATGGTGGCAAGTTATCTAGATCACCTGATTTGCTTTTTAATGATTTAATGATGAGTGAGACTTCAGTGGGATTAGTTGGAGATAGGAATAGTGTTTGGATAGTTGCCAGTGAGGTACTCGCTCGGAAGGGTATTTGAGCTAGGAATTTGGCTCGCTAGCTTTGATCCTACGGTAGAGAAGAAGACATTAAATTTGTCGGCCGTGTCTATAGGTTGCATGTGAGGTTCATCTGGTTTAGTTAAGTCTATCTCTCTAATTCCAGTCGGTTTTCTTGAGCCCAAAAATTTGGAGGGGGTTTGCCAGATACTTTTCATGTCACCCTTCATTTCACTAAATCTGTTTTCATTCATTTGCTTTGATTTACGTGTTAGTTTTGTGAGTATTGATGTGTATCTTTTAGTAAATTCTATAGTAATTAAGCCTAATCTGAATTGCTTTTCAGTTTGGTGTTTTTATTAATAGATTTGAGGATACTTCTAGTTAGCCATGGGCTGTTTAGCCTCTTTTCTGTGACTTGTTAAATTTTGACTGGGCAATGTTTGTTGTTGAGGTTTAGGAATTTATGTAAAATTTTTTTGATATATTTATTGATATTATTACTGTCATTTAGCTCTCTCTGTGAATCAATGGCACCTAGTGCTAGTTTTAGGTTGTTTATCGATGTCTCAGCATGCAGGCGAAATGAGATCTTTCTTGTTTCTTGAGGCAGTTTAGATAAGTTGGTTATGAGAAAGATAGGATAGTGGTCTGTGGTGTTGTGGGGATATTATGTTGATCCAGATATGGTCGAGTAACGAGGCACTAGTGTCAGAGATGCTTGTTGGCTTTGTTATAGTGGGTAGCAATAAGCTGTTGTTTATAGCATTTGTGAAATCAACTACTGGAGGGTCGATTGCTTGGATAAGGTTGATGTTGAAATTCCTGCTAGTATCAGATGGTGTTTATTCAACTCTGACTCAATTATCATGTTTCTAAGGTTATTGCTAAAAGTGTAAGTGTTGAGTATGGTAGTCTGTAAACTGCACCAACTGCTATAGGTTTCTTAAGTGTTCTTGATGTGAATTTAGCTATTATATATTCACCGTTTTCGTCCCGTACATTAGTTGATTTCACACATTCTGGTTCATCAGAGTAATAGATGGCAGTGCCTCCTCCTGATTGGTCGGGCCTACAGTTATGTATGGCTGTGTAACCAGGTATGGTAAATATGTCTGTCAGATCTTGTCTGAGCCAGGTTTCAGTAAGTATAATGAAAGTTATAGTAGCATTTAAGTAAGTTTATTCAGGTATACACAAATACAGTTACATAGAATTATCATACATAGCAGCATATGTGTAGAGAACCTAGGATAACCCAAAAAAGTCAGACAGAGTGACTTATTTCCATTGGGGTCCTTAAGTAGTGTAATAAGGTCATCATAGTGTTTACTCAGTGATCTAACATTGTAGTTGAAGACTGTAATGTTCTTGCTGACACTGAGAAGGGTATTAGCCTGACTAGAAGTGTAGTAATGGAAATTACTGTTTGGACTGTGTGTGCTGTTCAATAAGAGGTTGATATCAGGATCGATACTTACATTCATAAGGGGTACGTAGAGAAATAGCCGTTACAATTATTATAGAACAAAAATACCAAAACAATGATGTTAAAATATACATTTTCCTACACAGAATCTGTCCAGAGAACTCCGTTTCTGGCGTCTCTCTAAGATTTCCCTAAAATGAGACACAACATTGTCATTGTCGATGTTGCCAGCACTGCCTGCAACATCTGTGTCAGGGTGATGTTCATCCATGAAGGTTTGCACTTCAATCCACTTTGCACAAATGTCCTTAATCTTTGAATAAGGCAACTTCCTCCATCTCTCTTCCTCCTCTGAAGGAAATTCCTGAGCTGTGGTCTGTTGGTGTTGCACCTCAAGCTCTTGCAGCTCTGTAGTGGTTAGCTCTTTATCGTCTTCCACCAACTCTTCCACATTTTCACCACTAACCTCCAACCCCATGGACTTCCCCAATACCATAACAGATTCCACAACTGGAATAGGCTCCTCAGGGTCAGCCCCAAACCTTCAAAATCCCCCTCTTGTACACATTCTAGCCACAATTTTCTCCAAGCGGAGTTCAAAGTCCTGCAAGTCACTCCCTCCCAAGCCTTACCTATAAGGTTTGTGCAACTGAGGATACTGAAATGATCTTTCCAGAACTCTCTGAGCGTCACTTCAATATCTGAGGTCACTTCAAAGCACTGCTTTGGTGTACAGTTTTTTGAAATTTGAAATGACCTGCTGGTCCATGGGCTGGAGGAGAGGAGTGGTGTTTGGAGGCAAAAACTTGACTGATGAAACTAAACTCTGGCACCATTTGCTCTTCCAAGTCTGGAGGATGAGCAGGAGCATTGTCTAATACCAGGAGACACTTGAGTTCCAATTTATTTTCCAGGAGGTATTTTTCAGTGGGGCCAAACACATCATGGAACCAATCATGGAATATGTTCCTCGTGACCCATGCCTTACTGTTTGCTCTCCACATCACACACAATTTAGTCTTGACAACACTGTTTTTCTTGAACACTGGGAGTTTCCGAGTGATACACGAGTAAAGGCTTCATTTTGCAATCCCCACTAGCATTACTTCAAAACATGAGATTAAGCCTGTCTATCATAGGCCTGTGTCCTGGGAGTGCCTTTTTCTCCTGAGTAATGTAGGTCCTGTTTGGCATTTTCTTCCAAAAGAGGCCTGTTTCATCACAACTGAACACTTGTTGAGGTATTAATTGTTCAGCCTCTATGTGCCCCTTAAATTCCTGCACATATTTTTCAGCCGCTTTTTTTTGTCAGAACTGGCAGCCTCACCATGCCTTATCACACTGTGTATGCCACTATGATTCTGAAATCTCCCAAACCAGCCTTTGCTGGCCTTAAATTCATCAATATCAGCACTAGTTTCAGGCATTATCTTAATGAGATTATTATGCAACTGCCTTGCCTTTTCACGTATAATTGACTGCTAAACACTATCTCCTGATAATTGTTTCTCGTTGATCCACTCCAACAACAATCTCTCCACATCTTCGAGTATTTGCGATCTCTGTTTTGTAAGCATATTTCCACCTTTCACAACAACAGATAGTAGCGATGGTTGTATAGGGTTTGTTATACAACCTGGCCAGGTTGGAGATATGCACTCCACTTTCATATTTTGCGATGATCTCTTTCTTGAATTCAATAGTATTTCTCACCCTCTATCACAGGGCTGGTACTAGAAGCTTTCTTTAGGTCCATGGTGGCTTATTTAACAGTTGCAAGCACTAAAAACAATGGAATAATACAAAATTTACCGCATGCATGCGTGGAATCGTCCTCACTGGCTTGTAAACAACGGCACACGCTGTATACATAGAGTGGCGGGCTGCTCAATCCACGTGGACACATTCAGGATGAATGACTTGAACCGAGTTTTGTCGTTAACCCAGCCAATATTTTGACGCAAAAACTACTTAATCCGAATTTTACGTAATCTGATAATGTCGTAATCCGGGGGTCCACTGTATCTCAAATATAAAGTGTGGTCCAGATATGGTACTTGTTTATGAAGTGTTTGCTGAGGTTTAATACCTGCTTATTATAATCAGTTATAATAAAAAAGAAGCGCTAAACCTACAAGGGTCAGACAGCTCAGACTACCTTGTTATATATTCATGTCGTACAAAATTTGTCATCTGCCTTATAGTGTAGTGGAAACAGATGCTATATTTCGTGTGTACACTGAGTTGCGGGGTAATATTTTGTGAAGGTATTCAGGGAAAAAGGTTAGCTGGACTTGAGTCCTGGAGGTGGAAGTACAATGCCTACAATTTAAGAGGTTTGGGATATTTGCTGTTTGGAGTGACATCTGAACTGTCTTAGCTGTGCACCTCTGTGAAGACGGTGATACTGTGAATGACGGTGAAAGTGTTTCTTTTTCGGGTCATCTTGCCTCGGTGGGAGACGGCCGGTGTGCGTGTGTATTCTTTCAACAAATCAGTCGTATCCCACCAAGGCGGGGTGGTGCCCCAAAAAGAAAAGTGAAAGTTCTCTTTTAAATTTAGTAATGTATACAGAAGGGGTTACTAACCCCTTGCTCCCGGCATTTTACTCTCCTCTTAAGACACGCACGGCTTACACACTTCCCCATGGAGATGCGTGTATGTGTGTATTAGTATGTCGTGCCGAATAGGTAAAACTTATGATTTTGGTTTAAATAACAAAGCTCTTCTTGCCAAATAAGGCAAGCGAAAATTTGTATATTTAATAATTTCACAAAAATCATTCTGAACCTAACAAAAAAATATATTTCGTTTATTAAATTATTGTAAACTTGCTAAATTAAATTGCGCTTGTTATAATAAGGTTAGGCAAGTTTTCTAAGTTCTTTTGGTACATAATTAATTTTTACATTAAATTCAAAAAATATACCTTTAAGCATATAAGAGAAACCTAGAAAGGACTTTATATATAAGAGGGTTGTATATAAATGTTAAATTTTAATCTCCCTGATAGTTGTCAAGTATTCTTGACAGTCAACAGGTTACATGCAAACTTAATTAAACTCTCATGTGGTAGATAGACTTTAAACTTGATAAAGTAACTAGAGTAATTAGCTTATTTCCACAGTGCATTTTAAAATCCAAAATATGTTGTCTGAAGCAACTTTTTTTTCCTTATTTAGTTTTAATTAGGCTATTAAAAATACATTAAAAATTATGCTGCTCCTTCCTCAAAATTCATACAGTATTTTGTATTTAAAATTCACCCCCCCCTTTTTTTTTTAACACATCGGCCGTTTCCCACTGAGGCAGTGACCCAGAAAAGAAGAAACACATGAATCATCATTCACTCCATAGTAGTGATGGTGAATTAAGTCATGATGGTGAAGGTGTTAGGAATCATGATGGTGAGGGTGTCAGGAATCATGATGGTAAGGGTGTTAGGAATCATGATGGTAAGAGTGTTAGGAATCATGATGGTAAGGGTGTTAGGAATCATGATGGTAAGGGTGTTAGGAATCATGATGGTAAGGGTGTTAGGAATCATGATGGTAAGAGTGTTAGGAATCATGATGGTAAGGGTGTTAGGAATCATGATGGTAAGGGTGTTAGGAATCATGATGGTAAGGGTGTTAGGAATCATGATGGTAAGGGTGTTAGGAATCATGATGGTAAGGGTGTTAGGAATCATGATGGTAAGAGTGTTAGGAATCATGATGGTAAGAGTGTTAGGAATCATGATGGTAAGGGTGTCAGGAATCATGGTGGTAAGGGTGTTAGGAATCATGATGGTAAGGGTGTTAGGAATCATGATGGTGAGGGTGTTAGGAATCATGATGGTAAGGGTGTTAGGAATCATGATGGTAAGGGTGTTAGGAATCATGATGGTAAGGGTGTTAGGAATCATGATGGTAAGGGTGTTAGGAATCATGATGGTAAGGGTGTTAGGAATCATGATGGTAAGGGTGTCAGGAATCATGGTGGTAAGGGTGTTAGGAATCATGATGGTAAGGGTGTTAGGAATCATGATGGTGAGGGTGTTAGGAATCATGATGGTGAGGGTGTTAGGAATCATGATGGTAAGGGTGTTAGGAATCATGATGATAAGAGTGTTAGGAATCATGATGATAAGGGTGTTAGGAATATTGATGGACTATTGAGCATGTTAGTTTGTGGTGGAGCAGCACACCTTCTCTAGAGTCACCCCTTGATGCTGGTGAGGGGCTCTTGATCTAGGGAATTGGATCTGTGCTCCAGTTCCCTGAATTGACTGAATACCTTCCATCCCCCCCCCCACACACGTGCTGTATAATCTTATGGGTTTAGCTCTCCCCCATTATAATAATTCTCTAGTGTGAGGCTCTTGATCCAGAGAATTATAGCTAGCTGCCCTTAGCTCAAACCAGATTACCTCTCATCTCCAGGTGCTGTGCGAGCCTCACGGGTTTAGTACTTTCCTGTGATATTCTCATTTGTGTCATTGACAACTTGTGCTACTTATGATGATAAATTAGACACATGTGCAACTCTTGGGTATCTTTATTGAGGAAACGTTTCGCCACACAGTGGCTTCATCAGTCCATACAAAGGAGAAACGTGAAGAACAGGAGGAGAATGAGGTAATCAGTCCCTCAACCTTGAGTTGACGTGGTCAGTCCATCAATCTTGAATAGAATACGGCATATGTGTGGAGAAGCAACTTATAAACCGTAGGCAGGAGAGGTGCAGTAGTCGTAGGTGGTGTCACATTTGTCCTATGTGGAAGTAGGTCGTGCCCAAGGGTTAGGCAAGCGAAGAATTCCCAACCTAACCCTTGGGCACGACCTACTTCCACATGGGACAAATGTGACACCACCTACGACTGCTGCACCTCTCCTGCCTATGGTTTATAAGCTACTTCTCCACACATATGCCATATTCTATTCAAGAATGATGGACTGACCACGTCGACTCAAGGTTGAGGGACTGATTACCTCCTCCTCCTCCTGTTCAAGTTTCTCCTTTGTATGGACTGATGAAGCCACTGTGTGGCGAAACGTTTCCTCACTAAAGATACCCAAGAGTTGCACATGTGTCTAATTTATCAACGTGTCGGTTCTCTGAACCATTCATCTACAATCCTGTGCTACTTAAGTATTTCCAATATTTACCTTTTGGTAGGCTTCATGTTAGTCAAGTGAAATGGGCATTTTATCTTTCCAGAAATCTGAACTTCACAACCCCAGTAAGATATTTGAACTTCACATCCCCAGCAAGATATTTGAACCTCACAACCAAAGCAAGATATTTGAACCTCACAACCAAAGCAAGATATTTGAACCTCACAACCATAGCAAGATATTTGAACTTCTAAACCCCCAGCAAGATATTTGAGTTTCTCAACCTCAGCAAGATATTTGAACTTGTCAACCCCTGGATGATTTCAGCAGTAACCTCATAACACTTATATTGGGCAAGTAGTTAGTTAAACCAAGACAACTAACATGAAGTTAATATTTCTTCGTGTATTCCTTGCTGTGTATTTTACCTTCTGTTATATGTATTTATTTTATATAAAACTGGTGTTTGTAAGATTTATATTTTGGGAACATGTTTGTGTGTGAGCGTTGCTCATACCTGCGTGCTGCTCATACCAGGATGCTACACCTGGGTGCTGCACATACCTGGGTGCTGCTCATACCTGGGCTGTTTATACCTGGGTGCTGCTCATATTCAGGTGCTACACCTGGGTGCTGCTCATACCTGGGCTATTTATACCTGGGTGCTGCTCACACCTAGGTGCTGCTCACACCTGGGTGCTGCTCTTGCCTGGGTATCACTTGGGCTACTATCAGCCTGGGTAGCACTGGGGCACTATCAGCCTGGGTAGTGCTTGGGCTATTATCAGCCTGGGTAGCACTTGGGCTATCAGCCTGGGTAGCACTGGGGCACTATCAGCCTGGGTAGCACTGGGGCACTATCAGCCTGGGTAGCACTGGGGCACTATCAGCCTGAGGCTACTGTCACCCTTGGTAGTACTGTCCTGCTTAATGTATGAAACTGCCTCTTGCATTTATTTAAACTGCCAACCATATTGTTTTAAACCATTTTATACTGCCAAGTGTTTTATATCTAACGTTTTATACCTTCTAATGTTTTATATCTTCTAATGTTTTATATCTTCTAGTGTTTTATATCTTCTAGTGTTTTATATCTTCTAGTGTTTTATATCTTCTAGTGTTTTATATCTTCTAATGTTTTATACCTTCTAATGTTTTATATCTAATGTTTTTATCTAATGTTTTATATCTAACATTTTATACCTTCTAATGTTTTATATCTAATGTTTTTTATCTAATGTTTTATATCTAACATTTTATACCTTCTAATGTTTTATATCTAATGTTTTTTATCTAATGTTTTATATCTAATGTTTTATACCTTCTAATGTTTTATATCTAATGTTTTTTATCTAATGTTTTATATCTAACATTTTATACCTTCTAATGTTTTATACCTTCTGATGTTTGCTTTATACCTTGTTTTATATTTTGTTTTATACCAACTAATGTTTTATATTTTAATGTTTTATTTCTAATGTTTTATACCCAATGTTTTATGCATTCTAATGTTTATATTTTCTAATGTTTTATATATTTTCTAATGTTTCATGTATTTTGTTTTATATTTATAATGTTTTATATTTATATTTCCTAATGTTTCATATTTATAATGTTTTTTTGTTTTATCTTGCAATGTTTTATACCTGTTTTATATTTTAATGTTTTATAGATTCTAATGTTTTATGTCTTACGTTTATATCTTAATGTTTTACATATTTATTTTCTCATGTTTTATATCCTATTATATATTTTCTGTTTTATATCTTCTGTTTTATACCTAATGTTTTATATCTGTTATTTAACTTATGTTTACCTAATATTTTATATGTGCTTTTAAATTTTTTTATTGACTTGCATTGGTGTATTAATGTAGTTTAATGTTTGCCGTTGTATATTCTTTTTCAAAAATTTACGTTGCTCTGTAATTAACCTGGCACTTAAAAACCACCAGTCAACACTGCAGTAACCACCACTACTACAATCGCCAACAATCTGTAACACTTCGATACAACAACAATCACCGTGGGGTTTTTTCCCACTTAAAGATTATTTTATACAGATGTGTTTCTCAGGTAAATCAACTTGACAGGAAACTTGTGTCCACACATTTCAACGGCAACTTGGCAGAGGTAACCCCAGGTAAGTTTTTTTAAACTCAAATACAGAATTTTAGAAGTATTTTCAATGTACTTGGTGCATGAGGCTACCGAAACTAGGAATTTTTTTTTGATGTGCAATGATGGAGCAATTGACTCGCTGATCTCTTATTTTTAGTACGTTTAGCTTCCTGTTCAAAATTCGTACATCTTGTAACTTTAATGGTAATTCCTAAATTATTGTATCAGTTTGTGTTTACAATATTTAATGTGGGAAGTGGTGAAGCTCGATACTCTTGTCTATCATTAGGCGGAAGAGATACCTAATTGTATAAAGACGTACATCTAACGCTGATATATATTTCATGGAGTTCAGTTTTATGGGCTGGAATGTTCAACACGCTTATTAAATTTTTGCATTTGCTACGCTGCAGTGCAAGATTGTGTGGAATACAAAAAATATTTTGTAGTGTTTTGTACAAGGTTACTTGCTGAAAAGCCAGGAATACAGTATAATGTAAAGTCAGGAATGCAGTTTAATGTAAAGCCAGGAATGCAGTATAATGTAAAGACAGAGGCATACCAGTTTGTCATAAAAGAATTATCGTGAAATCATTGAATGCACTTTGTAAGTTGTGAAACCAAAGTTGTAATCTACAACATTGTCGTTACAAATACTGGGTTGGCTGAAAAGACTGTGGGAATTTTTGGGAGAGCTTTTTGACTTTGATATCAAATGTTAATTTTAAAATTAAACTTGCAATGATCATATTTTATTCGTGGTAGAATTTTTTTTTTTAATCTTAGGTTGCCAAGAATACTGATTGATCGATGATCAAAGAAATTTAATATGTTTCTTTTGAAACTAGTAATAAACCTAGTCTAAAGTTTTGAAACCAGGAACGACCATGGTCTATTGTAAAACTAGGAGTGAACCTAGTCATTGTAAAACTAGGAGTGAACCTAGTCTGTTAGTGAAACTAGCAGTGAACCTAGTCTGCTCGTTTTGTAACGGGTGAACTTGGTGTATTAGTTGTGAAACGGAGTGAACCTAGTCTCCTAGTTTTGTAACTAGAAGTGAACTTAGTCTGCTAGTTTTGCAACTAGGGGTGAAGCTAGTGTATTGTGAGGCTTAAAGCTTCTTTTTGATTATAATAATAATAATAGTGTATTGTGAAACGGAGTGAACCTAGTCTCCTAGTTTTGTAACTAGAAGTGACCCTAGTCTATTATGAAACTAGGAATGAACATTGTCTTATTTGTGAAACTAGTACAAATGTATGTAGTATGTTAGGAAACTAGGAATGTACCTAGTATGTTACAAAAATAGGAATGGAGCTAGAATGTTATGAAATTAAGAATGGTGTTGGAGGATGGACCCTAGTCCACTGTTGTTGGAGGATGGACCCTAGTCCACTGTTGTTGGAGGGTGGACCCTAGTCCACTAGTTGTATGGAGGGTGGACCTAGTCCATGTTGTTGGAGGGTGGACCCTAGTCCATGTGTGAGGGTGGACCTAGTCCACTGTTGTTGGAGGGTGGACCCTAGTCCACTGTTGTTGGAGGGTGGACCCTAGTCCACTGTTGTTGGAGGGTGGACCCTAGTCCACTGTTGTTGGAGGGTGGACCCTATTCCATTGGTTTTGCAGGGTGGATCCTAGTCCACTAGTGTTGGAGGATGGACCCTAGTCCACTGTTGTTGGAGGATGGACCCTAGTCCACTGTTGTTGCAGGGTGGATCCTAGTCCACTGGTGTTGGAAAGTGGACCCTATTCCATTGATTTTGCAGGGTGGATCCTAGTCCACTGGTATTGGAGGGTGGATCCTAGTCCACTGATGTTGGAGGATGAACCCTAGTCCACTGTTGTTGGAGGGTGGAACCTAGTCCACTGTTGTTGGAGGGGGGACCCTAGTCCACTGGTGTTGGAGAGTGGACCCTATTCCACTGGTTTTGCAGGGTGGATACTAGTCCACTGGTGTTGGAGGGTAGAATCCTAGCCCGCTGTTACTGGAGGGTGGATCCTAGTCCACTGGTCATGGATGGTGGAACCTAGTCCACTGGTATTGGATGGTGGATGCTAGTCCACTTGTGTTTAGGGTGGATCCTAGTCCACTGGTGGAGGGTGGACCCTAGGCCACTGGTGTTAGAAGGTGGATCCTAGTCCACTAGTGTTGAAGGGTGGACCTCAGTCCGCTGGGGTTGAAGGGTGGACCCTAGTCCACAGGTTTTGGAGGGTGAATCCTAGTCCACTGCTGTTGGAGGATGGACCCTAGTCCACAGGTTTTGGAGGGTGAATCCTGGTCCTCTGGTGTCTAAGGGTGGACCCTAGTCCACTTGTTTTGGTGGATGGACCCTAGTACACTTTTTTTGGGGGGTTTATCCTAGTTCCCTTGTCGAGAATGGACCCTAGTCCACTGGTTTTGGAAGGTGGATCCTAGTCCACTGATGTAGGGTGGACCCTAGTCCACTGGTGTTTTAGGGAGGATCGTAGTCCACTGGTGATGGATGGTGGACCCTAGTCCACTGGTGTTGGAGTGTGGATCCTCGTCCACTGGTGTTGGACGATGGACCCTAGTCCCCTTATGGAGGGTGGACTCTAGTCCACAGGTTTTTCAGAGTGTATCCTAGTCCACTGGTGTTAAGGGTGGATCCTAGTCCACTGGTTACCTGGAGGTTATTCCGGAGATCAACGCCCCCGCGGCCCGGTCCATGACCAGGCCTCCCGATGGATCAGGGCCTGATCAACTAGGCTGTTACTGCTGGCCGCACGCAGTCCAACGTACGAGCCACAGCCCGGCTGATCCGGCACTGACTTTAGGTATCTGTCCAGCTCTCTCTTGAAAGCAGCCAGGGGTTTATTGGCAATTCCCCTAATGCTTGATGGGAGGCTGTTAAACAGTTTTGGGCCCCGGACACTTATGGTGTTTCCTCTTAGTGTACCAATGGCGCCCCTACTTTTTATTGGCGGCATTTTGCATCGCCTGCCCAGTCTTTTACTTTCGTAGGGAGTGATTTCTGTGTGCAGATTTGGGACCATTCCTTCCAAGATTTTCCAAGTGTAGATTATGATATATCTCTCCCTCCTGCGTTCCAAGGAGTACAAGTCAAGTGCTTCCAAGCGTTCCCAGTAGTTAAGGTGCTTGACAGAACTTATACGTGCAGTAAAGGATCTCTGTACACTCTCTAGATCTGCGATTTCACCTGCTGATGGAGTGTGAATCCTAGTCCACTGGTGATGGATGGTGGAACCTACTCCACTGGTGTTGGAGTGTGGATCCCAGTCCACTTGTGTTAAGGGTGGATCCTAGTCCACTGGTGGAGGGTGAACCCTAGGCCACTGGTGTTAGAAGGTGGATCCTAGTCCACAGGTTTTGGAGGGGGAATTCTAGTCCACTGCTGTTGGAGGGTTGACCCTAGTCCACTGGTGTTGGACGATGGCCCTAGTCCCCTTATGGAGGGTGGACCCTAGTCCACAGGTTTTTCAGAGTGTATCCTAGTCCACTGGTGTTGTAGTGTGGAACCTAGTCCGCTGGTGTTGAAGGTTGGACCCTAGTCTCTGGTGTTGGAGGATGGGCTCTAGTCCACTGCTTATGGAGGGTGGATCCTAGTCTACTACTGTTGGAGGAAGGACCCTAGTCCCCTTACGTTGGAGGCTAGGACCCTAGTCACAGGTTTTGGAGGGTGGATCCTAGTCCACTGATGTTGGAGGGTGGACCCTAGTCCACTGGTGTTTGAGGATGGACCTTAGTCCACTGGTGTTGAAGGGTGGATCCTAGTCTACTGGTGTTGGAGGGTGGACCCTAGTCCACTTATGGTGTTGGAGGGTGGACCCTAGTCTACTGGTGTTGGAGGGTGGACCCTAGTCCACTGGTGTTGGAGGGTGGACCCTAGTCCACTGGTTTTGGTGGATGAACGCTAGTCTGCTGGTGTTGGAGAGTGGGCCCTAGTCCACTGGTGTCGGAGGATGGACCCTAGTCCACTGATTTTGTGGGGTTTATCCTAGTTCCATTGTGAGAATGGCCCTAGTCCCACTGGTTTTGGTGAGTGATTTCCTATCCATTAGTGTGGAGGGGTGGAACCAAGTCCACTGGTGTTGGACGATAAACCCTAGACCAATAGTTTGGAGGTTGGACCCTATCCCTTATGAGGGTGGACCTAGTCCACTGGAGTGGGTTAAACTCCCTTAGTCCAATAGTGTGGAGGATGGATTCTTAAATCCCACTGGGTTTTGGAGGTGGACCAAATAGAACCACTGATGTTGAGGGTGGACCCTAGTCCACAGTTTTGAAGGGTGGAATCTTAGTCCACTAGTGTTGCAGGAGGATCCTAGTCTACCATTTTTGGAGGGTGTACCCTAGTCCCACTGCAGTTGGAGGGTGGAACCCTAGTCCCACTGGTGTGGAGGGTGGACCCTAGGTCCACGGTGTTGGAGGGTGGGGACCCTATCTACGGATGATGGAGGATGGACCTCTTGTCCCTTATGTTGAAGGATGGACCCTAGCCACAGGTTTTTGGAGGTGAGTCCTTGTACTCTGGTGTTGGAGGGTGGGACCCTAGTCCAACAGGTTTGAAAGGTGGATCTTATCACTAGTGTTGCAGGTGGATCCTAGTCTACTTTTTTTGGCGGGTGTAACCCTAGTCCACAGGTGTTGAGGTGATCCTAGTGAACAGTGTTGCATGGTGGAAATCCAAGTCTACTTTTTTTGGAGCGTGGGACCCTATCCACTGGTTTGGAGGGGGGGGGGGGGGGGGTTTTTTGGACCCTAGTCCGCTGGTGTTACAGGATGGACCCTAGTCCACTGGTGTTGGAGGATGGACCCTAGTCTACTCGTGTTGGAGAATGGACCCTAGTCCACTCGTGTTGGAGAATGGACCCTAGTCCACAGCTGTCCGAGAGTGGACCCAAGTCCACAGCTGTCCGAGCGTGGACCAGGTCCACAGCTGTCCGAGCGTGGACGCTAGTCCACAGCTGTCCGAGCGTGGACCCAAATCCACGGCTGTCCTAGCGAGGGCCCAAGTCCACAGCTATCCTAGCGAGGGCGCAAGTCCAAAGCTATCCTAGCGAGGGCGCAAGTCCATAGCTATCCTAGCGAGGGCGCAAGTCCAAAGCTATCCTATCGAGGGCGCAAGTCCATAGCTGTTCGGTCGTTGACCCAAGTCCACAACTGTCCGAGCGTGGACCCAAGTCCACAGCTGTCCGAGCGTGGACCCAAATCCACCGCTGTCCGAGCGTGGACCCAAGTCCACAGCTGTCCGAGTGTGGACCCAAGTCCACAGCTGTCCGAGCGTGGACCCAAGTCCACAGCTGTCCGAGCGTGGACCCAAGTCCACAGCTGTCCGGTCGTGGACCCAAATCCACCGCTGTCCGAGAGTGGACCCACGTCCACAGCTGTCCGAGCGTGGACCCAAGTCCACAGCTGTCCGAGCGTGGACCCAAGTCCACAGCTGTCCGAGCGTGGACCCAAGTCCACAGCTGTCCAGCGTGGACCCAAGTCCACAGCTGTCCGAGCGTAGACCCAAGTCCACAGCTGTCCGAGCGTGGACCCAAGTCCACAGCTGTCGCGAGCGTGGACCCAAGTCCACAGCTTCCGTCGTGGACCCAAGTTCACAGCTGTCCGGGGAGCGTAGAAGCCCAAGTCCACAGCTGTCCGAGCGTGGACCCAAATCCACCGCTGTCGGAGCGTGGACCCAAGTCCACAGCTGTCCGAGCGTGGACCCAAGTCCACAGCTGTCCGAGCGTGGACCCAACTCCACGGCTGTCCGAGCGAGGGCCCAAGTCCACAGCTATCCTAGCGAGGGCCCAAGTCCACAGCTATCCTAGCGAGGGCCCAAGTCCACAGCTATCCTAGCGAGGGCCCAAGTCCACAGCTATCCTAGCGAAGGCGCAAGTCCAAAGCTATCCTAGCGAGGGCGCAAGTCCACAGCTATCCTAGCGAGGGCGCAAGTCCTAAGCTGTCCTAGCGAGGGCGCAAGTCCGCAGCTATCCTAGCTAGGGTGCAAGTCCGTAGCTGTTCGGTAGTTGACCCAAGTCCACAGCTTTCCGAGCGTGGACCCAAGTCCACAGCTTTCCGAGCGTGGACCCAAGTCCACAGCTGTCCGAGCGTGGAACCAAATCCACGGCTGTCCGAGCGTGAACCTAAGTCCAAAGCTATCCTAGCGAGGGCCCAAGTCCACAGCTATCCTAGCGAGGGCACAAGCCCAAAGCTATCCTAGCGAGGGCGCAAGTCCACATCTATCCTAGCGAGGGCGCAAGTCCAAAGCTGTCCTAGCGTGGGTGCAAGTCCGCTGCTATCCTAGCGAGGGCGAAAGTCCATAGCTGTTCGGTCGTGGACCCAAATCCACGGCTGCCCGAGAGTGGACCCAAGTCCACAGCTGTCCGAGCGTGGACCCAAGTCCACAGCTGTCCGAGCGTGGACCCAAGTCCACAGCTGTCCGAGCGTGGACCCAAATCCACCGCTGTCCGAGCGTGGACCCAAGTCCACAGCTGTCCGAGCGTGGACCCAAGTCCACAGCTGTCCGAGCGTGGACCCAAGTCCACAGCTGTCCGGTCGTGGACCCAATCCACACGCTGTCCGAGAGTGGACCCAACGTCCACAGCTGTCACGAGCGTGGACCCAAGTCCACAGCTGTCCGAGCGTGGACCCAAGTCCACAGCTGTCCGAGCGTGGACCCAAGTCCACAGCTGTCCGAGCGTGGACCCAAGTCCACAGCTGTCCGAGCGTGGACCCAAGTCCACAGCTGTCCGAGCGTGGACCCAAGTCCACAGCTGTCCGAGCGTGGACCCAAGTCCACCGCTGTCCGAGCGTGGACCCAAGTCCACAGCTGTCCGAGCGTGGACCCAACTCCACGGCTGTCCGAGCGTGAACCTAAGTCCAAAGCTATCCTAGCGAGGGCCCAAGTCCACAGCTATCCTAGCGAGGGCACAAGCCCAAAGCTATCCTAGCGAGGGCGCAAGTCCACATCTATCCTAGCGAGGGCGCAAGTCCAAAGCTGTCCTAGCGTGGGTGCAAGTCCGCTGCTATCCTAGCGAGGGCGAAAGTCCATAGCTGTTCGGTCGTGGACCCAAATCCACGGCTGTCCGAGAGTGGACCCAAGTCCACAGCTGTCCGAGCGTGGACCCAAGTCCACAGCTGTCCGAGCGTGGACCCAAGTCCACAGCTGTCCGAGCGTGGACCCAAGTCCACAGCTGTCCGAGCGTGGACCCAAGTCCACCGTTTGTCCGAGCGTGGACCCAAGTCCACAGCTGTCCGAGCGTGGACCCAAGTCCACAGCTGTCCGAGCGTGGACCCAAGTCCACAGCTGTCCGAGCGTGTACCCAAGTCCACCGCTGTCCGAGAGTGGACCCACGTCCACAGCTGTCCGAGCGTGGACCCAAGTCCACAGCTGTCCGAGCGTGAACCTAAGTCCAAAGCTATCCTAGCGAGGGCCCAAGTCCACAGCTATCCTAGCGAGGGCCCAAGCCCACAGCTATCCTAGCGAGGGCGCAAGTCCACATCTATCCTAGCGAGGGCGCAAGTCCAAAGCTGTCCTAGCGTGGGTGCAAGTCCGCTGCTATCCTAGCGAGGGCGAAAGTCCATAGCTGTTCGGTCGTGGACCCAAATCCACGGCTGCCCGAGAGTGGACCCAAGTCCACAGCTATCAGAGCGTGGACCCACGTCCACAGGTGTCCGAGCGTGGACCCAAGTCCACAGCTTTCCGAGCATGAATCCAAATCCACGGCTGCCCGAGGGTGGGCCCAAGTCCACACCTGTGCGAGCGTGGACAACAGTCCACTGGTGTTGGAGGATGTACCCTAGTCCATTGTGTTGGAGGATGAACCCTAGTCCACTGGTGTTGTAGGATGTACGCTAGTCTATTGGTCTTGGAGGGTGAATCTTAGTCTTCTGGTGTTGGAGAATGGAACTTCCTCTTCTGGTGTTGGAGGATGGACCCTCGTTCACTGGTGTTGGAGGGTGGAAATTAGCCCACTGTTGTTGGAGGGTGGAAACTAGTCCACTGGTGTTGGAGGGTGGACCCTAGTCCACTGGTGTTGGAGGGTGGACCCTAGTCCACTGGTGTTGGAGGGTGGACCCTAGTCCACTGGTTTTGGTGGATGAACGCTAGTCTGCTGGTGTTGGAGAGTGGGCCCTAGTCCACTGGTGTCGGAGGATGGACCCTAGTCCACTGATTTTGTGGGGTTTATCCTAGTTCCATTGTGGAGAATGGACCCTAGTCCACTGGTTTTGGTGTGTGGATCCTAGTCCATTAGTGTTGGACGATAAACCCTAGTCCAATAGTGTTGGAGGGTGGACCCTAGTCCCCTTATGGAGGGTGGACCCTAGTCCACTGGAGTTGGATAAACTCTTAGTCCAATGGTGTTGGAGGATGGATTCTTAATCCACTGGTTTTGGAGGGTGGACCATAGACCACTGGTGTTGGAGGGTGGACCCTAGTCTACTGGTGTTGGAGGATGGACTCTTGTCCCCTTATGTTGAAGGATGGACCCTAGTCCTCAGGTTTTGGAGGGTGAGTCCTTGTACTCTGGTGTTGGAGGGTGGACCCTAGTCCACAGGTTTTGAAGGGTGGATCTTTGTCCCCTAAGGGTTTCAGGGTGGATTCCTAAATCACTTTTTGTGAGGGTTACCCTAGTCCACTGGTGTTGGGGGGGTGGACCCTAGTCCACGCTGTTGGAGGGTGACCCTAGTCCACTGGTGTTGGAGGGTGGACCCTAGTCCACTGGTGTTGGAGGGTGGACCCTAGTCCACTGGTGTTGGAGGGTGGACCCTAGTCCACTGGTGTTGGAGGGTGGACCCTAGTCCACTGGTGTTGGAGGGTGGACCCTAGTCCACTGGTGTTGGAGGGTGGACCCTAGTCTACTGGTGTTGGAGGATGGACTCTTGTCCCCTTATGTTGAAGGATGGACCCTAGTCCTCAGGTTTTGGAGGGTGAGTCCTTGTACTCTGGTGTTGGAGGGTGGACCCTAGTCCACTGGCGTTGGAGAGTGGACCCTAGTCCACTTGTGTTGGAGGATGGACCATAGTACACTGGTTTTGGGGGGTTTATCCTAGTTCCCTTGTGAAGAATGGACCCTAGTCCACTGGTTTTGGAGGGTAGATCCTAGTCTACTGGTGTTGGAGTGTGGATCCTAGTCCACTGGTGATGGAGGGTGGACCCTAGTCCACTGGTGTTGGAAGGTGGATCCTAGTCCACTGGTGTTGGAGGGTGGATCCTAGTCCACTGGTGTTGGACGATGGTCCCTGGTCCTCTTATGGAGGGTGGACTTTAGTCCACAGGTTTTTCAGGGTGTTTCCTAGTCCACTGGAGTTGATGGGTGGACCCTAGTCCTTTGGTGTTGGACGATGGACTCTAGTCCACTGCTTATGGAGCGTGGATCCTAGTCTACTGCTGTTGGAGGATGGACCCTAGTCCCCTTATGTTTGATGGTGGATCCTAGTCCAATGCTGTTGGAGGGTGGACCCTAGTACACTGGTGGATGAACTCAATCCCTGTGTTTGAGATGGGCCTTTGTCCGCGGGTTTAAGTTGGACCCTAGTCTACGTTTTGGAGGGTGTACCTATCCCCTGTGTTGGGAAAAGGACACTAACCCTGGGTTTTTGGGGGGGTTTTTCCAGTTCCCGTGGGGAAGGACCCAGTCCCACTGTTTTCGAGTTTTGGGGCCCAGTCCACTGGTGTTTTGGGGTGAGGATCCAGTCCACTGAATAGGGGGGGACCCTAGTCCACTGGTGTTGGAGGGGGGAACCTATCCGTGGGGGCGGAGGATACCCTATCCTTTATGGAGGTGGAAAATCCTTGGGGTCGGGGATAGACCCTAGTCCGCTGGGTTACAGGATGGACCCTAGTCACTCGTGTTGGAGAATGGACCCTAGTCCACTCGTGTCGGAGAATAGACCCTATCCACCTTCCGAAGTGGACCAAGTCAAAAGCGTCCGAGCGTGGACCCCAAATAAAACAGCTGTCCGAGCGTGGACCCAAATCCACGGCTGTCCGAGCGTGAACCTAAGTCCAAACTATCCTAGCGGGCCCAAATCCACACTACCTAGCGAGGGCACAAGCCAAAGCTATCCTAGCGGGGCGCAAGTCCACATCTATCCTAGCGAGGGCGCAAGTCCCAAAGCTGTCCGGGGTTTGGGTGCAAGTCCGCTGCTAATCCTAGCGAGGGCGAAAGTCCATAGCTGTTCGGTCGTGGACCCAAATCCACGGCTGCCCGAGAGTGGACCCAAATCCACAGCTGTCCGAGCGTGGACCCAAGTCCAACCAGCCGAGCGTGGACCCAAGTCCACAGCTGTCCGAGCGTGGACCCAATCCACCGCTGTCCGGGGCGTGGACCCAAGTCCACAGCTGTACGAGCGTGGACCCCAAGTCCACACTGTCCGAGCGTGGAAACCCCCGTCCACAGCTGTCCGGTCGTGGACCCAACCACCGCTGTCCCAGGTGGACCCACGTCCACAGCTGTTTCCCAGCGTGGACCCAAGTCCACACTTCCAGCGTGGACCCAAGTCCACAGCTGTCCGAGCGGGACCCAAGTCCACACTGTCCGGTGTGGACCCAAGTCCACACTTCCGAGCGTGGGCCCAAGTCCACAGCTGTTTCCCAGCGTGGACCCAAGTCCACAGCTGTCCGGTTGTGGACCCAAGTCCACAGCTGTCCGAGCGTGGACCCAAGTCCACAGCTGTCCGAGCGTAGACCCAAGTCCACAGCTGTCCGAGCGTGGACCCAAATCCACCGCTGTCCGAGCGTGGACCCAAGTCCACAGCTGTCCGAGCGTGGACCCAACTCCACGGCTGTCCGAGCGTGAACCTAAGTCCAAAGCTATCCTAGCGAGGGCCCAAGTCCACAGCTATCCTAGCGAGGGCACAAGCCCAAAGCTATCCTAGCGAGGGCGCAAGTCCACACTACCCTAGCGAGGGCGCAAATCCCCCAAAACTTCCTAGCGTGGGGGCAAGTCCCTGCTATCCTAGCGAGGGGGAAAGTCCATAGCTGTTCGTCGTGGACCCAAATCCACGGCTTTCTGGAATGGACCCAAGTCCACAGCTGACCGACGTGGACCCAAAATCCACAGCTGTCCGAGCGTGGACCCAAGTCCACAGCTGTCCGAGCGTGGACCCAAGTCCACAGCTGTCCGAGCGTGGACCCAAATCCACCGCTGTCCGAGAGTGGACCCCACGTCCACAGCTGTCCGAGCGTGGACCCAATCCACAGTGTCGAGCGTGAACCCAAGTCCAGGCTTAGCGAGGGCCAAGTCCACAGCTATCCGGAGGGACCAAGTCCCCAAAACTATCCTAGCGAGGGCGCAAGTCCACACTATCCTAGCGAGGGCGCAAGTTTCCCAAAGCCCGGGGGGGCCCCCTAGCGTGGGTGCAAGTCCCGCTGCTATCCTAGCGAGGGCGAAAGTCCATAGCTGTTCGGTCGTGGACCCAAATCCACGGCTGCCCGAGAGTGGACCCAAGTCCACAGCTATCAGAGCGTGGACCCACGTCCACAGGTGTCCGAGCGTGGACCCAAGTCCACAGCTTTCCGAGCATGAATCCAAATCCACGGCTGCCCGAGGGTGGGCCCAAGTCCACACCTGTGCGAGCTTGGACCCAAGTCCAAACCTGTGCGAGCGTGGACAACAGTCCACTGGTGTTGGAGGATGTACCCTAGTCCATTGGTGTTGGAGGATGAACCCTAGTCCACTGGTGTTGTAGGATGTACGCTAGTCTATTGGTCTTCGAGGGTGAATCTTAGTCTTCTGGTGTTGGAGAATGGAACTTCCTCTTCTGGTGTTGGAGGATGGACCCTCGTTCACTGGTGTTGGAGGGTGGAAATTACCCCACTGTTGTTGGAGGGTGGAAACTAGTCCACTGGTGTTGGAGGGTGGATCCTAATTCAATGGTGTTTGAGGGTGGATCCTAATTCACTGGTGTTTGAGGGTGGACCCTGGTCCACTGCTTTTGGAGGGTGGATCTTAGTCCACTGCTTTTGGAAGGTTTATCCCAGTTCCCTGGTGGAGGATGGACCCTAGTCCACTGGTTTTGGAGGGTGGACCCTAGTCCACTGGTGTTGTAGGGTGGATCCTAGTCCACTGGTGTTGGAGGTTGGACTCTAATCCTCTGGTGTTGAAGGGTGAACCTTAGTCCACTAGTGTTGGAAAATGGACCCTAGTCCAATGGTGTTGGAGGATGAACTTTTGTCCCTTGGTTTTGAAGGGTGGATCCAAGTCCACTGGTATTGGAGGATGGAACCTAGTCCACTGGTGTTGAAGGATGGACCCTAGTCCACTGGTGTTGGAGCGTGGACCCTAGTCCACTTTTATTGGAGGGTGGACCCTAGTCCAACTTTTGGAGGGTGGAATCCTAGTCACAGGTTTTTGGAGTGTGCCCTGTGGCTAAAACCTCCCGCTTCACACACGGAGGGCCTGGGTTTCGATTTCCCGGCGGGTGGAAATTCCGACCGTTTCCTTACACCTATTGTCCTGTTCACCTAGCAGCAAATAGGTACCTGGGTGTTATCCGACTGGTGTGGGGGTCGCATCCGGGGGACAAATTAAGGACCCCAATGGAAATAAGTTACGACAGTCATCGATTTTAGGGACGCACAGAACCTATCTTTGGGTTATATCCTGGGTGGCTAACCCTCCGGGATAAAAAAAAAATCCGAACGAAATTCTTATCTTATCCTATTCCACTGGTGTTTGAGGGTGACCTTAGTCCCGCTGGTGTTGGATGGACCTTTAGTCCACTGTGTAGGAGGGTTGGATCCTAGTCCACAGGTATTGGAGGAGGATCCTCGTCCACAGCTGTTGGAGGGTGGACCCTAGTCCACTGGTGTTGGATGATGGATCATAGTCCACTGGTGTTGCAGGGTTGATCCTAGTCCACTTTTTTGGAGGGTGGATCCTAGTCCCCTTATGTTGGAGGATGGACCCTAGTCCACTGGTGTTGGAGGGTAGATCCGAGATACCGTATTTTTGGGAGGGTGGACGCCTAGTCCACTGGTTTTGGAGGTTGATCCTAGTCAACTGGTGTTGGAGGAATGGACCCATGTCCCCTTTATAATGGAGGGTGGACCCTAGTCCCACAGGTTTTTGGAGGGTAATCCCTAGTCCGAGTTTATTTGGAAGGTGTACCCTAGTCCACTGGTATTGGAGGGTGGATCCTAGTCCACTGGTGTTGGAGGATGGACCCTTGTCCCCTTATATTGGAGGGTGGACCCTAGTCCACAGGTTTTGGAGGGTAGATCCTAGTCCTATTTTTTTTGGAGGGTGGACCCTAGTCCACTGGTTTTGCAGGTTGAAACCTAGTCCACTTTATTTGGAGGGTGGATCCTAGTCCCCCTTATGGTTGGAGGATGGAACCCTAGTCCACTGGTGTATAGAGGATGAATCCTTGTCCCTGGTGTTTTGCAGGGTGAATCCTAGTCCCACTGGTGGGTTGGTGGATGGACCCTAGTCCACAGGTGTTATAGGGTGGATCGCTAGTCCCACGTTATATGGAAGGTGGAGACCCTAGATGCACTGGTTTAGTGTTTTATCCTAGTTTCCTTCTGGAGAATGGACCCTAGTCCACTGGTTTTGGAGTGTGGATCCTAGTCCACTGGTTTTGGGGGGTTTATCCTAGTTGCCTTCTGGTAAATGGACCCAAAGTCCACTTGTTTTGGTGGATGGACCCTAGTCTACTGGTGTTGGAGGGTGGACCGTAGTCCACTGGTTTTGGGGGGTTTATCCTAGTTCCCTTCTGGAGAATTGACCCTAGTAGACTGGTTTTGGAGGGTGGATCCTAGTCCACTGGTGTTAGACGATGGACCCTAGTCCCCTTATGGAGGGTGGACCCTAGTCCACACGTTTTTGAGGGTGGATCCTAGTCCGCTGGGGTTGGAGGGTGGACCCTAGTCCACTGGCGGTTGGAGGAAGGCCCCAAGTCTACTGGTGTGGAGGATGGACCCTAGTCCCTGTTCGGAGGGTGGAACAAGTCTAGTGTTGAGGAATGCATCCAGTCCACTGTGTGTGGAGGATGACCCTAATCCCACAGTTGTCTCGATGCGAGACCCAAATCCACCTGGCCGAGCGTGGACCCAAGACGCACAGCTTTTGAGAAGGGCGCCTGTCCACAGCTATCCTAGCGAGGGCGCAAGGACCAAAGCTGTCCTAGCGAGGGCGCAAGTCCAATGCTGTCCAAGCGAGGGCGCAAGTCCCAAAGCTATCCTAGCGAGGCGCAGTCCATAGCTTTGGTCGTTGACCCAAGTCCACAGCTCTCCGAGAGTGGACCCAAGTTCCACGGCTGTCCCGAGAGTGGACCCAATTCCACAGATTTCGAGCGTGGTCCCCAACGTCCACAGCCTGGTCCGAGCGTGGACCCAAATCCAATCCAAGGCTGACCAGAGTGTGGGACCCCGAGACTCACAGCTATCCTAGCGGGGGCCTCAAGTCCAAAGCTAATCCTAGCGAGGGCGCAAGTCAAAGCTCTCCTAACGAGCGGCAAGTCCTCACAATCCTAGCGAGGGCGCATGTCCAAAGCTCCTAGCAGGGCGCAATCCATCGCTATCCTAGCAAAGACCCAAGTCCCAAAGCTGTTCAGGGTCCGGTGGACCCCAAGTCACACGACTGTCCGAGAGTGGGACCCAAAAAAGTCACACAGCTGTCCGAGCGTGGACCCAAATCCACGGCCTGTCCCGAAGTGTGACCCCGAGTCCACAGCTATCCTAGCGGGGGCCCCAGTCCACACTATCCTAGCGAGGGCGCAAGTCCAAAGCTATCCTAGCGAGGGCGCATAGTTCACAGCTATTCCTAGCGAGGACGCAAAGTCCAAAGCTGTCCTAGCGAGGGTGCAAGTCCATAGCTATCCAGCTAAGACCCGTCCGATAGGCTGTTTTGTCTCGTCGTGGACCCAAGTCCACAGCTGATCCGAGCGTGGACCCAAGTCCCAGCTGACCGGCGTGGAACCCAAGTCCACAGCTGTCCGAAGCGAGGACCCAAGTCCACAGCTGTCCGAGCGTGGACCCCAAGTCCACCACTGTCCGAGCGTGGACCCAAGACCACAGCAGTTCCGAGCGTGGACCCAAGTCCACAGCAGTTCCGAGACCGTGGACCCCAAGTCCACACTGTCCGAGCCGTGGACCCAGTCCACAGCTGTCCGACCGTGACCCAAGTCCACGGCTGTCTGAGATGACCTCAAGTCCACTGCTGTCCGAACACCGAGGACCCAAGTCCACACCTGTCCGATCGTGGACACAAATCCACGGTTGTCCGAGCGTGAACCCAAGTCCAAAGCTAACCTAGCGAGGCCGAAGTGTCCCAAGCTATCCTAGCGAGGGCGCCAAGTCCAACAATCCTAAAGCGGAGGGCGCAAGTCCACAGCTATCTTAGCGAGGGCGCAAGTCCACAGCTCTCCGAGCGTGGACCCAAATCCACGGCTGTCCGAGTGTGGACCCGAGTCCACAGCTATCCTAGCGAGGGCGCAAGTCAAAGCTATCTTAGGCGAGGGCGCAAGGTCCTCAGCTATCCCTAGCGAGGGCGCAAGTCCCAAAGCTGTCCTAAGCGTGGGCGCAATCCATAGCTTATCCTAACGAAGACCCTAGTCCATAGCTGTTCCGGTCGTGACCCCAAGTTCCACGCTTCTGAGGCGTTGACGTCCAAATCCATCCGGCTGTCGAGAGTTGAAACCCAAGTCGCACAGCTGTTCCGAACCGTGGACCCATCCAAAGCTATCCTACGAGGGCGCAAGTCCCACAGCTATCCTAGCGAGGGTCCAATCCACTGCTCTCCGAGCGTGACCAAATCCACGGCGGTCCGAGTGTGACCCGAGGCCCGCAGCAATCCTAGCGGGGGCCCAAGTCCACAGCATCCTAGCGAGGCGCAAGTCCAAAGCAAACCTAGCGAGGTCGCAAGTCCTCAGCTATCCTAGCGAGGGCGCAAGTCCGAAGCTGTCCTAGCGAGGGCGCAAGTCCCCATAGCTATCCTAGCGAAGACCCAAGTCCATACTTTTGTCCGTGGACCCAAGTTCCAGCAGCTGTCCGGTACGTGGACCCAAGTCCACAGCGGTCCGAGCTGTGGACCCAAGTCCACAGCTGACCGAGCGTGACCCAATCCACAGCTTGTCCGAGCGTGACGCCAAGTCCACAGCTGTCCCGAGCGTTGGACCCAAAGCCACACTGTCCGCGAGCGTGGACACCAAGTCCACATCTGTCCGAGCGTGGACCCAAGTCCACAGCAATGTCCCCCGAGCGTGGACCCAAGGCACACAGCTGTCCAGAGCGTGACCCCCAAGTTCCACAGCTGTCCGAGCGTGGACCCAAGTCCACAGCTGTCCCGAGCGTGGACCCAAGTCCACAGCAGTCCGAGCGGGGACCCAAATCCCACGGCTCCCCGAGTGTGAATCCCAGTCCCACACCTGTGGCGAGCGTGGGACCCCAAGTACACAACTGTTCCGAGCGTGGACTACAGACCACTGGTGTTTGAGGATGGACCCCTGTCCACAGTGTTGAGAGGATGGAGCCCTAGGTCCACAGGTGTTGAGGATGGACTTAGTCCAAGGTTTGGTTGGAGGGTTGATAAACTAGGTGTTTTGGAGGAGAAGCCCTAGTCCACTGGTGCTTGGAGATGGACCCAGTCCACAGGTATTGAGGGTGGATCCTAGTCCACTGGTGTAGTAGGATGTGATGCAAGTTCTACTTGGCTAGTCCACTGGTGTTTGAGGGTCTAAATTAGTCCACTAGTGTGTAGAAGATGGACCCTAGTCCACTGGTGTAGGAAGAGAGGACCCCAAGTCCACTGGTATTGGAGGTTGGATCCTAGTCAACACTGTGTTGGAGGATGGACCCTAGTCCACTGGTATTGGAGGTGATCCTAGTCAACTTGTGTTTGGAGGATTGACCCTAGTCCACAGGTATTGGGGGGATCCTAGTCCCCTGGTGTTGGATATGGTGGACCCTAGTCCATCTTATTTGAGGTGGATCGCTATTCCACTGGTTTTTGAGTGTGACCTGGGTGGCTAAAACTCCCGCTTCAATCACACACGGAGGGCTGGGTTTCGATTCCCGGCGGGTGGAAATATATCCGACAGGTTTCCTACACCTATTGTCCTGGTTCACCTAGCAGCAAATAGGTACCTGGTGTTAGTCGAACTGGTGTGGGTCCGCAGTCTGGACAAGATAAGGACCCAATGGAATAAGTTTAGACCAGTCCATCGATGACGCATTGACTTCTTTCTTGGGTAGCCCAGGTTGGCTAACCCTCCGGGTTAAAATCCTAACGAAATCTTATCTTATCCTAGTCCCCTGGTGTGGAGGGTGACCTTAGTCGCTGGTGTGTTGAGGCTGGACCTTTAGTCCACTTGCGTTGGAGGTGGATCCTAGTCCACCGGTATTGTGAGGGAGGAACCTAGTCCACTGCATTGGAGGTGGACCCTAGTCCACTGGTGTATGAGATGGACCTTAGTCCCACTTGTTGTTGAGGGTGGAATCCTAGTCCCACTTTATTTTTTGAGAGGTGTACCCCTATTCCACTGGTGTGTGGATGCTGGCACAATAGCCCACTGGAGTATGCGGGTGATCCAAGTCCACTTTTTAGGAGGGTGGATCCAAGTCCCCTTATGGATGGAGGGGGACCCTAGTCCCACTTGTTTTTGAGGGTGGGATCCTAGTCCACTGGTAGTTTGGAGGATGGACCCATGTCCCCTTATTAATGGAGGGTGTACCCTAGTCCACAGGTTTTTGGAGGTACATCCTAGTCCGATTTTTTGGAGGGTGGAACCCTAACCACTGTTTTGGAGGGTGGATCCTAGTCCACATGGTGTGTGGAGGAAGGACCCTTGTCCGCACCCCGGGGGGGGGGGGGGGGGGGGGGGGGGGGGGGGGGGGCCGGGGGGGCCCCCCTTAATTGAGGGTGGACCCTAGTCCAACAGGTTTTGGAGGGTAGATTCCCTAGTCCTATTTTTTTTGGGTGGACCCTAGTCGACAGGTGATGGAGGATGGATCCTATCCACTGGTGTTGCAGGTTGATCCTATCCTCTTTTTTGGAGGGTGGATTTCCAGTCCCCTTATGTGGAGGATGGACCCTAGTCCACTGGTGTTGGAGGATGAATCCTAGTCCACTGGTGTTGGTGGATGGACCCTAGTCCACTGGTGTTGGAGGATGGACCTTAGTCCACAGGTGTATTCTAGGGTGGATCCTAGTCCACTGGTGTTGCAGGGTGGATCCTAATCCACGTTATTGGAGGGTGGACCCTAGTGAACTGGTTTTGGGGGTTTTATCCTAGTTTCCTTCTGGAGAATGGACCCTAGTCCACTGGTTTTGGAGTGTGGATCCTAGTCCACTGGTTTTGGGGGGTTTATCCTAGTTGCCTTCTGGTAAATGGACCCAAAGTCCACTTGTTTTGGTGGATGGACCCTAGTCTACTGGTGTTGGAGGGTGGACCGTAGTCCACTGGTTTTGGGGGGTTTATCCTAGTTCCCTTCTGGAGAATTGACCCTAGTAGACTGGTTTTGGAGGGTGGATCCTAGTCCACTGGTGTTAGAAGATGGAACCTAGTCCCCTTATGGAGGGTGGACCCTAGTCCACACGTTTTTGAGGGTGGATCCTAGTCCGCTGGGGTTGGAGGGTGGACCCTAGTCCACTGGCGTTGGAGGATGGACCCTAGTCTACTGGTGTTGGAGGATGGACCCTAGTCCACTTGTGTTGGAGGGTGGAACCTAGTCTAGTGTTGGAGGATACATCCCAATCCACTAGTGTTGGAGGATGGACCCTAGTCACAATGTTTTGTCCGATATCGAGGACGCCCAATCCACGGCTGTCCGAAGCGTTGGACCAAGTCCACAGCTATTTAGCGAGGGCGCAAGTCCACAGCTGTCCTAGCGAGGGCGCAAGTCCAAAGCTGTCCTAGCGAGGGCGCAAGTCCAATGCTGTCCTAGCGAGGGCACAAGTCCAAAGCTATCCTAGCGAGGGCGCAAGTCCATAGCTGTTCGTCGTTTGACCCCTCAAGTCCGAACACTGTCCGAAGTGGACCCAAGTCCACGGCTGTCCGGAGAGTGGACCCAAGTCAACAGATTTCCGAGCGTGGGACCCAAGTCCACAGCATGTCCCGAGCGTGACCCAAGTCCACGGCTGTCCGGTTGTACCCGATCCACAGCTATCCTAGCGGGGCTCAAGTCCGAAAGCTATCCTACGAGTGCGCAAGTCCAAAGCATCCTAGCGAGGCCAAGTCCTCCAGCTAATCCTAGCGAGGGCGCAATGTCCAAAGCTGTCCCTAGCGAGGCGCCAGGTCCATAGCTATCCTAGCAAAGACCCAAGTCCATAGCTGGTTCCGGTCGTGGACCCCAGTCCACGACTGCCGAGAGTGGACCCCAAAGTCCAAAAAGATTTCCTCCGAGCGTGGACCACGTCCACAGCGGTCGAGCGTGGACCCAAATCCACGGCTGCCGATTGTGGACCAGGTCCACAGCTCTCCTAGCCGGGGGCCCAATCACACTAACCCTAGCGGAGGGGGCGCAAGTCCAAACTAACTAGCGTGGCGCAAGTTCCTCAGCTATCCTACGGAGGACGCAAGTCCAAGCTGTCTACGAGGGGTGGCAAGTCCAAGCTATCCTAGCGAACGACCCTTCCATAGCTGTTTCGGGGTCGTGTGACTCCAAGTCACAGCTGATCCGAGGGTGGACCCAAGTCCACCAGTCTGTCCGATGCGTGGAACCCAAGTCCACCGCTGTCCGAGCGTGGACCCAAGTCCAACCACTGTCCGAGCGTGGACCCAAGTCCACCACTGTCCCGAGCGTGGACCCAAGTCCACAGCGTCCGAGCGTGACCGCCAAGTCCACAGCTGCGCGAAGCGTGGACCCAAGTCCAACAGCTATCGCGCGTGGACCCAAAATCCACGGCTTTCCGAGCGTGACCCAAGTCCACAGCTTCCGAGCGTGGAACCCAGTCCACGCGTCCTGAGAGTGGACCCAAGTCCACAGCTGTCCGACCGTGGACCCAAGTCCACACCCTGTCCGAGCGTGGACACAAATCCACGGCTGTCCGAGCGTGAACCCAAGTCCAAAGGTTCTATCCTAGTCGAGGGCCGAAGTCCAAAGCTATCCTAGCTAGGGCGCAAGTCCACAGCTTACCTAGCGAGGCGCAATCCCCAGCCTATCTTAGCGAGGGCCAAGTCCACAGCACACTCGAGCGTGACCCAAATCCACGGCTGTCACGAGAGTGACCCGAGTCCACAGCTATTCCTAGCGGGGACCCTGAGTCCACAGCTATCCTAAGCGGGGGCCCAAGTCCCACAGCTTATCCTAGCGAGGCGGCAAGTCCCCGTAAAGCAAACTTAGCTAGGGCGCGAGTCCTCAGCTATCCTAGCGAGGGCGGAAGTCCAAGCTGTCCCCTAGCGAGGGCGCAAGTCCATAGCTATCCAAGCGAAGACCCCAGTCCATAGCTGTTCGGTCGTGGGACCCAAGTCCACGGCTGTCCGAGAGTGGACCCAAGTTCCCAAAGATTTCCGAGAGCGTGGACCCAAGTCCAACAGCTGTCCGAGCGTGGAACCCAACCTCCTCCACGGCTGTCCGAGTGAGGACCCGAGTCCACAGCATCCTAGCGGGGCCCAAGTCCCACAGCTATCCTATCGAGGGCGCAAGTCCAAAGCTTATCCTAGCGAGGGCGCAAGTCCTTTCAGCAATCCTAGCGAGGCGCAAGTCCAAAGCTGTCCTAGCGAGGGCGCAAGGACCATAGCAATCCAAGCGAAGACCCAAGTCGGCATACTGTTTTGTCGTGGACCCAAAGTCACAGCTGTCCGAGCGTGGACCCAAGTCCACAGCTGTCCGAGCGTGGACCCAAGTCCACAGCTGTCCGAGCGTGGACCCAAGTCCACAGCTGTCCGAGCGTGGACCCAAGTCCACAGCTGTCTTGAGCGTGGGACCCAGTCCACAGCTGTCCACGAGCGGTGGACCCAAGTCCACAAGACTGTCCGAGCGTGGACCCAAGTCCACCACAGCTGTCCGAGCGTGGGGACCCAAAGTCCACAGCTGTCCGAGCGTGGACCCAAGTCCACAGCTGTCCGAGCGTGGACCCAAATCCACGGCTCCCCGAGTGTGAACCCAAGTCCACACCTGTGCGAGCGTGGACCCCAAGTACACAACTGTCCGAGCGTGGACTACAGTCCACTGGTGTTTGAGGATGGACCCTAGTCCACTGGTGTTGGAGGATGGACCCTAGTCCACAGGTGTTGGAGGATGGACCTTAGTCCAAGGTTGTTGGAGGGTGGTAACTAGGTGTTGGAGGATGAACCCTAGTCCACTGGTGCTGGAGAGTGGACCCTAGTCCACTGGTATTGGAGGGTGGATCCTAGTCCACTGGTGTTGTAGGATGGATGCTAGTCTATTGGCTAGTCCACTGGTGTTGGAGGGTCTAAATTAGTCCACTAGTGTTAGAAGATGGACCCTAGTCCACTGGTGTTGGAGAGAGGACCCTAGTCCACTGGTATTGGAGGGTGGATCCTAGTCAACTGGTGTTGGAGGATGGACCCTAGTCCACTGGTATTGGAGGGTGGATCCTAGTCCACTGGTGTTGGATGGTGGACCCTAGTCCAACTTTTTGGAGGGTGGATCCTAGTCCACTGGTTTTGGAGTGTGGCCTGGTGGCTAAAACTCCCGCTTCACACACGGAGGGCCTGGGTTCGATTCCCGGCGGGTGGAAATTCCGACACGTTTCCTTACACCTATTGTCCTGTTCACCTAGCAGCAAATAGATACCTGGGTGTGGGTCGCATCCTGGGGGACAAGATTAAGGACCCCAATGGAAATAAGTTAGACAGTCATCGATGACGCACTGACTTTCTTGGGTTATCCTGGGTGGCTAACCCTCCGGGGTTAAAAATCCGAACGAAATCTTATCTTATCCTAGTCCACTGGTGTTGGAGGGTGGACCTTAGTCCGCTGGTGTTTTGAGCCGCCCCTTAGTCCACTTAGTGGTTGGCGGTGGATCCTATCCACAGGTTTGTGAGGTGGACCCTAGTCAACTGGTGCTTTGAGGATGGACCTAGCTCCACTTGTGTAGAGGTGGATCCTAGTCCACTTTTTTTTGGAGATGACCCTAGTGCACTGGTGTTGGAGGAGGGACCCTTGACCCTTGTTTGGAGGGTGAAGACCCTAGCCACAGTTTTGGAGGTAGATCCTAGTCCCTATTTTTTTTAGAGGGTGGATCCTAGTCCACTGGTGTTTGAGGATGGACCCTGTCCCCTTATTTGGAGGGTGGACCCTTAGTCCACTTAGTTTATTTTATTTTTTTATCTTTTGGAGGGTAGATCCAAGTGCCCCTAATTTTATTGGAGGAGGACCCTAGTCCACTGGTGTTTGCAGGGATTGTCCTAAGTCCACTTTTTTGGAGGGTGGATCCTAGACCCCCTTATGTTGGAGGTGGACCCTAGTCCACTGTGTTGGAGATGAATCCGAAACCTTAGTCCCACTGGTGTTGCAGGGTGGATCCATAGTCCACTGGTGTTTGGTGGATGACCCTAGTCCACTGGTGTTGGAGGATGGACCTTAGTCCACTGATGTTGGAGGGTGGATCCTAGTCCACTGGTGTTGCAGGGTGGATCCTAGTCCACGTTATTGGAGGGTGGACCCTAGTGAACTGGTTTTGGGGGTTTTATCCTAGTTTCCTTCTGGAGAATGGACCCTAGTCCACTGTTTTGGAGTGTGGATGCCTAGTCCACTGGTTTTGGGGGGTTTATCCTAGTTGCCTTCTGGTAAATGGACCCAAAGTCCACTTGTTTTGGTGGATGGACCCTAGTCTACTGGTGTTGGAGGGTGGACCGTAGTCCACTGGTTTTGGGGGGTTTATCCTAGTTCCCTTCTGGCGATGGGACCCAAGTAGACTGGTTTTGAGGGTGGTCCTAGACCACTGGTGTTAGCCGATGGACCCTAGTCCCCTTAGGAGTGACCTAGTCCACACGATTTTTGAGGGTGGATCCATCCTAGTCCGCTGGGGTTGGAGGGTGGACCCTAGTCCACTGCGTTTGGAGGATGGACCCAAGTCATTGGGTGTTGGAGGATGTAACCCTAGTCCCACTGGATTGGAAGGGTGGAACCAGTCTAGTGTTTGGAGGATGCATCCTAGTCCACTGGAGTTGGAGGATAGACCCTACTCTATTGGTGTTGGAGGATAGGACCCTAGTTATCCACAGGTGTTGGAGGCTGGACCCATGTGCCACAGTAGTCCGAGCGTGGACCCCAAATCCACGCTGTGCGAGCGTGGACCCCAGACCACAGCTATATTAGCGAGGGCGCAAGACCACATCCTATATTAGCGAGGGCGCAAGTCCAAAGCTATCTAGCGGAGGGCGCAAGTCCAAGTCTGTCCAAGCAGGGGCTGCAAGCCCGTAATCTATCCTAGCTAGGAGGGCGCAAGTCCATAGCTGTTCGGTCGGTCGTGGAACCCACGTCCACAGCTAGTCCGAGCTGGACCCAAATCCACGCTGTCCGAGGGTGGACCCGAAGTCCAGCCGCTGTCTGAAGGGTGGACGCAAGTTCACAGCTGTCCGAGCGTGGACCCAAGTCCACAGCTGTCCGGTCGTGGACCCAAGTCCACAGCTATCATACAGAGGGCGCAAGTCCACAGCTATCCTACAGGCCAAGTCAAGCTGTCCCAGCAGGGCGCAAGACCAAAGCTTGTCCTAGCGAGGGCCGCAAGTCCAAGCAATCCCTAGCGAGGGCGCAAGACCATAGCTGTATTCCGGTCGTTGACCCAAGTCCACAGCTGTCCGAGAGTGGACCCAAGTCCACGGCTGTCCGAGAGTGGACCCAAGTCCACAGATTTCCGAGCGAGGAGACCCAAGTCCACAAGCCTGTCCGAGCGGGACTCCAAATCCACGGCTGTCCGAGGTGTGGACCCGAGTCCACCGCTATCCTAAGGCGGGGCCCAAGCCCACAGCTATCCTAGCGGAGGGCGGCAATCCAAAGACTACCTAGCGAGGGCGCAAGCCCCTCAACTTACTCCAAGCGAGGGCGCAAGTCAAAGCTGTCCTACGAGGGCGCAAGTCCCATAGCTACCTAGCGAAGACCCGCCCATAGCTGTTCCTGGAGTTCGTGGGAACCAAGTCCCAGCTATCCGAGCGTTGGACGGAGGAAGAACCCTAAGTCCACTGTGCTGGAGAGTGGACCCGATTCCACTGGTATTGGAGGGTGGATCCTAGACCACAGGTCTTGAGGAATGGATTGCGTTAGTCCTATTTTGGCTAGTCCACTGGTAGTTGGAGGGTCTAAATTAGTCCACTAGTGTTAGAAGATGGACCCTAGGTCCATGTGTTGGAGAGAGACCACCCTAGTCCACTGGATTGGAGGGAGGATCCTAGTCAACTGGAGTTGGAGATGGACCCTAGTCCTCTGGTATTGGAGGGTTGATCCTAGTCCACTGGTGTTGGATGGTGGACCCAAGTCCAACTTTTTGGAAGGGTGGATCCTAGTCCACAGTTTTGGATGTGGCCTGGTGGCTAAAACTCCCGCTTCAACTACAACGGAGGGGCCTGGTTTCGATTCCCGGCGGGTGGAAATCGACACGTTACCTTACAACCTATTGTCCTGTTCACCTAGCAGCAAATAGGTACCTGGGTGTTAGTCGACTGGTGTGGGTCGCATCCTGGGGGACAAGATTAAGGACCCCAATGGAAAATAATTTAGTCAATCGATGACGCACTGACTTTCCTGGGTTCCTGGGTGTCTAACCCTCCCGGTTAAAAATCCGAACGAACTCTTATCTATCCTAGTTCCAACTGGTGTTGGAGGGTGGACCTTAGTCCGCTGGTGTTTGAAGATGGACCTTAGTCCACTTGTGTTGGAGTGTGGATCCTAGTCCACAGGTTTTGGAGGGAGATCCTAGTCCACATCAGTTGGAGGGTGGGACCCTAGTCCACTGGTGTTTTGAGGATGTACTTAGTCCACATGTGTTGGAGGGTGATCCTAGTCCACATTTTTTTTTGAGGGTAGGACCCTAGTGCACTGGGTGTTGGAGGAGGACCCTTGACCCCTTATATTGGAGGAGGGTGGACCTAGACCCACAAGGTTTTAGAGGGTAGACTCCGTAGTCCTATTTTTTTTTTGAGGGTGGACCCTAGTCCACTGGTGTTGGAGGAAGGATCATAGTTAACTGGTGTTGCAGGGTTGATCCTAGTCCACTTTTTTGGAGGGTGGATCCTAGTCCCCTTATGTTGGAGGATGGACCCTAGTCCACTGGTGTTGGAGGATGAATCCTAGTCCACTGGTGTTGGAGGGTGGATCCTAGTCCACTGGTGTTGGTGGATGGACCCTAGTCCACTGGTGTTGGAGGATGGATCCTAGTCCACTGGTGTTGCAGGGTGGATCCTAGTCCACGTTATTGGAGGGTGGACCCTAGTGAACTGGTTTTGGGGGTTTTATCCTAGTTTCCTTCTGGAGAATGGACCCTGGTCCACTGGTTTTGGAGTGTGGATCCTAGTCCACTGGTTTTGGGGGGTTTATCCTAGTTCCCCTCTGGAGAATGGACCCTAGTAGACTGGTTTTGGAGGGTGGATCCTAGTCCACTGGTGTTAGACGATGGACCCTAGTCCCCTTATGGAGGGTGGACCCTAGTCCACACGTTTTTGAGGATGGATCCTAGTCCACTGGGGTTGGAGGGTGGACCCTAGTCCACTGGTGTTGGAGGATGGACCTTAGTCCACTGGTGTTGGAGGGTGGATCCTAGTCCACTGGTGTTGCAGGGTGGATCCTAGTCCACGTTATTGGAGGGTGGACCCTAGTGAACTGGTTTTGGGGGTTTTATCCTTGTTTCCTTCTTGAGAATGGACCCTAGTCCACTGGTTTTGGAGTGTGGATCCTAGTCCACTGGTTTTGGGGGGTTTATCCTAGTTGCCTTCTGGTAAATGGACCCAAAGTCCACTTGTTTTTTGGTGGATGGACCCTAGTCTAACTGGTGGTTGAGGGGTGGACCGTAGTCCACTGGTTTTGGGGTATATCCTAGTTCCCTTCTGGAGAATGGACCCTAAGTAACTGGTTTTGAGGGTGATCCTAGTCCACTGGTGTTAGACGATGGCCCCTAGTCCCCTTATGGAGGGTGGAGCCCAAGACCACCCTTTCTTGAGGTGGATCCATAGTCCGCTGGCGTTGGAGGTGAACCTAAGTCTAGTGTTGGAAGGAGATGCATCCCAGTCCACTGGAGTTGGAGGCTAGACCCTACTCTATTTGTGTGGAAGGAAGGACCCTAAGTCCACTGGTGTTGAGGGCTGGAACCAATCCCACAGTTGCCGATCGTGGACAGAATCCACGGCTGTCCGAGCGAGGACCGAAGATCCCACAGATTTCCGCGCGTGGACCCAAGTCCACGGCTGTCCTGAGAGATGACGCCAAGTCCACAGCTGTCCCGACCGTGGACCCAGTCCAAAGCTAACCTAGCGAGGGCGCAAGCCAAAGCTAATCCTAGCGAGGGCGCAAGTCCACAGCTATCTTATGAGGGCGCAAGTCCACACTCTTCCGAGCGTGGACCCAAATCCCACGGCGGATCCCGAGATTGGACCGATTCCCACAGCTATCCTAGCGGGGGCCCAAGACCCAGCTACCCTATAGCGAGGCGCAAGTCCAAAGCTATCTTACGAGGGGGCGCAAGTTCCCCAGCATCCCTAGTCGAGGGCGCAAGTCCAAAGCTGTCCTACGAGGGCGCAAGTCCATAGCTGTCCAAGCGAAGACCCAAGTCCATAGCTGTTTGGCGTGGACCCAAGTCCACACTGCCGAGCATGGACCCAAGTCCACAGCTGTCCGAGTCGTGGACACAAGACCATCAGCGGTCCGAGCGTGGACCCAAGTCCACCACTGTCCGAGCGTGGGACCCAAAGTCCACACTGTCCGAGCGTGGACCCAAGTCCAAGCTGTCCGATCCGTGGACCCAAGACCACCGCTGTCCGAACGTGGACCCAGTCCACAGCTGTCCTACCGTGACCCAAGCCACAGCTATCCGAGCGTGGACTCCAAATCCACAGGCTTTCCGAGCGGTGGACCAAGTCACAGCTATCCGAGTGTGGACCCAAGTCCCCACGGCTGTCTGAGAGTGGACCCAAGTCCACAGCTGTCCGACCGTGGACCCAATCCACACCTGTCCGACGTGGGACACAAATCCACGGCAGTCCGAGCGTGAAACCCCAAGTCCAAAGCTAAATCCTAGCGTGGGCCGAAGTCAATGCTATAATCCAACGAGGGCGCCCCCGGCAATCCAAAGCTATCCTAGCGGAGTGCGCAAGTCCCACAGGCTATCTTAGCGAGGGCGCAAGTCCACAGCTCACCGAGCGTGACCCGATCCAAATCCCGGCTGTCCGAGTGTGGACCCGAATTCCACAGCTATCCTAGCGGGGGCCCAAGTCCCACAGCTAACCTTAGCGGTAGGGCGCAAGTCCAAAGCTATCCTAGCGAGGGCGCAAGTCCTCAGCTATCCTAGCGAGGGCCAAGTCCGAAGCAGTCTAGCGAGGCGAGATCCCATAGCTATCCTAGCGAAGACCTCAAGTCCATAGCTGTTTGGTCGTGGAGGCCAAGTCCACAGCTGTCCGACGTGGACCCAAGTCCCACAGCTGGCCGAAGCGTGGAGACCCAAGTCCACAGCTGTCCGAGCGTGGACCCAAGTCCACAGCTGTCCGAGCGTGGGACCCAAGTCCACAGCCGTCACGAGCGTGGAGACCCAAGTACCACAGCTGTCCGAGCGTGGACGCCAAGTCCACAGCTGTCCGAGCGTGACCCAAGTCCACAGCAGTCCGAACGTGGGACCCAAGTCCACACCTGTCCCGAGCGGGACCCAAGTCCCACATGCTTGTCGCGCTGGACCCCAGTCCCCAGCTGTCCGAGAGCTTGGACCCAAGTCCACAGCTCCGAGCGTGGAACCCAAGTCCACAGCTGACCGAGCGTGGACCCAAGTCCCCACAGCTGTCCCGAGCGTGGACCCCAAGTTTCACAGCTTACCGAGCGTGACCCAAGTCCACAGCTGTCCGAGCGGTGGACCCTAGTCACAGCTGTCCGACCGGGACCCCAGGGGGGGGGGGGTCCACACTGTCCGAGCGTGGACCCAAGTCCACAGCTGTCCGAGCTGGACCCCAAGTCCACAGCTGTCTCCGAGCAGGCCCCAATCCACAGCTGTCCGAGCGTGGACCCAAGTCCACAGCTGTCCGAGCGTGGACCCAAGTCCACAGCTGTCCGAGCGTGGACCCAAATCCACGGCTCCTCGAGTGTGAACCCAAGTCCACACCTGTGCGAGCGTGGACCCCAAGTACACAACTGTCCGAGCGTGGACTACAGTCCACTGGTGTTTGAGGATGGACCCTAGTCCACTGGTGTTGGAGGATGGACCCTAGTCCACAGGTGTTGGAGGATGGACCTTAGTCCAAGGTTGTTGGAGGGTGGTAACTAGGTGTTGGAGGATGAACCCTAGTCCACTGGTGCTGGAGAGTGGACCCTAGTCCACTGGTATTGGAGGGTGGATCCTAGTCCACTGGTGTTGTAGGATGGATGCTAGTCTATTGGCTAGTCCACTGGTGTTGGAGGGTCTAAATTAGTCCACTAGTGTTAGAAGATGGACCCTAGTCCACTGGTGTTGGAGAGAGACCCTAGTCCACTGGTATTGGAGGGTGGATCCTAGTCAACTGGTGTTGGAGGATGGACCCTAGTCCACTGGTATTGGAGGGTGGATCCTAGTCCACTGGTGTTGGATGGTGGACCCTAGTCCAACTTTTTGGAGGGTGGATCCTAGTCACAGGTTTTTGGAGTGTGGCCTGGTGGCTAAAACTCCCGCTTCACACACGGAGGGCCTGGGTTCGATTCCCGGCGGGTGGAAATTCCGACACGTTTCCTTACACCTATTGTCCTGTTCACCTAGCAGCAAATAGGTACCTGGGTGTTAGTCGACTGGTGTGGGTCGCATCCTGGGGGACAAGATTAAGGACCCCAATGGAAATAAGTTACGACAGTCATCGATTTTAGGGACGCACAGAACCTATCTTTGGGTTATATCCTGGGTGGCTAACCCTCCGGGATAAAAAAAAAATCCGAACGAAATTCTTATCTTATCCTATTCCACTGGTGTTTGAGGGTGACCTTAGTCCCGCTGGTGTTGGATGGACCTTTAGTCCACTGTGTAGGAGGGTTGGATCCTAGTCCACAGGTATTGGAGGAGGATCCTCGTCCACAGCTGTTGGAGGGTGGACCCAAGTACCACTGGGTGTTGGATGACTATATTTATTTGGGAATAACCCCAAAATTTTGGGTTTTTCGTGTGGGATGTTTGTCCATGCCCCGCGAAATCGTAACACGACTGCAAATACGGAACAGTTGGGGTTTTGAACTCGGGCGAATGAGCCAAAAAAACTCCTGGGTGAAATACCCCATTGGGGTTTAATCGTTTTGAGTCAGTTCCCCCCGGGTTCTTGGCACTGGCCGGGAGTTGTACGACCCTTTCCCCGGGTTTGTCCCAAGATCGGTTAGGGGCTCTTGATCTGGGGAATTGGATCTGGCCCCATTCCCCTGAATTAAACCTAAAATGCCTTCCTACCCCCCACAGGCGCTGTAAAACCCCTTTGGGTTTTTTAAAGGCTTCCCCCCTTGATTAAAATTGCCCCAAGTTACACACAAAAAAATTAAAATGTTATTGGCTTAGCTCTTTTGTTTATAAAATAATTATAGGGCTTAGCGCTTTTTTTTGTTTATAATATTTTAAAATTTTTTGGACCATAATTTTTAAGGGGTGGACCGGGTAAGCCATGGAAGGCCTCGGTCAATGACCAAAAGCAAAAAGGTCACTAAGACCCGCGTCAGGAAAATTGTCCTGTTTCCTGAAAAACTTCGAAACCCCAAACCTACACAAGAAGCTGTCGGCTTTTTGTTGCAAAATCCTAGGGGTTTTAGCGCCCCCCCACGATTTAAAATTATGTGGGCTATTTTTCACATTTTTTACCACAGTCACCATAAAAAATCGCCACGTAAAGGGTGGTGCTCCCCTTTTACAAGTGAATCTCACCAACCCATGCGCTGTATAAAGTAGGTTTTTGCCTTCTTTCTGTCAAAAATCAACCAAATATTTTATGACTTCTTAAAAGGAGCGGTGAATGTAGCCCCAAACAAGGTCATCGCGTTGGTAAGCCCTTTGGGCAAAATAGGAGGCGAAACTGTCCGTCCCAAAACCTTCCTAAAAAAACTGGCCCCTTGTTTAATTTTCCCAAGAGGCCCAAAATGTCTTTATAAGGTTTTCCCCTTGTGCGGGTTTTTTGTGTATTGTTCCAGTCACGATATTTTGTTGTGTTTTTCCTCACTGCGTGAATTTTTACGTTTGATTGCGGGTTCCATTTCTTTTTGCCCCAATGTTGGACGGGGCCCACTTACACGCAAATTTTACCCCAAAGTCCTCCCCGCTCACTGCCCTACTTCCCCTTCATTTCTTGTGAAGAGCCTCCTGAACCCAGACTCAGTGACTTGTGATCCCTTAGCTTTCCCTACAGTCCTTTCCCCCAAAACTCTTGCTACCCTTTTACCCCGCACTACCACTCTCTGCTGCACTCCAGCCCATAATAAACCCTCTTGGGCTTGACCCAATACCCCGCACCCTTCCCGCTCTGCTGCATGTATGATGCTGTATAGCCCTTGTGGCTTAGCGCTTCTTTTTTATTATAAAATGCACTGTAGACCCCTTTGAATCAAGAGCCCCCTTTTCTTCATAAAAACCTTCCGCCGCATCAAAAAATCCCTGCCTGCATAAAGCCATTTACATGCATAAGGCCCCACTTGCACAAAAGACCTCACCGGGGATAAAAGAACCTTGGCCCATCAAGAGCCCCCACTTGCATCAAGAGCTCTTCACTTTATCAAGAGCCCCTCCCTTTTTTTGGGGGTTGGGTTTAAATTTAGTTTTAAGAAACCCTGCATGTCATTGATAGTGATGAATATGGGGGAAAACATTTTTGCTAATTTTTACGTAAAAAACTTAAACGCCAAAAACAAACGGCGCCATTTACCGGATACCCCACACAAACATCCCAAAATTTTAGTGAGAAATTAAAGGCACTAATAACAAACAGACAAATGAATAACACCACCTTTTCTTGCTGGGACTTCAACATAACCCTTTCCCTAGATGAAGTGTAAATGATCCACAAAAATGAACAACACACTTCTAACCAACAATAACTAAAACCAACCGGCTC
>NC_069428.1:31929869-31991261 GCF_026875155.1 Cherax quadricarinatus | reverse complement strand
GGGTTACTAAGTTGGCGGAAAACGAAGCCAATTCAGCCTAGATTTTACCTATGACTACGGTTCGAGCGCCCCAAAAACCCCGCAGCCATCAGCATTCGTGACGTACTTGGCAAACAGGCACAGTGGGGGGTGGTGCGGGGGCCAAACTTATCAAGCAAGGCGGGAGATACCGAGGGCGCGCGCTCTTTGGGAAAATTTTTTCCCCTATTTCCCTAAATTACTTGGGTTTTTCATTGTTTTTTCATGGGAAATAAAGTTGGGGGTAATCTGAAAAAGTAAAACTGCAAAAAAGGTAAGTAACTTTTAATGTCATACTTTAAATGGGAGTGAAATTTTCGTACCACTTATTTAAGTATCACTGCATAAACGGTAAAAGTCTACAAATTTTTAAGTGGTTGGGGGTAAAGTATGTCGTTTTACCACTTTTTCGTTTATGGGGTAACTTGTCACTTATAAGTGGTCGTTTATGGGCTTTTAATTTGCCCACCAATTAAGTGGTAATTTAGTACGGCCACAATCACTTGAAGTTGCAATTATAATTGTACCTTTTACATTTTTCACTTTCGTAAGTGGTGTTTGTTTATATATTTGAAGGGCCTTTTAAAATACCTTGACGGGCGGGTCTTGATCCAAGGGGTCTGAACCATATTTCCCGTGTGCTTCCCTTCCCAGGCACTGTTGACCCCCCTAGGGTTTTTTGCCTTTACGAAATGCCCCCGGGACAGCAGTGCGCTAGTTACGCCATTTAAATCGCTTCTTGGGGCCCCGTGTTGAAATCCGCTCTAGAAACGCAAAGCCAGGTCACTCAGGCCCCCAAATTTAAAGGTTTCAAAAATTCCCCGCGTGGGTCAAGTGTATTTACACGAAATTTTAAATTTATAAAAACTCGTGTAAACATTAGATAGAATTAAAAATATTTTTCATTTTTGGACTTTTTCATATAAATTGCTTTATTGGGGGGGGGGTGCTCCAAATCCGGTCAAGAGTCTAAAAGTCCTGGCCACAGCCAAAAACAAAATTGGGGGGGAACAGCAGCAAATAAAAGTTGGGGGAAGCAGCACCAAATACAAATTTCGCGGGAAGCTGCAGCCAAAATACAAATTTTGGCGGGAAGCAGCAGCCAAATACAAAGTGGCGGGAAGCAGCAGCCAAATACAAAGTTGGCGGGAAGCAGTAGCCAATTAGTCTCGAGTAAAACTATGACGCACAGGTTCGAGCGCAAGGACCCAGCAGCCTGTCAGTAATTCGTGACGTCACTTGGCCAAACACGTCACTGTCGATCAGCCAATCACTCAGCGGCTCCTACATGACTGGTGGTGGTGCGGGAGCCCGCGAAAACTGGCGCCTCAGTCATGCACGGGAGAAAATGGCGGGGGCGGGGGGTGCGCGCACTGGTAATTTTATCCTCATTTCTTCAAAATTACTGGTCGTTTACATTAACTAATGCTTTTACATGGTTATATAAAGTAAATATATCTGAAGTAATAATTTTGTAAAATATGGTAACTTATGTCTACATAAGTGGTTGTCAATTGTCACGTACCACTTACATAAGTGGTTGTAACTTGCCACTTTACCTCTAATAATTGGTATGTCATACCAGTTATAAGTAATTGGTTGTAACTTTGTCATTACCACTAATGTTAAGTTGTAAGTGTTAAGTTGTAATTTGTAATTTTACCCCTTACAAGTGATCGTTTATGATCGATTGTAACTTGCCACTTTACCATTCACTGCCACTTAAGTGATCGTTTATTTTAAATTTTCTGGACCATGGCCACGGTGGGAGGATCTTGATCCAATGAATCCGAGTCACCATTCCCAGTAATGAATATATTCCATTCCCCAGGCTATGGGGGATAATTCCACTCCCCAGGGGCTATGGGGGATATTCCATTCCTCGGGATATATTCCATTCCCCAGGGGCTATGGGGGATATATTCTTTCCCACGCTCTACGGGGGATATATTCCATTCCACGGGCTCTGCGGGGGATATATTCCATTCCCCAGGGGTTGTGGGGATTGATGTAAACTTGAAATGTGTGCGTATATAGCATATCAATGTGTATGTATATACTTGTTCCCTGTATGTGTGCATTGAGAGATTCAGTATACAAAATATTTTCTCACTTATTCTGGGATATTTCTACATTATAAATGTTTTATTTGGTTTTTATTAGGGTAAGGTTGCTCCAAATCCTTGGATCGAGAGTCCATCACCAGCACTCAAAAAACAAATTGCTAAGTTGGCGGGAAGCAACAGCCAATTACAGCGTAGATTTAGCCTGACGTCACGGGCTTGAGCGCCAAAACCCAGCAGTCGTGACGTCACTGTTGATCAGCCAATGAGAGCGCTCAGATTACTACGTCAGTCTGGTAGTGGTGCCGTACCATGCGTGGGAGGAGTGAGGGCGCGCACTCCTTGGAAAAGACATATTTTCCTTTATTTTCCTAATTACTGGTATTTTTAATTAGTGGATTTACATGGTAATATAAACAGTATGTATATATAATCTGTAGTAGTAATTCTGTGAAATTATTTTTATATCACTACTATAAATTTTAATTGAAATTATTATTAGCTGAAGCATTAATTTATTATCCAGCGTTTTATATATGGATTTTGTTGCCATGGATACGTGAATATGGTGGATGTCTTGTTGAATTATTCTAGTAAACTAAGATTTAAATGTCATAGTATGGTTTTTTTTTTTTTGTAATTACTGATTTTAATGTTTATTATTTAAAACTGATTTAAAGTTGTTATATATTTTTTGCAGTTGCCATGTTTTAAGTTGATGCAAGTTAAATTTATTCATATTTTCTAAAAGCTTTTTTTTTTTTGGGGGGGGGGTGTTGACCCTTTGAGATCCTAACTGTGTATGACCCTTGTAGGTTTAGCGGTTCTTTATGGTTATATTACCCTTGTAGGTTTAGCGCTTCTTTATGGTTATATTACCTTTGTAGGTTTAGTTCTTTATGGTTATAATGTATGACCCTTGTAGGTTTAGCGCTTTATGGTTATATATGACCCGTTGGGTTTAGTTATTAGTTATGATTATAATTTTTAAAAATTGATTTAGGAACTTCTTAATTTTGAGATGATTTAAAGCTGAACACCTGTTCAATATTACTGGACTTTGGTTAATATTTTAGGTATTAAAAGTATTCTTGACAGGTGGTGCATAGGTTACATGCAGCCTTAATGACCGTGTAGTAAAAAGGCTTTAAACCCAATACCCTAGTGGGTTTAGTGCTTTTTGATTATTAAACCCAGCAAATCATGACGTTCGTGAAGTAGATAGACTTTAGGCCCAATAAATTATGACCTTTGTGTAGTAGATAGGCTTTAAACCCAGTAAACCATGACCTTCATGAAGTAGATAGGTTTTAAACTCAATGAAGCAATTATGACTTGTGTAGTAGATAGGCATTAAACCCAATAAATCATGACCTTCGTGTAGTAGATAGGCTTTAAGCCCAATAAATCCATCATAACCGTGTAATAAGCTTTTAACTTGGTAAATCACAAATAACCTCTGTGTAGTAGTAGGCTTTAAACCCAATAAATCATGACTTGATTAGTAGATAGGCTTTAAACCCAATAAATTATTAGTGACCTTTGTGTAGTAGGCTTTAAACCCAATAAATCATGACCTTTGTGTAGTAGATAGGCTTTAAACCCAATAAATAAATCATGACCTTTGTGTAGTAATGGGCTTTAAACCCAATAAATCATGCCCTTTGTGTAGTAGATAGGCTTTAAACCCAGTAAATAAATTATAACCTTTGTATAGTAGATAGGCTTTAAACCCAATAAGTCATGACCATGTAGTAGATAGGCTTTAAACCCAATCCATCAATGGTGTTTGCAGTACATTCCATTAAAATATAAAATTGTTATACAGTGGACCCGACTTGCAGTATTAATCAGTTCCTGAGAGCACATTGTAAGACGAAATTATTGTAAGTCGAATTAATTCTCCCCATAAGAAATAAAGGAAATCAAATTAATCCATTCAAGACGCCCAAAAGTATGAAAAAAAAAAGTTTACCACATAAAAATATACATTTTCCTAAACACAAAAGGAGGATACATGCACAATATATATTGTGCTTGTACTAGTGTACTAAATGAAGATTAAATGACACCTTCATCGATAATGTAGTGATGACTGTCCTGGGAGTGCCTTTTCCTCCTGAGTAATGTAGGTCCTGTTTGGCATTTTCTTCCAGAACAGGCCTTATCACACTGTGTATGCCACTACGATTCTTAAATCTCTCAAACCAATCTTTGTTGGCCTTAAATTGCCAATATGAGCACTAGTTCCAGGCATTTTTTCCTGTTACCTGGGTGTTAGTCGACTGGTGTGGGTCGCATCCTGGGGACAAGATTAAGGACCCAATGGAAATCAGTTAGTCCCCGATGACAATCTGACTTTCTTGCATTATCCTGGGTGGCTAACCCTCTGGGATTAATAGTTTCTCGGTATTCTCGATAAGCCACTCCAAAAACACTCTCTCCCCATCTTCGAATAGTAAAGCTGCCGTGGTACGATTAGTATTTCTCACCTTTTAACCCCAGGTTGGCACTAGAACTTTCCTTGGGCCATGTGCCTTTTTTAGCAGTTACAAGCACTAACCATGCAACCGTGACTGCCCTGGCCTAGTAAACAGTCACACAAGCTCAGCTGAGAGGCATTAAGACCAACTAAGTAAGTAGTAAGTATTAAATTTATTCAACTATTACACAATACAGTCACATAGAATTATCATACATAGCCGGCATATGTGAGAGAACCTAGGATAACCCAAAAATCAGACAGAGTGGACTTATTTCCATTGGGACCTTTTACCTTATTATTTAATATCCAGGTTATAAAATTTCTTATTTATTTTCTATAAAGAAAAGATACCAACTTAATATAATACAAAAAAGACAATCTACTACAACGAGGGTCATTAAGACCTATCTACTACCCGAAGGTCCAATACGACTATCTACAATACGAGGACATTACAAGAGGAACAGTTAAAATTAACAAACGTATTTAGCTAAAAAAATAGAAAATCATTCCAACCTCCCTTTCCTGTTTGCTTTCATTCATACAGACACTTTTTGTGCAGTCTTCATGAACAGGATCAAGCTTACGGCCTTGACATTTGTGGGTAGACTTTCCATTCCCTTATTATTGCAGTACAATAAAAGGTGTTTGAAGCTGGCCACTGACTGTGGGTACTACAAAGTTGTGCTCTCACTCCCCCTAGTACTATGATAGCTTTGTGGTTCCCAACCTTTGAACAAATTGACAGCAAGATATTCCTGGACCACTGTTCGTTCGCATTTTATAAACACGATTTAGCTTCAGTTGTTTTACCCTCTTCCTATCAACATCACATATCCAACTGCTGTAATTCATCCTGGCCTACATGTTCTCTTTGGTCCCAGCCCCAGGATGAACTTCTTCCGATTTGTTCTGGTGATTGGCAGTCTATCTTTCAGGTTTTTTTGTCAAGGCAGGAGTAAACGCAAGAAGAGCAAGGCGTAATCCATAAGGCATTGTATAAGGGCTAGACATAGGGTCCTGCGAGCTCATTAGGTAGAACACTGGCTTGTCTAAACAGGAACATCAGCCTGGCATTCGATATTTTTTTTCTTTCTTTACTACCAACTGTTCCTCTATCAATTCTCCTGAACATGCATGGGTCAAAGGGGATCCCAGATATTAACTGATGAAACAAAGTATGACTCCCCCATTACACTGAACATTAAAATTATTTACCCTTCTCAGTATATGTTTCGTTCCAAAGAGAATGGCTTCAGTTTCCCTAGTGTAATGATAGTTTTGTTGTCTACTAACCATTTGCTGCAGGACTCCAGTCCAGTGTTAAAACATTAGCAATATCTCGGTGGGTTCTTTACCTGTCACAACAAGCACTGTCATCTGCATACAGTAGGAGTTTGCACTTGACACTGATTAGCATATCATTTGACATAACATAAAAAGTAAGGGACCCAAGAAACTACCCTTGGGAACTCCACATGTTATCGGCAGGGGTTCTGATTCTCCGTTTTGTTTGATTTTGACTATTTGTCTCCTGTTGCTAAGGTAGGACTTAAACCAGTCTACGAACCTATAATACCTATAGCTTGAAGTTTTCTTACATAATATATTGTGGTTGACAGATCGAAGCCTTTTGCAGGTCTAAGGTTACCATACCTACGAGGTTCCCTTTTGACATTTCAGTTCTCAGGTAATCCATCAGATTAATAAGGGAGGTATCGGTTGAGTAGGATCTTCTAAAGCCCGATTGATAGCTATGGAGAATGCTGTTGTCATTAAGGTACTTAACTACTTGAGAATACACCGCCCTCTCCAGAATTTTAGATATTTATACTGAGTATACTAACAGGTCTATAGTTGCTTACATCAGAACCTATTATTTTTCTTGAAGATAGGAGTAACTCTGGCCTCCTGAAACCCCTCCGGTACGTATTAGTGGTGATTGATAGATTTATTATGTGAGCAATAGGGATTGACAGTTCAAAAGCACCATCTTTTAGGAACTTAGACGGGATGTTATCAGGCCTGTGCTCTTAGTTGGGTTTAACCTGCTTAGTTCTTTTTGAATGAAGTCATGAGATACACTTACTAGTTGACAACTGTTTGGGGTTACCCTTTATTGGTATAGTATGTTTGAAACTATCAGAGTCTGTGTTAAGGTATTTGATGCAGCTGGTAGTTTACTTACTAGTGTTGATGCAACAGATGTGTAGTAGACAGACGTGTGAACGCTACGGGATGAATGATGCAAGTTTTTCAACGCATGTTGGGGTCAAATTTTTATGCTGACACGCATCATAAGTCGGTTTTAACATACATTACATTTAGGACATCAAAAGTTTGGGGTCCACTGTATATGAAATAATATTCTCATTGCTAATCTTTAAAATTTTATATATATTTCTTAGGTTTGACACTTCTTTATATAATAGGTATAATATGTAATAGTAATAGTAAGAATATTACTTTTCTGATTAATAATATTGTAATTAGTACATTGGACCCTCGAATTTCATGATTAATCCGTTCCAGAGAGTCTGCTGAAAGTTGAAATTCATGAATGGTGAAACCATTTTCCCCATAAGAAAGAATGAAAATCCAATTAATCCGTTCCAGACACCCAAAAATATTAAAAAAAAAAATTTTCAAATTAAATAGATTTACATACAGAAAACAATGAGAAATAAATACACATATAAAATATTACACTTACCACTTCTGGGTGGATGGAAGATGGGAGGAAGGGAGAGGAAGAAGGTACACTATTGTTTGGAAGGGGAATCCCCTTCCATAAAGACTTCAGGTACCAAGTCCTTTTCCAGGGTTACTTCACTTTGTTTTTTTTTTTAATGGCACTGTGACCAGCTTGTCACTGGACCCCTGTTGCACAAAATATGTCCAGAGAGCTCTGTTTCTGGCATGTCATTGAAACATCCCTAAAATGGGACACAACATTGTCATTGTACATGTTGCCCAACACAGCCTGCAACAGCTTTGTCAGGGTGAAGTTCATCCATAAGGGTTTGCACTTCAATCCACTTTGCACAAATGTCCTTAATCTTTGAAGAAGGCAGCTTCCTCCATCTATTCCTCTGAAGAAAATTCCTGAGCTGTGGTCTGTTGGTGTTGCAGATGAAGCTCTTGCAGTTCTGTAGTGGTTAGCTCTTCATCGTGGTCCTCCAACTCTTCCACATCCTCGAAACTCGCATCCAACCCTATGGAATTCCCCAATGCCACAATACCTTCCACAACTGGCATAGGCTCCTCAGGGTTAGCCTCAAACCTTTCAAAATCCTTCTTGTACACATTCAGGTCACAATTTTCTCCAAGCAGAGTTCAAAGTCCTGCAAGTCACTCCCTCCCAAGCCTTACCCGAAAGGTTTATGCAGTGGAGGATATTGAAGTGATCTTTCCGGAAAACTCTTAGGGGTCAATTCAGTGTCTGAGGTCGCTTCACAGCACTTTTCAAACAGTGCTTTGGTGTACATTTTTTCGAAGTTTGAAATGACCTCCTGGTCCATGGGCTGGAGGAGAGGAGAGTGGTATTAGGGAGCAAAAACTTCACTGTGATGAAATGAAACTCCTGCACCATTTGCTCTTCAAAGTCTGGAGGATGAAATGGAGCATTGTCCATTACCAAGAGGCACTCGAGTTCCAATTTATTTTCCAGGAGGTATTTCTTCACACTGGGGTCAAACACTTCATTGAACCAATCGAGGAAAATGTCCCTCGTGACCCATACCTTACTGTTAGCCTTCCACATCCCTCAAATTAGACTTGGTGACCTGGTTTTTTTGAAAACACTGGGATTTTCAGTGATACACCAGTTAAGGCTTTACTTTGCAATCCCCGCTAGCACTACTAGAAAACATGAGAGCTAGCCTGTCTTTCATAGGCTTGTGTCCTGGCAATGCTGTTTCCTCCTTCGTGATGTAGGTCCTCTTTGGCATTTTCTTCCGAAACGGGCCTGTTTCGTCACAATTGAATACCTGTTGAGGTTTGAATTGTTCAGTCTCTGTACCCCTTTAATTCCTGAAAATATTTTTCAGCCGCTTTTTTGTCAGAACTGGCAGCCTCGCCATGCCTTACCACACCGTGTATGCCACTATGCTTCTTAAATCTCTCAAACCAGCCTTTGCTGGCCTTAAAATCACAAACAGCACTTGTTGCAGGCATTCTTTTTTACGAGATCATGCAACTGCCTTACCTTTTCACACATTATTGACTGCATAACACTATCTCCTGCTAACTGTTTTTGGGTAATCCACACCAACAATATCCTCTCCACTTCTTCGAGGATTTGAAATCTCTTTTTTGTCAGCATGTCTACCCCTTTTGCAACAACAGCTTCCTTGATTTCCTTTCCCTTCGCCGTGATCGAAGTGATGGCTGAATGGTGTTTGCCATACATCCAGACAAGCTCTGAAAACTCCGCTTTCATATTTTTCAATTTCTTTCTTTAATTCAATTGTTCCTCAATTTCTTTACCAAAGGGCTGGCATTAGCTTTCTTTGGGCCCATGTTGACTTCTTTAGCAGTTGCAAGCACAAAAAAAACAGTGGATTATTATGAAATGTATCACATGAACCCTTGGGGTGGTCACTCTGATAAACATTGCCACAGTGTGTGAATGGTGCGGAAGTCTGGCTTTGTGTACGCGTTGACGCTGGGATGCCGTTCAGACGCATACCAGATGTTTGCCGAATCATGAGGTCCGTCATGAACCGTGAGGCTATATTTTGCCGAAAAAAATTGCTGAAAGTCGGATTTCACGAAAGTTGTGGCTACCGAAAGGCGGGGGTCCACTGTACTAGTCTTTCTATTAGTATTATTGACATTATTAGTATTAAAAAATTTTGTTGCCAGTAGGCTATAACCTAATATATTAAGCCTACCAGTTACTGCCTCGTGAGGTAATTTACAATTAAGATAAGATTTCGTTCGGATTTTTAACCCTGGATGGTTAGCCACCCAGGATAACACAAGAAAGGCAGTGCGTCTTCGAGGACTGTCTTATTTCCATTGTGGTCCTCAATTTTGTCTCCTCAGGATGCGACCCACACCAGTCGACTAACACTCAGGTACCTACTTGCTGGTAGGTGAACAGGACAACAGGTGTAAAAAAAATGTCAGTGTTTCTACCCCGCCGGGAATCGAACCTGGGCCCTCCATGTGTAAAGCAAGAGCTTTGCCATTGGGGTTACTATTTTTTTTTATAGTAAACCAGTAGGTGGCATACAATGGGAGGTAATGATCTATTGGAATGGACTCTTGATTCAGTTCCTTGAATCAAGAGCCCTTCACTAGCATTAAGGAACTCTCCCTTTAAAAGGAGTAAATCAGATTTGACTTGCAAGATTTTTTTGTTACTAAATTTAAATTTACAGTGGACTCTCGGATTCTGACATTAATCTATTCCAGAGTGTGTGTCTTTAACCGAATCTGTCATAATCTGAATTAATTTTCCCCATGAGAATTAATGGAAATCCAGTTAATCTGTTCGACACCCAAAAGTATTAAACAAAATAATTTTTTTCACATGAAATAATAATAATTTTATTTCTTTGTAAAGGTTACAATGTGTAATTACAATTTTGATTTTCTAAGTACAAAGATAGCCACTATCATGCCGAGGCATTTTGGCAAACTAATCCTAATACATAGTAACTAATTAAAACTAGATAAGATAATAGTACATAGTAATTATTATTTAAAACTAAACACACAATAGTGGTTAGCTGTTTTACAATCTTATTTGGACTTCATAAATCTTATGTATACTTAGCACAAAATCTAATTTACAAGAAATGGTGCAGGTGGTAATATTTTATGGAATGGCAGAATTAAAAGCCATGAGGTCAATGATAAATCTAGCCAGTAGATGTTTGGTTGATTTAGTTAATATTGAGACAAGATGATTTTTTAGCAGTCCTAAATTTATAAGTTGTCTGGGGATCCTTGGCTTGTTCCGGTAGCAATTTCCAGATCTTTGGGCCTTTTATGTGCACAGCATTCTTGCATAGCTCGAGTTTTACTCGAGGGATGTTGAAAAGGGCCTTATGCCTTGTATTGTGACTGTGCATTCTGTTGTAACTGTCGAGGAGTAGTTTTAGGGGAGGGTTTAGAGTGGAGTTTAAAGTTCTGTATATGTAGTAGGCACAATAATAAGAGTGTATGCTTTGTATATTAAGCAAGTTGTCTTGAAAAGTGGTGGGGTGTGCTGTCTAGCACAGGAGCTGATTATCACCCGCACAGCAGCTTTTTGTTGGATTATTAAGGGTCTAAGGTGGTTGGCTGTGGTTGAGCCCCAGGCACATATACCATAAGTGAGGTAAGGATATATTAGAGTGGTACAAGGTAAGGAGAGTCGTTTGTGATACATAGTAGCGTATCTTGGAAAGGATTCCTACTGATTTGGAAATTTTCTTGGCTATGTGATGGGTGTGGGACTGAAATTTAAGATTACAGTCAAGGAGAAGACCTAGAAATTTGCCCTGTGTGTCTTGATATAGGGGAACCATTTAACAGTATGTAGAGTTGAATATTTGAGGCTCTGTTGCCAAACAGCATGAAGTAACTTTTTCTATGTTAAGTGTGAGTTTGTTGGTCATCATCCAAGCATATATCTTTAGCAGTTCATTGTTTAGTGTTTTCAAGCACAGCTTGGTCTGAATGGGAGTAGACATGTGTAGTGTCATCTGCGAATAGAACTGGTGTAAGGAGTTGGGATGCATTGGGGAGATCATTGATGTAGATGAGAAAGAGGAGTGGGCCTAGGACACTACCTTGGGGTACTCCTACAGCTACAGGTTGGATAGCGGAGTTGACTCCATTTGCATGCACATACTGGTGTCTGTTAAGAGAATTATAGGTAGTCTAGAGAATGTCCTCTTATGCCATAATGATAGTTTGAGGTGCAAGAGATTGTGGCCAGCTGTGTCAAACGCTTTTCTTAGGTCGATAAAGAGCTCCAGGGGATATTCATTCTTATCGAGAGCTGTATATATTAGGTCAAGCATTTGTATAATAGCATCATTCGTGCTTTTTTTTTTTTTTTGTCTAAATCCAAACTGGGACGGGTTAAGTATGTTGTTGGATGTAAGGTAGGAGTAAAGTCGCTTGTGTATTATTTTTTCAAATATCTTGGATAGTATAGGCAAGTTTGCTATGGGTCTGTAATTGTTCAGATCAGTTGAATCTCCACCTTTGTGGATTGGGGTGACCCTTGCTGTCTTGAGTATGGATGGGAAGGTTGAGGAAGCTATAAATTTGTTAAACATTGTTGCAATAATGGGCAACAGTTCTGGTGCAGCTTTTTTATATATGAACGGTGGCAAGTTATCTAGATCACCTGATTTGTTTTTTAATGATTTAATGATGAGTGAGACTTCAGTGGGATTAGTTTGAGCTAGGAATAGAGTACTATTTGGATAGTTGCCAGTGAGGTACTCACTCGGAAGGGTATTTGAGCTAGGAATTTGGCTCGCTAGCTTTGATCCTATGGTAGAGAAGAAGACATTAAATTTGTCGGCCGTGTCTATAGGTTGCATGTGAGGTTCATCTGGTTTAGTTAAGTCTCTCTCTCTAATTCCAGTCGATTTTCTTGAGCCCAAAATTTTGGAGAGGGTTTACCAGGTACTTTTCATGTCACCTTTCATTTCACTAAATCCATTTTCATATGTACATTTGCTTTGATTTACGTATTAGTTTTGCGAGTATTGATGTGTATCTTTTAGTAAATTCTTTAGTAATTAAGCCTAACCTGAACTGCTTTTTAGTTTGGTGTTTTTTATTAAGAGATTTTAGGATACTTCTAGTTAGCCATGGGCCATTTAGCCTCTTTTCTGTGACTTGTTTCATTTTGACTGGGCAATGTTTGTTGTAGAGATTTAGGGTTTTATGTAAAAAAAAAATTGGTATCTTTATCGATATTATTACTGTCATTTAGCGCTCTCTGCCAATCAATGGCACCTAGTGCTAGTTTTAGGTTGTTTATCGATGTCTCGTCATGCAGGCGAAATGAGACCTTTCTTGTTTTCTTGAGGCAGTTTAGATAAGTTGGTTATGAGAAAGGTAGTATAGTGGTCTGTGGTGTTATCTGTGATTATACCTGCTTGTAGTGGGGATATTATGTTGGTCCAGATATGGTCGAGTAACGAGGCACTAGTGTCAGAGATTCTTGTTGACTTTGTTATAGGGGGTAGCAATAAGCTGTTGTTCATAGCATTTGTGAAATCAACTACTGGAGGGTCGGTTGCTTGGATAAGGTTGATGTTGAAATCTGCTAGCATCAGATGGTGTATGGCTGTGTAACCAGGTATGGTAAATATGTCTGTCAGATCTTGTCTGAGCCAGGTTTCAGTAAGTATAATGAAAGTTATAATAGCATTTAGAGACTTAAGTAGTGCAATGAGGTCATCAGTGCTTACTCAATGATCTAACATTGCAGTTGAAGACTGTAATGTTCTTGCTGACACTGAGAAGGGTATTAGCCTGACTAGCAGTGTAGTAATGGCAATTACTGTTTGGACTATGTGTGCTGTCCAATAAGAGGTTGATATCAGGATCGATACTTACATTCATAAGGGGTACGTAGAGAAATAGCTGTTACAATTATTATAGAACAAAAAGACCAAAGCAATGATGTTAAAATATACATTTTCCTACACAGAATTTGTCCAGAGAACTCCGTTTCTGGCGTCTAAGATTTCCCTAAAATGAGACAACATTGTCATTGTCGATGTTGCCAGCATGACCTGCAACATCTGTCAGGATGTTCATCCATGAAGGTTTGCACTTCAATCCACTTTGCACAAATGTCCTTAATCTTTGAATAAGGCAACTTCCTCCATCTCTCTTCCTCCTCCTCTGAAGGAAATTCCTGAGCTGTGGTCTGTTGGTGTTGCACCTCAAGCTCTTGCATCTCTGTAGTGGTTAGCTCTTCGTCGTCTTCCACCAACTCTTCCATATTCTCGGCACTAACCTCCAACCCCATGGACTTCCCCAATGCCATAATAGATTCCGCAACTGGCATAGGCTTCTCAGGGTCAGCCCCAAACCTTCAAAATCCCCTTCTTGTACACATTCTGGCCACAATTTTCTCCAAGCAGAGTTCAAAGTCCTGCAAGTCATTCCCTCCCAAGCCTTACCTATAAGGTTTGTGCAACTGAGGATACTGAAATGATCTATCCAGAGCTCTCTTAGGGTCAGTTCAGTATCTGAGGTCACTTCAAAGCACTTTTGAAGCACTGCTTTGGTGTACAGTTTTTTGAAATTTGAAATGACCTGCTGGTCCATGGGCTGGAGGAGAGGAATGGTGTTAGGAGGCAGAAACTTGACTGATGAAATTAAACTCTGGTACCATTTTCTCTTCCAAGTCTGGAGGATGAGCAGGAGCATTGTCTAATACCAGGAGACACTTCAGTTCCAATTTATTTTCCATGAGGCATTTTTCAGTGGGGCCAAACACATCATGAAACCAATCATGGAATATGTCCCTCATGACCCATGCCTTACTGTTTGCTCTCCACATCACACACAATTTAGTCTTGACGACACTGCTTTTCTTGGTTTAGAAAGACACGTAAGCAAACACTAACATATTTATTAGAAAACGTTTCGGTCCTGGGACCTTGATCACTTCTAACATACAGAGGTAGAAAGACATTATATATATAGGCGGAGAGTGAGATGTGACGCATGTGACCTGAGGAATGTCATAAGAACATAAGAATGGAGGAACAGTAGAAGGCCTACTGGCCCATGCGAGGCAGGTCCTTATCAAAACAACCTCTACCTATGATGAGGACGGGTAGACGATGAAATCATGTGACTCCTGTGTTGTTGGGTTGGTGCTGCTTTAGTATCATGTATGCCAATGTTTTTGAAATTTTGTAGTTTCCAGTGTTGCGTTCTATAGTGTCAGTGACTGCGATTAGTGAGGCTTCTAGGCACCATCGGCGTCTGAGGTCTGGTTCGGCGAGAACGAGTTGTGCCTCATTCCAGTTCATCAAATGCCCCGTGGAGTCTGTGGAGGACACAGGCGTACCTTACATCGTCTGTTAGAAGCATTTCGATGCTCATTCAGGCGGACTGCAAGATTTCTGCCTGTCTCGCCTACATATTTCTTGGGACAGAACCCACAAGGGATAGTGTAGAAGCCTGCTTCTAATAAATATGTTAGTGTTTGCTTACATGTCTTTCTAAACCAACTTGTCGGTATTTATTACCAAGGTTTATACCAGTTTTTCTTAAACACACTGGGAGTTTCCGAGTGATACACGAGTAAAGGCTTCACTTTGCAATCCCAACTAGCATTACTATGAAACATGAGATTAAGCCTGTCTGTTATAGGCCTGTGTCCTGGGAGTGCCTTTTCCTCCTGAGTAATGTAGGTCCTGTTTGGCATTTTCTTCCAAAACAGGCCTGTTTCATAACTGAACACTTGTTGAGGTTTTAATTGTTCAGCCTCTATGTACCCCTTAAATTCCTGCACATATTTTTCAGCCGCTTTTTTTTTGTCAGAACTGGCAGCCTCACCATGCCATGTCACACTGTGTGCCACTATGATTCTTAAATCTCTCAAACCAGCCTTTGCTGGCCTTAAATTCATCAATATCAGCACTAGTTTCAGGCATTTTCTTAGTGAGATCATTATGCAACTGCCTTGCCTTTTCACATATAACTGACTGCGAAACACTATCTCCTGATAATTGTTTCTCGTTGATCCACACCAACAACAATCTCTCCACATCTTCGAGTATTTGTGATCTCTGTTTTGTGAGCATATTTCCACCTTTCACAACAACAGCTTCCTTGATTGCCTTTTTCTTGGCCAAGATAGTAGCGATGGTTGTATGGGGTTTGTTATACAACCTGGCCAGCTTGGAGACATGCACTCCACTTTCATATTTTGCAATGATCTCTTTCTTGAATTCAATAGTATTTCTCACCCTCTTTCTTTAGGCTCATGGTGACTTATTTAGCAGTTGCAAGCACTAAAAGCAATGGAATAATACAAAATTTATCGCATGTATGCGTGGAATCGTCTTCACTGGCTTGTAAACAACGGCACACGCTGTACATGGAGTGACGAGCCGCTCAATCCCCACAGACACATTTGGGACGAATGACTTTAACCGAGTTTTGTCATTAACCGAGCCAATATTTTGACGCAAAAACTTTACTTAATCCGAATTTTACGTAATCCGATGTTGTAATCTGGGGGTCCACTGTATCTCAAATATAAAGTGTTTGTAGTCCAGATATGGTACTTGTTTATGAAGTGTTTGCTGAGGTTTAATACCTGCTTATTATAATCAGTTATAATAAAAAAAGAAATGCTAAACCTACAAGGGTCAGACAGCTCAGACTACCTGGTTATATATTCACATCATTGCACAAAATTTGTCATCTTCCTTATAGTGGAGTAGTGGAAACAGATGCTATATTTCATGTGTACACTGAGTTGCAAGGTAATATTTTGTGAAGGTATTCAGGAAAAAAGGTTAGCTGGACTTGAGTCCTGGAGGTGGAAATACAATGCCTACAGTTTAAGAGGTTTGGGATATTTGCCGTTTGGAGTGACATCTGAACTGTCTTATCTGTGCACCTCTGCGAAGACGGTGATACTGTGAATGACGGTGAAAGTGTTTCTTTTTTGGGTCATCTTGCCTCGGTGGGAGACAGCCGGTGTGCGTGTGTATTCTTTCAACAAATCAGTCGTATCCCACCAAGGCGGGGTGGTGCCCCAAAAAGAAAAACGAAAGTTCTCTTTTTAAATTCAGTAATGTATACAGAAGGGGTTACTAACCCCTTGCTTCCCGCATTTTACTCTCCTCTTAAGGCACGCACAGCTTACACACTTCCCTATGAAGATGCGTGTGTGTGTGTGTGTGTGTGTATACAAGTATGTCGTGCCAAATAGGTAAAACTTGAGAGTTTGGCTTAAATAACAATGCTCTTCTTGCCGAATAAGGCAAGCAAAAATTTGTATATTCAATAATTTCACAATTTTGAACCTAACAAAAAAAATGTTTCATTGTTTATTAAATTATTGTAAACTTGCTAAATTAAATTGTGCTTGTTATAATAAGGTTAGGTAAGTTTTCTAAGGTTCTTTTGGTACATAATTTTTACATTAAATTAAAAAATTCCTTTAAGCATATAAGAGAAACTTTAGAAAGGACTTTATATATAAGAGGGTTGTATATAAATGTGAAATTTTAATCTCCCTGATAGTTGTCAAGTATTCTTGACAGTCAACAGGTTACATGCAAACTTAATTAAACCCTCATGTAGTAGATAGACTTTAAACTTGATAAAGTAACTAGAGTAATTAGCTTATTTCCAGTGCATTTTAAAATCCAAAATGTTTTCTGAAGCAACTTTTTTTTCCCCTTATTTGGTTTTAATTAGGCTATAAAAAATTCATTAAAAAATATGCTGCTCCTTCCTCAAAATTCATACAGTATTTGTATTTAATTTTTTTTTTTTTTTTTTTTTTTTTTAACACATCGGCCGTTTCCCACTGAGGCAGTGGCCCAGAAAAGAAGAAAAGCATGAATCATCATTCACTCGATAGTAGTGATGGTGAATTAAGTCATGATGGTAAAGGTGTTAGGAATCAAGAGGGTGTTAGGAATCATGATGGTGAGGGTGTTAGGAATATTGATGGGCTATTGAGCATGTTAGTTTGTGGAGCAGCAGCACACCTTCTCTAGTGTCACCCCTTGATGCTGGTAAGGGGCTCTTGATCTAGGGAATTGTATCTGTGCTCCAGTTCCCTGTGAATTGACTGAATACCTTCCATCCCCCCCCCCCCCCCCACCATGCTGTATAATCTTACTTGGAGAGTTCTGGGGATCAACACCCATGCAGCCCGGTCTGTGACCAGGCCTCATGGTGGATCAGAGCCTGATCAACCAGGCTGTTACTGCTGGCTGCACACAATCCAACGTACGAGCCACAGCCCAGCTGGTCGGGTACCGACTTTAGGTGATTGTCCAGTGCCTGCTTGAAGACAGCTAGGGGTCTATTGGTAATCCCCCTTATGTATGCTGGGAGGCAGTTGAACAGTCTCGGGGCCCCTGACACTTATTGAATTGTCTCTTCAATTCAATTCAATTCAAAGTTTATTCTCTATAAGGATTACAATGCTGAGTTTACAGAAATTTGGTTATTGTGTGGTTTACATGTAAAATTGTGATTACAGAGTGTATCAGTAGAACGCTTAGCATGGCTAGGCATTTCGGGCAGACTTAGTTTTATTCTTAATTGTAAAATATTACAAATTATGAGGTAAGTTGGTATTATGGCTAAGTGACTAAATACTAGTTTGTGAGTTTAGCAATGTGAATGCTTTTGTTTTGGCACAGTACATAGTTTCATATTGGAGTATCACAGGATTCATTATTTTAAGATTGAGATTAATATTTCTGTTTATGGTCAAATGAGTGAGTGTAAGTGTGAACCACCAGGTGGTATTCGTGTAGTTAGTTGACGGGGTGTATCAGGGAGATAAGATGTTTTCTAATGGTAGTTTTGAAGGTGATGAATGTGTCTGCAGTTCTAGAGTTCTCAGGTAGGGTATTCCAGATTTTAGGGCCTTTGACATACATTGAATTTTTGTAAAGGTTTAGTCGGACACGGGGGATGTCGTAGAGATGTTTGTGTCTGGTGTTATGCCTGTGGGTTCTGTCACAACTATAAAGAAAGCGTTTTAGGTCAAGGTTGATATTAGAGTTTAAGGCCCTGTAGATGTAGATTGCACAGTAGTAAGTGTGGATGTACTGAACTGGGAGTAAGTTTAGGTCTATGAAGAGTGGGGGGGGGTGTTGCCAGGGATGGGATTTAGTGATTATTCTTACTGCAGCTTTTTGTTGGGTTATTATTGGCTTTAGGTGTGTTGCTGCAGTTAATCCCCAAGCACAAATAGCATAGGTGAGGTATGGATAAATGAGTGGTATAGTGTGAGAAGGGCATTTTGCGGCACGTAGTATCGTATCTTGGAGAAGATCCCAACCGTTTTGGATACTTTTTTGGTTATATGCTGGATATGGGTGCTGAAATTCAGGTTGTCAAGGTACAAGCCTAGGAATTTGCCCCCATTATTTCTGGTAATTAGAGTGTTGTCAATCTTAATGTTAATTTGTGCATCTCCTGCTCTGCTACCAAACATAATATAGTAGGTTTTGTCAGTGTTAAGCGCAAGTTTATTGGCTGTCATCCAAGTCGATATTTTAATCAGCTCCTCATTCACAATGGTGTTGAGGGTGGCAAGATTAGGGTGAGAGATGACATAAGTCGTGTCATTAGCAAAGAGAATGGGTTTCAGGTGTTGGGATACGTTTGGAAGGTCATTGATGTATATGAGGAAGAGCAGGGGACCAAGGACACTTCCCTGCGGAACTCCAGTATCAATAGGCCGTGTTGCTGATGCTGTGTCTTTAATGGTGACATACTGATACCTATTAGTAATGTAAGATTTGAAATAAGCAAGCGCATGGCCTCTTATCCCTGTAATGATCAAGTTTGTGGAGTAGGATGTCGTGGTCTACTGTGTCAAAAGCTTTTCTTAGGTCAATAAAAATTCCTAGTGGATATTCCTTATTTTCCAATGCTGTGTAAAGTAGATCTAGCATTTTTATGATTGCATCATTAGTGCTTTTATTTTTCCTGAATCCAAATTGGCAGGGGTTGAGTATGTTTTGAGCCGTTATAAATGAATACAGTCTCCTGTGCACAAGTTTCTCAAATATTTTGGATAGCAATGGTAAGTTAGATATTGGCCTATAGTTGTTTAAGTCTGTAGGGTCACCACCTTTATGTATTGGTGTAACCCTTGCCATCTTGAGTAGTTTCGGGAAGGTGCTAGTCTCTAGTGACTTGTTAAAAAGTAATGAAATAGCATGTGAAAGGACATGGGCCGCTCGCTTGTACAGTAATGGTGGGACATGAGACAGATTCCCCGAGTTACTTTTAAGTGACTTTATAATCTCAGTGACTTCCGTGGGCTCAGTTGGTGCAAGATAGAAGGAATTAGGGAAATTCCCATGTAGGTAGTCCCCGGCATGGGCATTGGTATGTGGGATTTTACTGGCGAGATTAGATCCTATGGTTGAGAGGAAGTCGTTTATCTTGTTAGCTGTGTCAGTGGGATGTAGTGGTGTTTCATTAGGTTTAGTTAGGACAATATTCTTGGTTTTTCTCAGTTTGTGGGTCCCTAGAATCTGAGAGTGTTTTCCAGGTCTTTTTTATATCTCCTCTAGTGTCTGTGAATCTACTGTAGTAGTATAGTTGTTTGGCTTTATTACTTTGGTGAGAGCTGATGAATAGTGTTTAAGAATATCTTTGTGTATTAAGCCCTGTCTATATTGCTTTTCATATTGGTGTTTCTTGTCAATGGATTTCAGAATGGTGCTGGTTAGCCATGGGCAACCAAGCCGTTTGTTTGTGATCTGTTTTGTTTTTATAGGACAATGTTTGTTGTATAGTCTAAGTAATTTGTTAAGAAAAATGTCTGTCCAGTCATCAATACCATTGGCCTTGGAGAATTCTGTAGGCCAATCAACAGTCTCTAGGTCAGCTGTGAACTTCCTTACTGAGGCCTCGTCATGGAGTCTAAATGAGACTGTTGTATTCAAGTGGTGGTTTACTAATGTTTGTCAGGAGGAAGGTAGGGTAGTGGTCTGTAGTGCTATCTGTGATTATCCCTGATTTAAGGGGGGCTAGTATATTGGTCCATATGTGGTCTATTATGGTTGCACTTGTCTCGGTGAGCCTGGTTGGTTTAGTTATTGTTGGTATGAGAAGCGTGTTGTTCATATTGTTGATGAAATCAGTTACAGGCTGATCATCTAGTAAGCCAAGGTTGATGTTGAAGTCTCCAGCTAAGAGAAGGTGGTGCTTATTCATTTGTCTGTTTGTTATTAGTGACTTTAATTTCTCACTGAAATTTGGGATGTTTGTGTGAGGTATCCGGTAAATGGCACCGATTGTTATAGGCGTCTTAAGGTTTTTTACAGTAAAATTAGCAAAAATGTATTTCCCATATTCATCACTAAAGCAAGTGGTGCTAAGACAAGATAATTGGTTAGAGTAATAGATTGCAATACCACCCCCAACTTGGTTTGGTCTGCAGTTGTGAATTGCTGTGTATCCTGGTAGAGGGTAGATATCTATTGTGTCCTGCTTAAGCCAGGTCTCAGTAAGAATAATGCAGGAGAAGGGTGTCTTTAGTGATTCATGGAGTGCTAGGAGGTCATCAGTGTTTGCTTAAGGACCTTATGTTGTACTGATAGACTTTTAGCATTGTTTAGGATAGTGGTGGCTTGTGATGCTGTGTAATAAAGGCAGTTACTTTCCAATAGGTTTTGATTGGGTGTCAGATTATGGAAGTTTAGATCAGGGTCAACGTGATCAATCATCTTCTAGGTTTAAATTATGGTTATTTATATCCTGAGTTGTGTGTTGAGTTCTAGTACTGATATCTGTAGTGGTAGGAAGTTTGGACAAGTATATAGCTAGAGTATTTTGGTCATGTAGGGTATAGTCACTACTACACATAATGAAGTTGATGTCTATGTGTTGTGCTGGAATGAACTAAAGTACAACTAGGTATAATCTAGTAATATAAAAATACAAATTAAAAATAGAACAAGACTCTCACTTGTAATTGCACTAAGGTCTAATAATGAACTTTGGTAGATCTGTTATTGAGCTAGAATGAGCTAGAGTAAAATGTATTAATATAAAATAAAATTGAAAAAAGACTCATTTAGTAATTGCACTAAGTGTGATTGGACATATAGCTTGTTTAAAGAATATTAGAGTAATTAATTACTATTTAAAATTGACAGAGAAATAAAATACACAAATTAAGGTAGCAAAAGAATAAAAAAAAATGGCAATGACTTGGTTATAATATGCTAGTAAGATGGTAGACAGGATAATATAAAAGTTGTAGTTGAAAATACTAGTTTAAAAAAGTATGGAATAAAAATGGTCAATAAAAAGTTTACAATAAGTTTGATCAATATAGTTTAAAGTAAAATTGGGCAATAATAGGGATTTAGAATAAAATTGGGCTAGTGACACCCCTGCTTTTCATTGGGGGGATGTTGCATCGTCTGCCAAGTCTTTAGCTTTCGTTGTGAGTGATTTTCGTGTGCAAGTTCAGTACTAGTCCCTCTAGGATTTTCCAGGTGTATATAATCATCTCTCTTGCCTGCGTTCCAGGGAGTACAGGTTTAGGAACTTAACCTTTTGCCCCCCTTTTCCCAACCTAACCTTTGGGCACGACCTACTTCCACATTGTACAAATGTGACACCACCTACGACTGCTGCACCTCTCCTGCCTACGATTTATAAGCTACTTTTCCGCATATATGCCGCATTCTATTCAAGATTGATGGACTGACCATATCGACTTGAGGTTGAGGGACTGATTACCTCATTCTCCTCCTGTTCTTCACATTTCTCCTTTGTATGGACTGATGAAGCCACTGTGTGGCGAAACGTTTCCTCAATAAAGATACCCCCTAAAGTCTGTACCTGACCAGCCGGGCTGTGGCTTGTACGTTGGATTGCGTGCAGCCAGCAGTAGCAGCCTGGTTGATCAGGCTCTGATCCACCAGGAGGCCTGGTCACAGACCGGGCCACAGGGGCGTTGACCCCCAGAACTCTCTCCAGGTAAACCCAAGAGTTGCACATGTGTGTAATTTATCAACTGTGTCGGTTCTCTGAACCATTCATCTACAATCCTGTGCTACTTATGTATTTCCAGTATTTACCTTTTGATAGGCTTCATATTAGTCAAGTGAAATTGGCATTTTATCATTCCAGAAATCTGAACTTCTCAACCTCAGCAAGATATTTGAACTTCACAACCCCAATAAGATATTTTAACTTCTCAACCCCAGCAAGATATTTGAACTTCACAACCCCAGTAAGATATTTTAACTTCTCAACCTCAGCAAGATATTTGAACTTCTCAACCCCTGGATGATTTCAGCAGTAACCTCATAACGCTTATATTGGGCAAGTAGTTAAACCAAGACAACTAACATGAAGTAAGATAATATTTCTTCATGTGTTCCTTGCTGTGTACTTTACCTTCTGTTATATTTATTTTATATAAAACTGGTGTTTATAAGCTTTATATTTTGGGAACATGTTTGTGTGTGTTGCTCATACCTGCATGCTGCTCATACCAGGATGCTACCCCTGGGTGCTGCACGTACCCGGATGCTACACCTGGGTGCTGCACATACCCGGGTGCTATACCTGGGTGCTGCTCATACCTGGGTGCTGCTCATACCTGGGCTGTTTATACCTGGGTGCTGCTCATACCTGGGCTGTTTATACCCGGGTGCTGCTCATACCTGGGCTGTTTATACCTGGGTGCTGCTCATATCCAGGTGCTACACCTGGGTGCTGCTCATACTTAGGCTGTTTATACCTGGGTGCTGCTCACACCTGGGTAGCACTTGGGCTATCAGCCTGGGTAGCACTGGGGCACTATCAGCCTGGGTAGTGCTTGGGCTATTATCAGCCTGGGTAGTGCTTGGGCTATTATCAGCCTGGGTAGCACTTGGGCTATCAGCCTGGGTAGCACTGGGGCACTATCAGCCTGAGGCTACTGTCACCCTAGGTAGTACTGTCCTGCTTAATGTATGAAACTGCCTCTTGCAATTATTTAAACTGCCAGCAATATTGTTTTAAACCATTTTATACTGCCAAGTGTTTTATACCTTTTAATGTTTTATACCTTTTAATGTTTATACCTTTTAATGTTTTATACCTTCTAATGTTTTATACCTTCTAATGTTTTATACCTTCTAATGTTTTAATCTTCTATTGTATTATATCTAATGTTTTAATCTTCTATTGTATTATATATCTAATGGTTTAATCTTCTAATGTTTTATATAATGGTTTAATCTTCTAATGTTTTATACCTTCTAATGTTTTATATCTAATGTTTTATGCCTTCTAATGTTTTATATCTAATGTTTTATGCCTTCTAATGTTTTATATCTTCTAATGTTTTATATCTTCTAATGTATTATATCTAATGTTTTAATCTTCTAATATTTTATATCTAATAATGTTTTATATCTAATGTTTTTTTTTTTTTTACTGTTTTATATTTTAATGTTTTATTTCTAATGTTTTATACCCAATGTTTTATTCTAATGTTTATATTTTCTGTTTTATATATGTTCTAATGTTTCATGTATTTTGTTTTATATTTTATTTAATGTTTATATTCTGTTTTTATTCATGTTTCTAATTTTTATATTTCCTAATGTTTTCATATTTTATATTTCCTAATGTTTCATATTTATATTTCCTAATGTTTCATATTTATATTACAATGTTTTATACCTGTTTTATATTTTAATGTTTTATAGATTCTAATGTTTTACATATTTATTTTCTCATGTTTTATATCCTATTATATTTCTGTTTTATATCTTGTTTTATACCTAATGTTTTATATCTAATGTTATTTACCTTATGTTTACCTAATGTTTTATATGTGCTTTTAAATTTTTTTTATTGACTTGAATTGGTGTATTAATGCAGTTTAATGTTTGTTGTTGTATATTCTTTTTCAAAAATTTACGTTGCTCTGCAATTAACCTGGCACTTAAAAACCACCAGTCAACACTGCAGTAACCACCACTACCACAATCACCAACAATCTGTAACACTTCGATACAACAACAATCACCGTGGTTTTTTTTTTTTCCCCCTCCCCGCTGAGATTGTTTTATACAGATGTGTTTCTCAGGTAATCAACTTGACAGGTAACTTGTGTCCACACATTTCAACGACAACTTGACAGAGGTAACTCCAGGTAAGTTTTTTTTTTAAATTCAAATACAGAATTTTAGAAGTAATTTCAATGTACATGGTGCATGAGGCTACCGAAACTAGGCATTTTTTTTATATGCAATGATGGAGCAATTGACTCGCTGATCTCTTATTTTTAGTACGTTTAGCTTCCTGTTCAAAATTCGTACATCTTGTAACTTAATGGTAATTCCTAAATTATTGTATCCGTTTGTGTTTAAAATATTTAATGTGGGAAGTGGTGAAGGCTCGATACTCTTGTCTATCATGAGGCGGAAGAGTTGCCTAATTGTATAAAGACGTACATCTAACGCCGATATATTTTTCATGGAGTTCAGTTTTATGGGCTGGAATGTTCAACACTCTTATTAAATTTTCGCAATTGCTAAGCTGCAGTGCAAGATTTGTGGAATTACAAAAAATATTTATGTAAAGTGTTTTGTACCAGGTACTTGCTGAAAAGCCAGGAATGCAGTTTAATGTAAAGCCAGGAATGCAGTATAATGTAAAGCCAGGAATGCAGTATAATGTAAAGCCAGGAATGCAGTATAATGTAAAGCCAGGAATGCAGTATAATGTAAAGCCAGGAATGCAGTATAATGTAAAGACAGAGGCATACCAGTTTGAGAAGAATTGTGAAATCATTGAATGCACTTTGTAAGTTCTGAAACCAAAGTTGTAATCTACATCATTGTTGTTACAAATACTGGGCTGCCTGAAAAGACTGGGAATTTTCAGGAGAGGATTTTGACTTTGATAATATCAAATGTTATTATTTTAACTGGCAATGATCATATTTTATTTGTGGTAGAATTTTTTTTTTTTTTTTTTAAGTTGCCAAGAATACTGATCTATGATAAAAGAAATTTAAAGTTTCTTTGAAACTAGTAATAAACCTAGTCTAAAGTTTTGAAACTAGGAACGACCATGGTCTATTGTAAAACTAGGAGTGAACCTAGTCTATTGTAAAATTAGGAGTGAACCTAGTCTGTAACTGAAACTAGCAGTGAACCTAGTCTGCTAGTTTTGTAACTAGAAGTGAACCTAGTCTATTGTGAAACTAGGAATGAACTTTATTTGTGAAACTAGTACAAATGTATGTAGTATGTTAGGAAACTAGGACTGTACCTGCTGTATAATCCTCTGGGTTTAGCACTTCCCCCTTGATTATAATAATAATAGGAATGTACCTAGTATGTTAAACTTGGAATGGAACTAGAATGTTATGAAATTAGGAATGGTGTTGGAGGATGGACCCTAGTCCACTGGTTTATGAGGGTGAATGTTAGTCTAGTGGTGTAGGACGATGGACTCTAGTCCACTGGTATTGCAGGGTGGATCCTAGTCCACTGGTTTTGGAGGGTGGATCCTAGTCCACTGGTTTTGGAGGGTGGATCCTAATCCACTGGTTTTGGATGGTGGATACTAGTTCACTGGTGTTGGAGGGTGGATCCTAATCCACTGGTTTTGGAGGGCGGATCCTAGTCCACTGGTTTTGAATAATGAACTCTTAGTCCACTGCTTTTGGAGGGTTTATCCTAGTCTACTGGTGTTGGAGGATGGACCCTAGTCCACTGGTATTGCAGGGTGGATCCTAGTCCACTGGTTTTGGAGGGTGGATCCTAGTCCACTGGTTTTGGAGGGTGGATCCTAGTCCACTGGTTTTGGAGGGTGGATCCTAGTCCACTGGTTTTGGAGGGTGGATCCTAGTCCACTGGTTTTGGAGGGTGGATCCTAATCCACTGGTTTTGGAGGGCGGATCCTAGTCCACTGGTTTTGAATAATGAACTCTTAGTCCACTGCTTTTGGAGGGTTTATCCTAGTCTACTGGTGTTGGAGGATGGTCCCTAGTCCACTGCTTTTGGAGGGTGGACCCTATTCCACAGGTTTTGGAGGGTGAATCCTAGTAAACTGGTGTTGCAGGGTGGATCCTAGTCCACTTTTTTTTGGAGGGTGGGCCCTAGTCCACTGGTGTTGGAGGGTGGATCCTAGTCCACTGGTGCTGGAAGATGGATCCTAGTTCACTGGTGTTGAAGGGTGGACCCTATTCCACTGGTTTTGGAGGGTTTATCCTAGTCTACTGATGTTGGAGGATGGACACTAGTCCCCTTATCCCCTCAAGGAAGGCTCCTTGACGCTGGTGAGGGGCTCTTGATCTACGGAATTGGATCATTGTTCCAGTTGGATCTGTGCTCCAGTTCCCTGAATTAAGCCTGAATGCCTTCCATCCCTCCATAGGTGCTGTATAATCCTACAGGTTTAGTGCTTCCCCCTTGATTATAATAATAGTCCCCTTATGTTGAAGGGTGGATTCTAGTCCACAGGTTTTGGAGAGTGGATCCTAGTCAACTGCTGTTGGATGGACCCTAGTCCACTGCTCTTTGAAGATGGACCTTAGTCCAACTGGTGTTGGAGGGTGGATCCTAGTCCACTGGTGGAGGGTGGATCCTAGTCCACTGGTGTTGGAGGGTGGAGCCTAGTCCACTGGTGTTGGAGGGTGGATCCTAGTCCACTGGTGATGGAGGGTGGATCCTAGTCCACTGGTGTTGGAGGGTGGATCCTAGTCCATTGGTTTTTGGGGGTTTATCCTACTTTGTGGAGAATGGACCCTAGTCCACTGGTTTTGGAGGGTGGATCCTAGTCCACTGGTGTTGGAGGGTGGATCCTAGTCCACTGGTGTTGGAGGGTGGATCCTAGTCCACTGGTGTTGGAGGGTGGATCCTAGTCCACTGGTGTTGGGGGTGTTTTGATCTAGTTCAACTGGTTTGAGGGGTTTATCCACTGTGTATAGAATGGACCCTAGTCCACTGGTTTTGGAGGGTGGATCCTAGTCCACTGGTGTGGGAGGGTGGAGCCTAGTCCACTGGTGTTGGAGGGTGGATCCTAGTCCACTGGTTTTGAATGCTGGATCGTAGTCAACTGCTTTTGGAGGGTGGATCCTAGTCCACTGGTGTTGGAGGGTGGATCCTAGTCCACTGGTTTTGAATGCTGTATCGTAGTCAACTGCTTTTGGAGAGTGGACCCTAGTCCACTGGTGTTGGAGGGTGGATCCTAGTCCACTGGTGTTGGAGGGTGGATCCTAGTCCACTGGTGTTGGAGGGTGGAGCCTAGTCCACTTGTGTTAAGGGTGGAGCCTAGTCCACTGGTGTTGGAGGGTGGATCCTAGTCCACTGGTGTTGGAGGGTGGATCCTAGTCCACTGGTGTTGGAGGGTGGATCCTAGTCCACTGGTTTTGAATGCTGGATCGTAGTCAACTGGTTTTGGAGGGTGGATCCTAGTCCACTGGTGTTGGAGGGTGGATCCTAGTCCACTGGTGTTGGAGGGTGGATCCTAGTCCACTGGTGTTGGACGGTGGATCCTAGTCCACTGGTGTTGGAGGGTGGATCCTAGTCCATTGGTTTTTGGGGGTTTATCCTACTTTGTGGAGAATGGACCCTAGTCCACTGGTTTTGGAGGGTGGATCCTAGTCCACTGGTGTGGGAGGGTGGATCCTAGTCCACTGGTGTTGGATGAACTCTACTCCACTGGTGTTGGAGGGTGGAGCCTAGTCCACTAGTGTTGGAGGGTGGATACTAGTCCACTGGTGTTGGATGAACTCTACTCCACTGGTGTTGGAGGGTGGATCCTAGTCCACTGGTGTTGGAGGGTGGATCCTAGTCCACTGGTGTTGGAGGGTGGATCCTAGTCCACTGGTGTTGGAGGGTGGATCCTAGTCCATTGGTGTTGGAGGGTGGATCCTAGTCCATTGGTTTTTGGGGGTTTATCCTACTTTGTGGAGAATGGACCCAAGTCCACTGGTTTTGGAGGGTGGATCCTAGTCCACTGGTGTTGGATGAACTCTACTCCACTGGTGTTGGAGGGTGGAGCCTAGTCCACTGGTGTTGGAGGGTGGATCCTAGTCCACTGGTGTTGGAGGGTGGATCCTAGTCCACTGGTGTTGGAGGGTGGATCCTAGTCCACTGGTGTTGGATGAACTCTACTCCACTGGTGTTGGAGGGTGGATCCTAGTCCACTGGCGTTGGAGGGTGGATCCTAGTCCACTGGTGTTGGAGGGTGGATCCTAGTCCACTGGTGTTGGAGGATGAACTCTACTCCACTGGTGTTGGAGGGTGGATCCTAATCCACTGGTGTTGGATGGTGGATCCTAGTCCACTTGTGTTGGAGGGTGGATCCTAGTCCACTTGTGTTGGAGGGTGGATCCTAGTCCACTGGTTTTGAATGCTGCATCGTAGTCCACTGGTGTTGGAGGGTGGATCCTAGTCCACTGGTGTTGGAGGGTGGATCCTAGTCCACTGGTGTTGGAGGGTGGATCCTAGTCCACTGGTTTTGAATGCTGGATCCTAGTCAACTGGTGTTGGAGGGTAGATCCTAGTCCACTGGTGTTGGAGGGTGGATCCTAGTCCACTGGTGTTGGAGGGTGGATCCTAGTCCACTGGTGTTGGAGGATGGACCTTAGTCCACTGGTGTTGCAGGGTGGATCCTAGTCCACTGGTGTTGGAGGATGGACCCTAGTCCACTGGTGTTGGAGGATGGACCTTAGTCCACTGGTGTTGGAGGGTGGATCCTAGTCCACTTTTTTTGGAGGGTGGACCCTAGTGAACTGGTTTTGGGGTTTTTATCCTAGTTTCCTTCTGGAGAATGGATCCTAGTCCACTGGTTTTGGGGGGTTTATCCCAGTTGCCTTCTGGTAAATGGGGATCCATCCACTGGTTTTGGTGGATGGACCCTAGTCTACTGGTGTTGGAGGGTGGACCGTAGTCCACTGGTTTTGGGGGGTTTATCCTAGTTCCCTTCTGGAGAATGGACCCTAGTAGACTGGTTTTGGAGGGTGGATCCTAGTCCACTGGTGTTAGACGATGGACCCTAGTCCCATTATGGAGGGTGGACCTTAGTCCACACGTTTTTGAGGGTGGATCCTAGTCCGCTGGGGTTGGAGGGTGGACCCTAGTCCACTGGCGTTGGAGGATGGACCCTAGTCTATTGGTGTTGGAGGATGGACCCTAGTCCACTGGTGTTGGAGGGTGGAACCTAGTCTAGTGTTGGAGGATGCATCCTAGTCCACTGGAGTTGGAGGATTGACCCTACTCTATTGGTGTTGGAGGATGGACCCTAGTCCACTGGTGTTGGAGGATGGACCCTAGTCCACAGCTATTTAGCGAGGGCGCAGTCCACAGTTTTAGCAGGGCACAAGTCCAAGCTGGTCCTGGAGCGGTGCGCAGCCAAAGCTCCCGCTAGCGATGGGACGCAAGTCTATTAGGATCCCTAGCTTAGGGCCTAGTCCTAGCTGTTCGGGTGGCATCCAAGTCCACGAGCTGGTACTACCATTGAGGTGGACCCAATCCACAGCTATTTCGAGGTGGACCCAAGTCCACAGCATTGTCTGAGGGCGTACCCAAGTTCACAGCATGTCCGAGCGTGGACACCAAGTCCCAGCATGTCCGGTCGTGGACCCAAGTCCACAGCTTCCTAGCGAGGGCGCAATCCACAGCTATCATACCTAGCGAGGTGGACCAAGTCCAAAGCTGTCCTAGCGAGGGCGCCAAGTCCAAAGCTGTCCTAGGCGAGGGCGCAAGTCCAAAGCTATCCTAGCGAGGGCGCAAGTCCATAGCTGTCCTAGCGAGCGTTGACCCAAGTCCACAGCTGTCCGACGAGTGCGACCCAAGTCCACACAGTATACTTCGAGCGTGGACCCAAGTCCACAGCTGTCCGAGGTGGACCCAAATCCACGGCTGTCCGAGTGTGGACAAGAGTCCACAGCTATCTAGGCGAGGGTGCCTGCATGTCCTCTGCTATCCTAGCGAGGACGCAAGTCCAAAAGCTAGTCCTAGCGAGGGCGCAAGTCCATAGCCTATCCCTAGCGAAAGACCCGTCCATAGCTGTTCGGTCGTGGCCCAGTCCACAGCTGTCGAGCGTGAGACCCAAGTCCACAGCTGTCCGAGCGTGGACCAAGTCCACAGCTCTTTGTCGAGCGTGGACCCAAGTCCACAGCCTGTCCGACGTGGACCCAAGTCCACAGCTATCCGAGCGTGGACCAAATCCACGGCTTTTCCCGGGGAAGCGTGGACCCAGTCCACAGCTTTCCGAGCGTGGTACCCATGTCCAACTGTCCGACCGTGGACCAAGTCCACACCTGTCACGAGCGTGGACCCACAAATCCCGGCTGTCGAAGTGTGGACCCGAGTCCACAGCTATCCTAGCGGGGGCCCAAGTCAAACAGATATCCTAGCGAGGGCGCAAGTCCCAAGCTATTTAGCAGAGGCGCAAAGTCCTCAGCTATCCTGCGAGGGCGCATTGTTCCAAAGCATGGGGTCCTAGCGAGGGCGCAAGTCCATAAGCTATCTAGCGAAGACCCAAGTCCATAGCTGTTCGGTCGTGTACCACAGTCCACGGCTGTACGGGAGAGTGGACCAAGTACACTGATTTCCGAGCGTGGGACCCAAGTCCACAGCTGTCCGGCGTGCAGACCCAAATCCAAGGCTGTCCGAGAGTGGACCCAAGTCACAGCTGTCCTGACCGTGCCCATAGTCACTCACACTGTCCGAGCGTGGACCCAGAAATCCACGGCTGTCCGAGAGTGGGGACCCGAGTCCACAGCTATCCTAGCGGGGGCCCAAGTCACAGCTATCCTAGCGAGGGCGCAAGTCCAAAGCTATCTTAAGCGGAGGGCGCCAAGTCCTCGCTATCCTAGCCGAGGGCGCAAGTCCAAGCTGTCCTAGCGAGGGCGCTATCCATAGCTAATCCTAGCGAAGACCCAAGTCCATTAGCTGTTCGGTCGTGGACCCAATCCACGGCCTGTTATGTCAGAGAGGTGGACCCAAGTCCCACAAGATTTCCGAGCGTGGACCCAAGTCCACAGCTGTCCGGCGTGGACCAAATCCACGCTGTGCGAGTGTGGACCCGAGTCCACAGCTATCTAGCGGCTGGGCCACAAGTCCACAGCTATCTAGCGAGGGCGCAAGTCTCCAAAGCTATCCTGCGAGGCCGCGCAAGTCCTCAGCTATCCTAGCGATGGGGCAAGTCCAAAGATGTCTAGCGAGGGGCGCAAGTCCATAGCTATCCTAGCGAAGAAGTTGTGAGTTCATTGCCTCTGTAACTTGCTCAGCTATCAAAACTATGGAGGCCAGGTCTGGACCAATTATGTAAACTCTGGAATCTATTACTCCGCCCACAGGTGGGTCTGGGGTGATAATAAAACATATTAAACTAACTAACTCCTAGCGAAGACCCAAGTCCATAGCTGTTTGGTCGTGGACCCAAGGGCACAGCTGTCCGAGCGTGGACCCAAGTCCACAGCTGTCCGAGCGTGGACCCAAGTCCACAGCTGTCCGAGCGTGGACCCAAGTCCACAGCTGTCCGAGCGTGGACCAAGTACAGCTGTCCCGGAGGGGACCCAAGTCAACAGTGTCCGAGCGTAGGACCCAAGTCCACAGCTGTCCGGCGTGGACCCAAGTCTCAAGCTGTCCGGAGCGTGTGGACCCAATTCCACAGCTGTCAGAGCGTGGGACCAATAGCCATAGCTGTCGAGCGTGGGACCAAGTCCACAGCTTGTTCGATGCGTGGACCCAAGTCCACAGTGTCGAGCGTGGACCCAAGTCCACAGCTGTTCAGAGCGTGTGGGACCCAAGTCCACTGCTGGTCCGAGGCGTTGGACCCAAGTCCACAGCTGTTTCCGAGCGTGACACCAAGTCCACAGCTGTCACCGAGCGTGGAACCCAAGTCCACAGCTGTCCGAGCGTGGACCCAAGTCCACAGCTGTCCGAGCGTGGACCCAAGTCCACAGCTGTCCGAGCGTGGACCCAAGTCCACAGCTGTCCGAGCGTGGAACCAAGTCCACGTGTTCCGAGCGTGGACCCAAGGTCAACAGCTGTCCGGCGTGGACCCAAATCCACGGCTCCCCGAGTGTGAACCCAAGTCCACACCTGTGCGAGCGTGGACCCAAGTACACAACTGTCCGAGCGTGGACTACAGTCCACTGGTGTTTGAGGATGTACCCTAGTCCACTGGTGTTGGAGGATGGACCCTAGTTCCACAGGTGTTGGAGGATGGACCTTAGTCCAAGGTTGTTGGAGGGTGGTAACTAGGTGTTGGAGGATGAACCCTAGTCCACTGGTGCTGGAGAGTGGACCCTAGTCCACTGGTCTGGAGGGTGGTATCCTAGGTCCAACATGGTGTTGTAGGATGGCATGCTAGTCTATTGGCTAGTCCACTGGTGTGGAGGTCTAAATTAGTCCACTAGTGTTAGATGATGGGTACCCTGTCCACGGGTGTTGGAGAGAGGTGGACCACTGAGCGTCCACTGGTATTGGAGGGTGGATCCTAGTCAACTGGTGTTGGAGGATGGACCCTAGTCCACTGGTATTGGAGGGTGGATCCTAGTCCACTGGTGTTGGATGGTGGACCCTAGTCCAACTTTTTGGAGGGTGGATCCTAGTCCACTGGTTTTGGAGTGTGGCCTGGTGGCTAAAACTCCGGCTTCACACACGGAGGGCCTGGGTTCGATTCCCGGCGGGTGGAAATTCCGACACGTTTCCTTACGCCTATTGTCTTGTTCACCTAGCAGCAAATAGGTACCTGGGTGTTAGTCGACTGGTGTGGGTCGCATCCTGGGGGACAAGATTAAGGACCCCAATGGAAATAAGTTAGTCATCGATGACGCACTGACTTTCTTGGGTTATCCTGGGTGGCTAACCCTCCGGGGTTAAAAATCCGAACGAAATCTTATCCTAGTCCACTGGTGTTGGAGGATGGACCTTAGTCCACTTGTGTTGGAGGGTGGATCCTAGTCCACAGGTTTTGGAGGGAGGATCCTAGTCCACTGCTGTTGGAGGGTGGACCCTAGTCCACTTTTTTTGGAGGGTGGACCCTAGTGCACTGGTGTTGGAGGATGGACCCTTGTCCCCTTATATTGGAGGGTGGACCCTAGTCCACAGGTTTTGGAGGGTAATCCTAGTCCTATTTTTTTTGGAGGGTGGACCCTAGTCCACTGGTTTTGGAGGGTGGATCCTAGTCCACTGGTGTTGTTGGATGGACCCTTGGCCCCTTATATTGGAGGATGGACCCTTATATGTCATGTTTTGGAGGGTAGATCCTAGTCCTATTTTTTTTGGAGGGTGGACCCTAGTCCACTGGTTTTGGAGGGTGGATCCTAGTCCACTGGTGTTGGAGGATGGACCCTTGTCCCCTTATATTGGAGGGTGGACCCTAGTCCACAGGTTTTGGAGGGTAGATCCTAGTCCTATTTTTTTTGGAGGGTGGACCCTAGTCCACTGGTGTTGGAGGATGGATCATAGTCCACTGGTGTTGCAGGGTTGATCCTAGTCCACTTTTTTGGAGGGTGGATCCTAGTCCCCTTATGTTGGAGGATGGACCCTAGTCCACTGGTGTTGGAGGATGAATCCTAGTCCACTGGTGTTGCAGGGTGGATCCTAATCCACTGGTGTTGGTGGATGGACCTTAGTCCACTGGTGTTGGAGGATGGACCTTAGTCCACTGGTGTTTTTCAGGGTGGCCAGCCCCGTTTTTTGGAGGGTGGACCTAGGAACTGGTTTTTGGGGGTTTTTTTTCCAAATTTCCTTCTGAGAAATGGGGCCCCTTTCCCCTGGTTTTTGGAGGTGGACCTAGTCCACTGGTTTTTTGGGGGGTTTTCCTAGTTCCTTTTGGAAATGGACCCAAAATACTTGTTTTGGGGTGGACCCCAGTCACGGTGTTGATGGACCAAAAAATCCCTTTGGAGGGTGGACCTAGTCCCCCGTTTTTTTGGGGGATCCTATTTTCCCTTTTGGAGTGGACCCTAGTAAATGGTTTGGAGGTGGATTAGTCCACTGTTTGAGGGTGGAACCCCAGTCCCCCCTTTGAGGGTGGACCCCGTCCAACGTTTTGGGGGGACCCCAGTAAAGGGGGGGGGGGGGGGGGGGGGGGGGGGGGTTTTATCCTTTTTTTTTCCTTCTTTTTGGGGTGGACCCTATCCCCCGGTTTGGGGTGAAACCTAGTCCCCTGGTTTGGGGGGATCCTAGACTTTTGGTATGGACCCAGTCCACTGTTTGGGGATGGGCCTTTTCACTGGTGTTGGAGGTGGACCTAGTCCACTGGGGTTTTGGGGGGATCCTGTCCCTTTTTGGGTGGACCCTATAACTGGTTTTGGGGTTTTTTTTCCCAGTTTCCTTGGGATTGACCCTATCCCTTTTTTGGGGGGGACCTAGTCCCACGGTTTTTGGGGTTTTTTTCCCAAATTCCCTGGGGAAATGGACCCAAAATCCCTTGTTTTGGGATGACCCAGTCACGGGTTGGAATGGGCCTACTCCCTGGTTTTGGGGGTTTTTTTTTTGGAGATGGACCCTAGTAAAAGGTTTTTGGAGGGTGGACCTAGTCCACGGTGTTTAGACGTGGACCATCCTTGGAGGGGGACCCCCGTCCACCGTTTTTGAGGGTGGACCCTAGTCCACGGGGTTGGGGGTGGACCCAAATCCGGTGTTGGGGGTGGACCCAGTCCAGTTTGGAGGGGGAACCGTTTTGGGAGGGCCCCCGTCCCCTTTTAAAAAACCTTTTTTAAAGTGGCCCAGTCCCCAGTTTCCCGCGTGGACCCAAATCCACGGCTGCCGAGGTGGACCCAAAACCCCCAGCTATTTAGCGGGGGCCAGTCACAGTATCCTAGCGAGGGGGCAAATCCAAAACTTTCTAGCAGGGGGGCCCAAGTCCCAAGCTTCCTCGAGGGCGCAATCCAAAGTGCCTACGAGGAGCGAAGCCAAGCTTTCAGCGGCCCCAAGCCCAAGCTGTCCGGGTGGACCCAAGTCCACGGTGCCCGAGAGGGGGCCCCCAAGTCCCAGTTTCCGAGCGGGACCCAAGTCCACAGCTGCCCCAGCGTGGCCCCAAATCCACGGGTTCCGAGGGGCCCCCAGCAACACTTCCACGGGGGGCCCAAGCCCAAGCTTCCCACGGGCCCAAGTCCAAAGTTTCCCTAAGGGCCAAGTCCCAGTTTCCCTCGAGGGCCCAAGTCCAAAGCTTCCACGGGGCCAAACCCAAAACTATCCAAGCGACCCAAGCCCAAGCTTTGGGTAGTGGACCCAAGTCCACGGTTTCCCGAGAGTGGACCCAAGTCCACATTTTCCGAGGGGACCCAAGTCCACACTGCCGGGCGGGACCCAAATCCCGGCTGCCCCAGGGTGACCCAGCCCAAAACCTATCCTAGCGGGGCCCAATCCAACTACCTAGCAGGGCGCAATCCAAACTATCCTAGGGGGGCCAAGTCCCACTATCCTAGCGGGGCGCAAGTCCAAAGCTGCCCCAAGCGAGGGGGCCCCAAGTCCAAGCTATCCTAGCGGCCCTTCCATTGCTTTCTTCGGGGCCCAAGCCCAAAAGCTCCAACGGGCCCCAAGTCCAAAAAGTCTACCCGGCTTTGGACCCAAATCAGGCTTTCCAGGGGGACCCAAGTCCAACTTTTGGGCGGGGACCCAAAGTCCACGGCTGTCGGGGTTTGCCCCAAGCCAAGTTTCCGACTTTGGGCCCCAAAACCCAAAAACTTCCAGCGGGCCCAAGTCCAAAGCTTCCAGCGGGCCCCCAAAGCCAAAGCTTCCAGCGAGGGCCAAGTCCACAGCTTTTTAGAGGGGCCCAAAGTCCACAGCCCCGAGCGTGGAAAAAAATCCACGCTGCCCCAGGTGGACCCAGTCCACAGCTTCCAGCGGGGCCCAAGCCACAGCTTCCGGAGGGGCCAAGCCAAAGCTTCCAGCGGGGGGCCAAGCCAACTTTTCCCTAGCGGGCCCAAGTCCATAGTTTTCCAGCGGACCCAAGTCCAAGCTTTTTGGCGGGGACCCAATCCACAGCGTGGGACGGGGACCCAATCCACAGCTGTCAGCGTGGCCCCCAAGTCCACACTCCCCAGCGGGACCCAAGTCCACAGCTGTCCGAGCGTGGCCCCAAGCCCAGCTTCCGAGCGTGGACCCAAGTCCACAGCTTTCCGAGCGTGGACCCAACCCAAAAGCTGCCAGCGTGGACCCAAGTCCACAGTTTCCGAGCGTGGCCCAAGCCCACAGCTTCCGAGCTTTTTCCCCCCAAATCCACGGCCCCCGGGGTTTTGAACCCAAGTCCACACCTGGCAGCGTGCCCCCAAATACAAAACTGTCCGAGCTGGACTACGTCCAGGTTTTGAGGAGGGGACCCTAGTCCAGGTGTTGGAGGAGGGCCCCAGTCCAAGGTGTTGGAGGATGGACCTTATCCAAAGGTTTTTGGGAGGGTGGAACTGGTGTTGGAGGATAACCCTATCCCTGGTGGGGAAGATGGACCCAGCCCCCAGTATTGGGGGGGGACCCTAGCCCCACGGGTGTTGTGGTGGATTAGTCTATTGGGCTAGCCCACTGGTGTTGGGGGGGTCAAAATTAGTCCACTGTTTTAGAAGATGGCCCTGTCCCCTGGTGTTGGAGGGTGGCCCTAGTCAAGGGTGTTGGGGATGGACCAGTCCACGGGTATTGGGGGGTGGACCCTGTCCCGGGTGTTGGATGGGTGGACCCTAGCCAACTTTTTGGAGGGTGGATCCTAGCCCCACGGTTTTGGAGTGGGCCTGGGGGCCCCCAAAAATTTCCGCTTCACACACGGAGGGCCGGGGTTCGTTTCCCCGGGCGGGTGGAAATTCCACACTTTCCTTAACCTATTGCCCTGTTAACCTACGCAAATAGGCCTTTTTTGTTGTCCTGGGGGGGTCGCATCCGGGGGGAAAGATTAAGGACCCAAAGGGGAAAAAGTTAGTCATCGATGACCCATGACTTTTTGGGTTATCCGGGGTGGCAAACCCCCCGGGGTTTAAAAATCCGAACAAAAATCTTACCATCCACGGTTTTTGGAGGGTGCCTTATCCGTGGTGTTTGAGGGGACCTAGTCCCTGGTTTTGGGAGGGTAGACCTAGTCCTATTTTTTTTTGGAGGTGGACCCTAGCCAGGTTTTTGGGGGTGGATCCAGCCCACGGTTTGGAGGGGGACCCTTGTCCCTTATATTGGAGGGTGGACCCGTCCCCCAGGTTTTGGGGGGTAGACCCTTTGTCTTTTTTTTTTGGGGGTGGACCTAGTCCACGGTGTTGGAGGAGGATATAGCCCACTGGTGTTGCAGGGTTGATCCTAGTCCCTTTTTTTGGAGAGTGGCCCTAGTCCCCTTTTTTTGGGGAGGATGGACCTAGCCCCATGGTGTTGAGGTGGATCCTAGTCCACTGGTGTTGGTGGATGGCCCCGTCCATGGTTTGTTGGGGGTGGGACCCTACCACTGGTGTTGCAGGGTGGATCCTAGCCCCGTTTTGGGAGGTGGACCCTATTTGAATTTTTTTTGGGGGGGTTTTATCCTTTTTCCCTTTCGGGAAAAATGGCCCCTTCACTGGTTTTGGAGTGTGGACCCTATAGGGTTTTTTGGGGGGTTTACCCAGTTCGTTTTTTGGAATGGCCCCTAGTAGACGGGTTTTGGGGGGGATCCTAGTCCACTGGTGTTGACATGGCCCTAGTCCCCTTAGGGAGGGTGGACCCATCCAACTTTTGAGGGTGGATCCTACCCGTGGGGTTGGAGGGTGGACCCTAGTCCACTGCGTTGGAGGAGGGCCCCTGGGTTACTGGTGTTGGAGGGGGCCCCCTGTCCCGGGGTTTTTGGAGGGGGGAAACCTAGTCTAGTTTTTGGAGGATGCACCCCACCACGGGGGTTTGGGGGATAGACCTCTTTTTGGTGTTGGGGAGGGACCCGTCACTGGTGTTGGAGGATGGCCCCTAGTCCCCGTTGTCCGAGCGTGGACCCAAATCCAAGGCTGTCCGACGGGGACCCAAGTCCCAGCTATTTAGCGGGGGCGCAATCCACAGCTATCCTGCGAGGGCGCAAGAAAAGCTGCCCTAGCGAGGGCGCAAGTCCAATGCTGTCCAGCGAGGGCGCAAGTCCTGTGCCCCGGGGGCGCAAGTCCAAAGCTACCCTAGCGAGGGTTTTTGCAATCCTACTTTGGGTTTCGTTGACCCAAGTCCAAGCTGCCCCCGAAGTGGACCCAAGTCCACGGTGCCCGGAGGGGGACCCAAAGTCCACGTTTCCGAGCGGGACCCAAGCCCACGCTGTCCAGCGTGGCCCCAAACCCACGGCTGCCGGTGGGCCCCCGAGTTAAGATCTAGCGGGGGCCCCCAAGGCCACAGCTACCCTAGCGAGGGCGAAAGTCCCAGCTATCCTAGCGAGGACGCAAGCCCAAAAGCTGTCCTAGCGAGGGCGAAAGCCCATAGCTATCCACAAGACCCGCCCATGCTGTTGGGTCGGGAAACCCAAGTCCACAGTGTCGACGTGGCCCCAAAGCCCCCACTGTCCGAGCGTGGACCCAATTCCAAGTGCCCGGCGTGGACCCAATCCACACTGCCGACGGGGACCCAATTTTCCACAGCTGTCCGACGGGACCCAGTCCCAGCTGCCGAGCTGGCCCCAAGTCCACAGTGTCCGAGCGTGGCCCCAAGCCCCACAGCATCCAGGGTGGACCCAAACCCACGGTTTTCCCGACGTGGCCCAAGCCAAAGGTTCCCCGAGCTGGCCCCCAAGTCACCCCCTGCTGAGAGTGGACCCAAGCCACAGCTTCCGCCGTGGCCCCAAAACCCCAACCTGTCGGAGCGTGGACAAAAACCCAGGGTGTCCGAGCGTGAACCCAAGTCCAAAGTATCCTAGCGGGGGCCCCAAAGCCCAAAGCACCCTAGCGAGGGGGAAAAGCCAAAGCTTCCTAGCGAGGGGCGCAATCCACGCTATCTTAGCGAGGGCCCAAGTCCACAGTTTCCCGAGCGTGGCCCAAAAATCCACGGCTGTCGAGTGTGGCCCCGAGTCCCACAGCTTCCTAGGGGGGCCCAAGTCCACAGCTTCCTAGCAGGGGCAAGCCCAAAGCTATCTTAGCGAGGGCGCAAGTCCTCAGCTACCCACCCGGGGCGCAGTCCAAAGCTGTCCTAGCGAGGGCGAAAGCCCATAGTTCCTAGAAAAAGACCCAAGTCCATAGCTGTTCGGTGTGGCCCCAAAGTCCAGGGGCGCCCCGGAGGGACCCAAGTCCACAGATTTCCGAGGTGGACCCAAGCCCAGCTGCCCGAGCGGGGAACCAAATCCCCCTGTCCGGGGTGGACCCAGCCCACAGCTACCTGGGGGGGGCCCCCAAAGTCCACAGTACCTAGCGAGGGCCAAGTCCAAAGCTGTCCTAGGAGGGCGCAAGCCTCAGTTTTCCCCTACGAGGGCGCAAATCCAAGCTGCCCTAGCGGGGGCGCAGTCCCTAGCATCCTAGCGAAGACCCAAGTCCATACGTTTGGTCGGGACCCAATCCACATGTCCGAGGTGGGGACCCAAGTCCACAGCCTCCAGCGTGGCCCCCAAGTCCCCAGCTGTCCGAGGTGGCCCAAGTCCACAGGCCCGAGCGTGGACCCAAGTCCACAGCTGCCCCGAGGTGGCCCCCAACCCAAAAGCTGCCCGGGGGACCCAAGTCCACAGCTGCCGAGCGTGGACCCAAGTCCACAGCTGCCCGGCGTGGCCCCAAGTCCACAGCTGTCCGAGCGTGGCCCCAAAGTCACACTGTCCGAGCGGGCCCCAAGCCCCACAGCTGTCCGAGGTGGGCCCCAAGCCACAGCGCCGAGCTGGTCCCAAGCCCAAGCTGTCGAGCGTGGCCCCAAGTCCACACTGCCGACGTGGTCCCAAGTCCACACTGTGAGCGTGGTCCCAAGCCACAGCTGTCCGACGTGGACCCCAAGTCCACAGCTGCCCGGCGGGGCCCAAGCCCACAGCTGCCCAGCGTGGACCCAAGTCCACAGCGTCCGACGGGGAAACCAAAACCCCGGCCCCCCGATGTAACCCCAATCCACACCGTGCAGCGTGGCCCCCAAAAGTACACAACGTCCGAGCGTGGACTACAGTCCACGGGTGTTGGGGATGGACCCTGTCCACAGGTGTTGGGGAGGAGGGACCTTAGCCCAAGGTTTTGGGGGAGGGTGGTAACTAGGTTTTGGGGGATGAACCCAGTCACGGGTGCTGGGGGTGGACCCTAGTCCATGGTATTGGAGGGTGGATCCTATCCTGGTGTTGTAGGATGGATGCTAGTCTATGGCTAGTCCACTGGTGTTGGGGGTCAAATTAGCCCACTAATTTTGAAGATGGACCCTAGTCCATGGTTTTGGAGGGTGGATCCTAGTCAACGGGGTTGGAGGAGGACCCTGTCCCTGGTATTGGGAGGGGGGATCCTAGTCCATGGTTTTGGATGGGGGGGACCCCTAGCCCAATTTTTTTGGAGGGTACCCTGTCCACGGGTTTTTGGGAGTGTCCCCTGGTGGCTAAAACCCCGCTTCAACCGGGGGCCTGGGTTCAATTCCGGGGGGGTAAAAATTCCGAAACGTTTTCCTTACACCTATTGCCGTTCACCTGCAGAAATAGTCCCTGGGGTGTTAGTCGACTGGTGGGGGTTGCCCCTGGGGGAAAGTTTAAAAGGACCCATGGAAATAAGTTAGACGTCATCGATGACGCACTGACTTTCTTGGGGGTTTTCCTGGGGGCTAACCCCCCGGGGTTAAAAAAACCCAACGAAACTTATCCTAGGCCCCTGTGTTGGAGGATGGACCTTAGTCCCCTTGTGTTTGGGGGGTGGATCCTGTCCACAGGTTTTGGAGGGGGATCCTAGTCCATGTTTTTGGGGGTGGGCCCCAGTCCCCCTGGTTTTGAGGATGGACCTTAGTCCCCTTGTTTGGAGGGGGGATCCCGTCCACTTTTTTTGGAGGGGGACCTGTTACTGGTTTGGGGGATGGGCCCCCCTTTTCCCCTTATTTTGGAGGGGGAGCTATCCCCAGGTTTTGGAGGGGGATCCTAGTCCCATTTTTTTTGGGGGGTGGGTCTAGTCCATGGTGTTTTGGGGGATGGACCTTTTCCTCTTATTTGGAGGGGGCCCCCAGTCCCCGGTTTTTTGGGGGGTGATCCTAGTCCTATTTTTTTGGAGGGTGGACCTAGTTCACTGGTGTTGGAGGATGGATCATAGTTCACTGGTGTTGCAGGGTTGATCCTAGTCCATTACGTTGGAGGATGGACCGTAGTCACTGGTGTGTTGGTGGATGAATACCCTAGTCCACTGCCCCCCGGTGTTGCAGGGTTGTGATCCTAGTCCACTGGTGTTGGTGGATGGGACACTAGTCCACTGATGTTGGAGGTATGGACCTTACTCCATGGTGGTGGAGGAGTGGATTCCTAATCTATGGTGTTGCAGGGTGGATCCTTAGTCCACTGGTTGTTGAGAGGGTGGACCGTATAGTCCAACTGGTTTGGGGGTTTATCCTAGATCCCTTCTGGAGAATGGACCCTAGTAGCATCGGGTTTTTGGAGGGTGGATCCTAGTCACTGGTGTGAGGCGATGGGACCACTAGTCCCCTTTGGAGGGGGACCCTTGTCCCAGTTTTTGAGGATGGATCCTAGTCCACTGGGTGTTGGAGGTGTCGGACCCTAGTCCACTGGTGTTGGAGGAAAATGGACCTTAGTCACTGTGTGTTGGAGTGGTGGATCTAGTCCACTGGTGTTGCAGGTGGGATCCTAGTCCACCGTTATTGGAGGGTGGACCCTAGTGAAACTGGTTTTGGCGGGTTTTTTATCCTAGTTTCCTTCTGGAGAAAGGGCCCTAGTCCCACTGGTTTTTGGATTGTGTGGATCCTAGTCCACTGGTTTGGGGGGGTTTATCTAGTACCCCTTCTGGTAAATGGGCCCAAAGTCCACTTGTTTTGGTTGGATGGACGCCTAGTCTACTGGTGTTGGAGGTGGACCGTTAGTCCAATGGTTTTGGGGGGATATCCTAGTTTACCTTCTGGAGAATGGGACCCTAGTAGACTGGTTTGGAGGGTGTGATCCTAGTCCACTGGTGTTAGGGGAGACGATGGACCCTAGTCCCTTATGGAGGGTGGACCCTAGGTCACCACGTTTTTGAGGGTGGTCCTAGTCCGCTGGGGTGGAGGGTGGACCCTTAGTCCACTGGTCGTTGGAGGATGGACCTAGTCTAATTGGTGTTGTGAGGATGGACCCTAGTCCATGGTGTTGGAGGGTGGATACCTAGTCTAGTGGTTGGAGGATGCATCTTAGTCCACTGGTGTTGGGGAAATGGGGGACCCTAGTCCTCACAGTTGTCGAGCGTGGACCCCAATCCACGGTCTGTCCGAGGCGTGACAAGTCCACAGCTGTTTAGCGAGGGCGCAATTCCACAGCTATTTACTGAGGGGCGCAGTTCCAAAGTATTCATAGCGAGGGCCGCAAGTCCAAAAGCTGTCCTAGCGGGGCGCAAGTTTTTTTCTTTTTTTTTGCCGTATCTATCCTAGCTATGGGCGCAAGTCCATAGCTGTTCGGCCTGGACCTCCAAGTCCAACAGCTGTCCGAGCGTGGGACAAAATTCCACAGCTGTCCGAGGGTCGGACCCAAGTTCACAGCTGTTCCGAGCGTGGGACCCAAGTCCACCAGCTGTCCGGTCGTTGGACCCCAAGTCCACAGCTATCCTAGCGACGGGCGCAAGTCCCAAAGTTGTCCAGCGAGGGCGCAAGTCCAAGCTATCCTAGCGAGGGCGCAAGTCCATAGCTGTTGCGGTCGTTGACCCAGTCCACAGCTGTCCGAGGAGTGGACCAAGTCCACGCGAACAGAGAGTGGACCCAAGTCCACGGTCACCTGTCGAGAGTGTTGGACCAAGTCCACAGGATTCCGAGGTGGACCCCCAAGTCAAGCTGTCCGAGCGTGGACCCAGAAATCCACGGCCTGTCCGAAGTGTGGATCCGGATGGTCCACAGCTATCCTAGCGGGGCGGACCAAGTCACAGATATTCCTAGCGAGGGGAAGTCAAGCTATCCTAGCGTGGGGGGCGCAAGTCCTTCAGCTATCCTAGCGATGGGCGCAAGTCCAAAGCTGTCCTAGGAGGGGCAAGGTCCATAGCTATCACTATGCGAGACCGTCCAATAGCTGTTCGGTCGTGGACCCAACGTCCACAGCTATCCGAGCGTGGACCCAAAATCCACGGCTTTCGCAGCGTGGAACCCAAGTCTCACAGCTTTCCGAGCGTTGGACCAATTCCACGGCTGTCTGAGGTGGACCCAAGTCCACAGCGTCGACCTGTGGACCCAAGTCCACAGCTGTCGAACTCGTGGACCAAATCCACGGCTGTCCGAGCGTGGAACCCAAGTCCAAAGCTATCTAGCGAGGGCCCAAGTCCAAAGCTATCCTAGCGAGGGCGCAAGTCTCAAAAGCTATCCTTAGCGGGGCAAGTCCACAGCTATCTTAGCGAGGGCGCAAGTCCAAAAGCTGTCCTAGCTAGAGGCGTGACAAGTTCCAAAGCTATCCTAGCGAGGCTTCAAGTCCTATTGTTCGGTCGTGGAGACCCAAATCCACGGCTGTCCGAGCATTGCCGACCCAAGTCCACAGCTGTCGAGCGTGGACCCGCTAAGTCCAACAAGCTGTTCCGAGCGTGGACCCAAGTTCTCCAAAGCCTGTCACTCGAGCGTGGACCCAGTCCACAGCTGTCGGAGCTAGGACCAAGTCCACAGCTGTCCGGCTTGGACCCCAAAGTCCACAGCTGTCCGAGCTTGGACCACAGCTTTCCAAAGTCTGTCCGAGCTTGGACCCAAGTACACAAGCTGTCCAGAGCGTGGACCCAAGTCCACAGCTGTCCGAGCGTGGACCCAAGTCCACAGCTGTACCGTAGCGTGGGCCCAAGTCCTCAGCTGTCCGGAGCGTGGACCCAAGTCCACAGCTGTCCGAGCGTGGGACCCAAGCTCCACAAATGTCCGAGGTGCACAACCCATATCCACGGTCTCCCGAGCGTGGACGCCAAATCCACGGACTCCCCGTGTGTGAACCCAAGTACATCAACGGTTCCGAGCGGGATACTGTACACTGGAGTTTGAGAGGACCTGTCCACTGGTGTTTGGATGTTGGTGGATGGACTCCTAGTCCACTGTTGTGGAGGATGGACCCTGTTCCACAGGTGGTTGGAGATGGACCTTTAGTCCAAGGTTGTGTTGGGGGTGGTTAATTAGGTGTTTGGAGGATTGAACCTAGTCCACTGCGGGTTGAGAGAGTGGACCCTATGTCCACTGGTTTGGAGGGTGGATCCTTGTCCATGGTGTTTCAGGATGGACGCTAGTTCTCTTGGCCCTAGTGCCACTGGTGGTTGGAGGGTGGCAAGTTAGTCCACTAGTGTTAGAAGATGAGACCCGGTCCGCTTGGTGTGTTGCGAGAGTGGAACCCTAGTCCACTGGCTATTGGAGGGTGGTTCTGTTTTCAACATGGTGTTTGGAGGATGGACCCTAGTATCTCACTGGTGCTGGGAGAGATGGACCCTAGTCACTGGTATTTGGAGGGCTGGATCTAGTCCACTGGTTTTTTGAGTGTGGCTGGTTGGCTAAAGTCTTCCCAGCTTGTCTACACTTACGAGGGGCCTGGGTCGATTCCGGCGGGTGGATGGAAAATTCCGACACGTTTCCTTACACTATTGTCCTGTGCACCTTAGCAGCAAATAGGTACCTTGGGGTGTAGCGACTGGGGTTGGGTCGCATCCTGGGGGACAAGATTAAGGGACCCAAGTGAAGATTATAAGTTAGTCATCGATGACGCACTGACTTTCTTGGGTTATCCTGGGTGGCTAACCCTCCGGGGTTAAAAATCCGAACGAAATCTTATCTTATCCTAGTCCACTGGTGTTGGAGGATGGACTCTGGTCCACTGGTGCGATGGGAAAGCGGTGGACCTTAGTCCGCATGCGTGTTGGAGGGTGAATCCTAGTACCCAACAGGTTTTGGAGGGTGGACCCTAGTCCACTGGTGTTTGAGAATGGACCTTAGTCCACTTGTGTTGGAGGGTGGATCCTAGTCCACTTTTTTTGGAGGGTGGACCCTAGTGCACTGGTGTTGGAGGATGGACTCTAGTCCACTGGTTTTGGAGGGTGGATCCTTGTCCACTGGTGTTGGAGGATGGACCCTTGTCCCCTTATGTTGGAGGGTGGACCCTAGTCCACAGGTTTTGGAGGGTGGATTCTAGTCCTATTTTTTTGGAGGGTGGACCCTAGTCCACTGGTGTTGGAGGATGGAGCTTAGTCACTGGTGTTGGAGGGTGGATCATAGTCCACTGGTGTTGCAGGGTTGATCCTAGTCCACTTTTTTGGAGGGTGGATCCTAGTCCCCTTATTTTGGAGGGTGGACCCTAGTCCACAGGTTTTGGAGGGTGCATCTTAGTCCACTGGTGTTGGAGGGTGGTCCCTAGTCCACTGGTGCTGGAGAGTGGACCCTAGTCCACTGGTTTTGGGGGGTTTATCCTAGTTCCCTTGTGGAGAATGGACCCTAGCCCACTGGTTTTGGAGGTTGGATCCTAGTCCACTGGTGTTGGAGGGTGGACCCTAGTCCACTGGTGTTGGAGAGTGGACCCTAGTCCACTGGTGTTGGTGAGTGGACCCTCTTCCACTGGTTTTGGGGGGTTTATCCTAGTTCCCTTGTGGAGAATGGACCCTAGCCCACTGGTTTTGGAGGTTGGATCCTAGTCCACTGGTGTTGGAGGATGGAACCTAGTCCACTGGTGTTGGAGGGTGGACCCTAGTCCCCTTATGTTGGAGGGTGGACTGTAGTCCACAGATTTTGGAGGGTGGATCCTAGTCCACTGCTGTTGGAGGGTGGACCCTTGTCCACTGCTGTTGGAGGGTGGGTCCTAGTCCACTGCTGTTGGAGGGTGGATCCTTGTCAACTGGTGTTGGAGTGTAAGCACTAACAGGAATCAGTGGAGACTGAATACTGCCCAGTGTTCTGTTTTTTACCTAAGGAATGGTGCTAGTGTTAGCCATAAAACCTTGAGTCCACTGTGTTGGAGTGTGACCACTTTTTAGCTCCCTGAGTTTTTTATAGAGTGAACACATCAGCTCCCTTTGAGCTTTCTCAGGAGATGAAACACCGACTCAGCTCACTGAGCTTTCTCAGAGTGTAACACATCAGCTCCTTGAGCTTTCTCAGATTGATGAACACCGCCGGCTCAGCTCGCTTGAGCTTTTTCAAGTGAACATCCGCTCAGCTCACTTGGGAAGCTTTTTCAGAGTGAACACCGTCACTTTCCTTGAGCTTTTTAAAGAGTGAATACCACTTCCTATTCATTCAGTTAGTGACTAAATGCCATGGACTTTGTTCCATACTCTATATTTATGGGCTGCGATATTACTGAATCTGTTCAGTAATATTGCACTGTGTCCCTTGTATATATTTCCATATATATTGGGACTGCAACTGTTCTGGAATGAGTTCCAGTCATTATGTTGCGTTGTGGCCCGTATGTACTTCAATTTATATGGGATGCAATATTCTGGACTTCGTCCAGTTAGTATTGCATTGTCCCATCATCAGTTTATATGGAACTGTATGTTACTGGACCCGCTGAACGTGTGCAGTAATGTTACATTTGTGTCCCATATATCACTGCAATTCTTTCCCAGCATTTATGTAACTTCATTAGTTTTTTCGTTGTATCGACGTTGCCTTAAACCATTCAGAATTGGTAATGTCACATTGTGATGTTGACGCAACATTGTGATGAGCGGTAAGTTATGTGGTGTTTGCTGGAGTTCCCAACCTTATCCTTCCCCCACCCACTCTCTCTCGCGCCGCTCATACGGGAGCTTGTGGCCTGCGCATATCACCTCTCAGCCTCTTGTCCTGGCAGTTGGTGAGCGATTCTGATAGCGATTTCTGGTGGTTAGCTAGCTGCCAATGGTAATCAGCCAAAGTTAACCTTCGGTGCCATGGTTTTAGGGTTCCATGTAACAAAGGTTCTCTTATGAGAACTCTTTTGGACGAGTTAACCCTGGTCCGGCTCGAAGATCGCCCAGGACCTCATCGTGGTTAGCCGATGTGTAAACTTGGAGCTGCATTCATCTATTAAAATATGGTGATTTAGGCACATGTACAACATCTGGGGTAACTTTATTTGTTAGTGTTTCGCCAGCCTGTGGCTTAGTCAGTACAATACAAGGCCTAATGTGAAAGAATGTAGAAATATATGCAAAGGAGTGAGATAATCAGTCCTCAGCCTTGGAGTTGAAGATCACCGTAGTCTTCAAGATTTACTTGCTGTTCACTACATGGCTGAGGGACTGATTACTCTTTGTAAACGTTTTTGTCACTCTTCATTGTACTGATAAAGCCACTGGTTGGCGAAACGTCTATTATTGGCCAGATGTTGCCCACATGCTTTAATTCATCTTGAGATATTGTATACCATTATATACATCTGTTAAAAGCAGTACCTGTATCTTGAATTATACTTTTTCTTTGTTGCTGATAAATGCCACTTCAAGGCTAACATGCGCGAATCATTTCTTTCTGAAAAAAAAAAAAAAAAACTGAAATAAAACCTCAGAATCTTAGTGATCGTTTTATTAACCTGGATATTATATGATGTGGGTTTTAAATAAAACTGTATATATAGCTTTCACTTGGCTGCGTCAGCACCTCAGCGAAGTTCTTGCTCTCCAGGACTCTGCAACAAACTCTTGACTGCCGGGGGATAGGTAGAGGCTTTGATTCAAGGAATTGACGGCGCAGTATGACCCTTATGGGTTTAGCGCTTAATGATCATTGTAAGAATTTAACCTTCCCTTACGCTGTATAGTCCCTACGGATTTAGCGCTCCCCCATTGTAATTCCCCGTGGACCTCATTATTCCTAAAGCGCTCTTTGACCCCTATGGGTTTAGCGTTTCAAAAAAAATAAGATACAAATTACCTTGCAAATGAGGGGCTCTTGATCCACGGCATTAGAGATGCCCCCTCTAGGATCGAATCCCCTCAAGGGAGGTATCTTGATGCTAGTGAGGGGCTCTTGATCTAAAGAATTGTAGGTTTAGCGCTTCTTTCTGATAATCATACCGAATATGTTTATGGACTTTTTGAAGGAGCGGTGAATGTAGCTGCCACAAGGTCAGTCGCGTTGAGTAAGTCCTTGGCAGAAATAGGAAGGTCGAAACTGTCCTGTCCCTATCCTTTCCTATATATATGGCTCCGGGAAACTTGTAATGTTCCAAGAGGGGCCCAAAAATGTCTTTATAAGGTTCTCCTGTGTGCGGGTTATTTGTGTATTGTTCCAGTCACGATATTGTGCTTATGTGTTCCTCACTGTCGTGAATTTTACGTTTGAGTTGTCAGGTTCCAGTTTCTGTTAGCCACATACTGTTGGACTGCCCACTCTATCACGCAGAATTTACCCCCAACGTCCTCACCCTCTATTTCCCCTTACTTCACCTTCTTTTCTTGCTGATAGAGCCCCCTAAACCCCTCAGTGACTAAAGGGGCCCCTTAGCTTCCCTCCGCCCTTTTCCCTACCTCAATCTCTTCCCTCCCCCTTCTACCCCTGCCCTACCCACTGCTCTGCTGCCCCCCAATGCCCCTACAAATTTTCCCCCCTCCTCGCTTGTCCCCAATTTTTCCCCCTGCATCCTTCCCTGCTCTGTTTGAAACTGTATGAGGGCTGAAATAGCCCTTGTGGCTTAGCGTTTCTTCCTCTTCGGGGGGGGCCCCTTTGGGCGGGGGTGGAGGGCTTTTGGGCTGAGGAATTACCCCCTGCGGTCTTCTTCCTCAGCCCGGGAACCAAATTTCCCCCCCATTCCCCCCTCCCCTTTACCCCATCCCCCCCATCCCCCCCTTTTTCCCCTTTTCCTCCCCTCCTCCTCCCCCCCTCCCTTTTTTCCCCTTCCTCTTTTTAGCCTTCGTGATTTCTCCCACAGGCCCCGGCTAGTTCCTGGGTTGGGGGAAAGGACCCCGGGGGGGGGGGTCCCCCCCATTCCGTTGAGGTTTTTTGGGGCGGTTTTTGGGTTTTTTGGGCCGTGGAATTGGTTTGGGCCTAGGGATGTCCCCGATCCCTTCCGGTCCCCCGGGATTCTTTGGGTGTCTTTTGGGGGGAGGGGGGTGTTATCTTGGAAGCCCCCTTTGGGATTCCGGGGGGGGGTTAAAGGAGGTTTTGCTTTGTGGCGGATATCCGGCCGCCCTCTTTTGTCCCCCCGGGGGTTCCCGGGGCAGATGTGAGGTTGCTATCCCAGTTTTGCGGGTTTTTTACGGGCATAAAGGGTAGGGTATGGCACGGGTTCCTTTGCGGGCCCATCTGCGAAATAGCGGTTGCGAGCCCTCTTGGGCGCGGAGGGGGTTTTCCCGGGCCCTTTCCCATTCCTCCTGGGAACTATTCCTCCCCCTCCCCCCTTTTTTTTTATTCTTTTTTTTATTTTTATTTTTTTTTCTTTTTTCCCTTTTTTTTCTTAAAAACAAAACCCAAAGGAGTAACCAAACCCAAAGGGAACCCCTATCCATTAAACCATCCCCCCCGGGCCCCCTTTCTTAAATACCGCCCCCCTTTCCCTGACCCTGCCTTGTTTTTTGCCCCACCTTGGGAAAACCCCTGATGCCCCTGAAACCTTTTGCGGGTTTGGCTGTTTCCTCACCCGTTTTCGGGTTTAGGGGGTTCGACTGCCCCCTTCAAATTTTTCTGAACCCCGCTCTCCCTTTGACTATGCTTCCGGTTTCTCCCTCTAGGGTCCCGGCAATTTTGAACCCCCCCAAACCCTTTTTTTTTCCTCCCGGACCAACCCCGGCCCCTACTCCTAAACCCAAGGCAATCCCCTGAGGGTTTTGCCCCGTCGTTCCCCTTCCCCCATTTACCGGAAAACGCCCCCGCCCCGTAAAGCACTCCCTCCCCAAACGCTCAGTTTCGGGACCAAACCCCAATGGCCCAAAAATTTTTTATTTTAAAACCCAAATTCTTTTTCCCTGCCAAATTTTCTGCCCATAGAAATTGCCAAAGCGCCCCCTGCGTCATGTTGGAAGAGATTTTTTTTTTTTTCCGTTTCTCAAGGGGGGTTTAAACGCATGGGCACTGCCCAAAATTTGTTTCCCCAAGCTCATGATCTTTCTCTCCTTTCGAAATATGGGTATTTTACTCCTATCACTTTTTAAAAAAACATCTTTTCTAAAATTTTTTGTATTTGGTACTGTCTTTCTGCCCCTTTCCCTAGCCCAAAAAGAATTTCCAGTCATGGGGCAATGAAAATTTTGAACAGCGGGAAACCCTCCAGGATTTTCCCAAATCCTCACCCCTCAAGGAAGGTTTTTTTAAATTTTGGTGAGGGGTTTTGTTTTTGGGGAATTTGGGATCTGTGCTCCCCTTTCCCCCTTTTTAAAAGCCTAAATTCCCTTTCCCAAATTTCCCCCCCCAGGGCGCTGTATAATCCTGGGGGTTTTAGCCCCCGTTCCCCCTTGTTTAAAAAAAAATTTTAATAATAAAAACCCCAACCTAAAAGTAAACTTTATTTTCCTTTCCTCCCCGGGGGCGGGCAAACCCTTGAAATTGTGGTCTTTTAAAATTTTTGACACCCGAGCCCCCCCGTCCTCTGTATATGTGGGGGGGAACAGGGGGTTAATTCGGGTGTAACCTACACCGCAACAATGTAAAAATTGCGGCTTTTTTTTTCCCCCGCGAAATATTGCGGGATCTAGGGCCCCGAATGCCCAGTCTGTGGTCCCGACAACCTTTTCTAATACATTTGCAGTAAACCCCTCCATCTTGTTTAAATGTAATAAACCCAAACCCTTCGAAACTCCCCCGTTGCCAGGGTCTACTTAAAAAAACGGGGAAATCCTTTGGCCTCAAAGAGGCAGAAGGTCTCCCTTTTTGCTATGGCGTTACCCCATCCCCGGGCCCCCCCAAAGGGGATACCCCGTGTTTCTTTTTTTCCCCGGTTTTTTCCCAAACGCCCCCCCAAATTTGGGGGCCCCATCTTCTGCCCCTTTCCTCTGTTGTTACCCCCCCCCGGGGTTTACTACGGAAATTCAAACCCTTTGCTGCCCTTTGGGCTTAAACTCCCGATACAACTCAGTCTGTTCCCACATCTTCGCGTCTTCCCCTCCAAGCCCCATATCACAAAAACCTCGAAACGAACCAAAAACCAATCCCCCCCTCTACTCAAAATTTTCCAAAAAATCCACATTGTCAAATCTTTTTTCCCCCTTTCCCCTTCCCTTCTTCCCCTCCCCCAACGTTCCCTTTCCCAGTTCTGTCCTATTTTTCTTCCCCTCTCCCCTGGCTCTATTACAAGTGTGGAATTCACCCTCCTCCCCCTTACTATCCCTTTTCCACCCCCTCCCCCCCCAATTTTCTCCCTCTTTTTCACCTCCCAGGTTTCTCCCTTTCTTTTGTCCCCCCCCACACTTCATCTCCAGCCCCTTAAAACCTTTTCCTCCCCCCTCTATTTTGGGGTACGCCCAAATTACTGTCCCAATTTTATTTCACCCCCTCCCCTTTTTTCCAATATTTTTTCCCCAATAATCTTTAAATTTCCAAAAAACACTTGAACCCATTTCAAAATTATATTCCCGGGGCCCTAAACCTTCAAGGGAAACACTGATTCACTTCTTTTCCCTTCTTTCCCTCTCCCCCCATTTTTCAAAACCCCATTCTTCGAAACGCTGGGCCCTTTCGTACTTAAACCCTTTCTTCCAATCCCACCCCCAACCGTTGATTTTTAACCCCCCTCTGGGTTCCTTTAGGGCCTTTACCAAACAGATTCCTGATATTTTTTCATCCCCCAATCAGGGCCCTTTTTAAACAGGGGAATATCCGCGCCTCAGGGGTAAAGGGGGGTGAGCTTCAGATGTTGCTTTCCGGGTTTTTCCCCCTTTTGGGGTGCTTGCTTACAAAAACCCAAAAATTTACACCCGGCTTTTTTTCCAACCTTTTCCCCCAGGTTTAAAAATTTTTTATTGTATTTTTTTCGGATCCTTTCCAGAGGGGCCCTTTTAAGAAAGTGCCCCTTTTTTCCCTTACGCAATGTTTAATTTCCTTCTGTAAACAAATTTGTCCATACCTGCTGCATTACCACTGCACCCCCGTATCCACTTGAAAAAGGGTGGTTTAAAAATTTTCCTTTATACTCTCTCCTTCTCGAGCTTTTTCTACCCCGGGACTTTGCCTTTCTTTTTTTCATCCTTACCACCACCACTTCTTTTTCCCTTGGTGATTTTAATGCCCCACCATTTCCTTTGGGGGGGGTCTCATTGTGACTAAATGGCATTCAGTTTGGGACCTTTTCTTCCCTCTAAACCCCCTTTAAATTTTTTAAATTGGGGGTACTCCCACCCTTTTTTAAATCCTTTTACTATACCCTCTTGCACCCGATCTATCATCTGCTCTTCCTCCACTGCAAAAAGCCCTTCCCCTGGTCTGTTCTCCCGGACTTACTTGACACCCGATTTTTTTGGGGGGATCTTTTTCAAAACTTCCCCTTTTCCTTTTTCCCACCTTCCCGTACCCTCGCGGGAAATTTTTGGGATGGGGCCAAATTGGGATCTTTACTCACACCTCATTGCTTTTATTGGGTTTCCTTCTTAACCCTTTCCATTGTTGGCTCCTACACACCCTTCTCGACATCATTTTAAACCGCATTTCTCATTTTTATCCCCCAAACCTCGGGGCAGGCTTTTCTCAAAAGTGGTCCCCTTGGGTGGCCCTTCCTGTTTGGGTGCTCGTGAAATTTAATTTTTTGAAACGGCGAAAGGGGAGGTCCCGGGTTTTACAATAGAACCGCTAGAGACTTTTTTGTTTTTTAAAGGGCAAATTTTTTGGCGTTTCCCCTCCCGTGTTTTCCGTGAACCCTAAACGCATTTTTGGGCCCGAAAACTATTTTTCCCACCACACCTCTTTTCTTCTATGAGTGCAGTCGGGAAAAAAAGTGAGGAAATTGAGGGGTAAATACTCCCTGCCCGGGGCTCCTGTTTCAAAACGGGTCACTGGTGTTGTTATGGAAAAACCCTCTCGACGTTGCCATTAAAATTTGGGCCCACACATCGGTCCCGTATTTTCCCGGGGGGCTCTCCCTTTTGCCCCTCGTTTCTTTTTTTTCCAAAAAGCCCTGCCAGAGAGTTAGCCCCTTTTGGGGAACTTTTCTTCTCTCGGAGAAAAAAACCCAGAAAATTTGTGCCTTTTCATTTTCAAGAACTGGAGGCAACGCTTCAGCTTGCGTCATCGGCACCCTGGGTTGATGGACAAATTTCATATTCGTAGGTTACAAAAATTTACATCGGTCACCCCCCTTGAGTCCTTTTTCACCCTTTAAATTTCTTTTTTTGGGCAAAAGGGAAATTTTTTCCCCGGGCTGTGGAAATCGCATTGTTACCCCCCTTTCCCCCAACCCCCGGGGTTACTACAGGACATGATCCCTCCCACTACCCGCCCCTCGCTCTTACGGGTGCATTTTTGAAAAGGGAGGGAACGCCTCTTTAAATCGACTTTTAAATGTGGTATTTAAGCCCCCCCAACAGTCTTTTCCCGTTTATTTCATATGGTTTTCGTAAGGGTCGTTTTTACCAAAAGCCCTTACTACGTTTGGTACGAAATTTTCGAAATCCCTTTTGGGCGAATAATCACCCCGGTTATTGCCATATTTTTTGCCTTGAGAAGGAAATATGACACAACTTGGAGGTTTTAATTTTTTGGGCCCCAAGGCCCATTCCTTGGCCTCCGGGAAATTTACCACCCTTCCCTTAAGAATTTTTTTAACTGCGGGATTTTTCCCTTTGTTCGAGTCAAAAATTGTTTTTTTCCCCCCCGGACTTCGTCCAAGTGAAGGTGTCCCTCAGGGTTTGTTTTCAAAAGCACAACCTTTTTTTCCTTGTTTATAAATGTTTTGGCCTTGTTTTTCCCCCCCCAATATTTGGCCCATAAACTCTATGTTTTTGGGGATTTGGGGCTATTCTTGTGAGGGGTGACGGGTCCCCTTTATTGAAAGTTTCTTTTCCAAGCATGCGGTTGGGCCGTTTTCCATTTGGGGCCACCACACATGGGTTTTTTAAATTTTTTCGGGTACCAAAAATCCCCAAAATTTCTTTCAACTAGACGCTCTTTTTATCTCCGATCTTTCCTTTGTATCTCTATGGCCCCCGTTTTCCCCGAACGTGTTACAGTGGGGTTTCTAGGCCTTCTTTTTGCCGGGCGGTTAACCTGGAAAACCCCAAAAATTCCCTCTCTAAAGGGCCCAATTTGGTAAAAGGGCCGGCTAAACCTTTTTTAAAAACCCCTTTGCTCTTTTTTTGGGGGGAGCGGGACCCGAACTTTTGCTTCGCCTACATTCACCCCTCTTTTTTATCGAAACTCGTTTTAGGGTGACCAGTTTATTCCGGGGGCCTCTCCTGCTATTTCTCTCTACCCTTTAAAACTCTATCCATCCCCAAGGCTTACGTTTGGTCCCTTTTGGTTGGTTTTTTCGCTTTTTCCCCTTTTGGGAGAGCCTTTTATCAGAACCCAAATTTTTCCCAAATTTTGGGTCTATCGCCGTGATGCCCATTCCCTTTCCCGTTACTATTTTACGCTCTCACGATTACACAACCCTTCCATTTATAGAATGGCCCACCGATTTTAGTAGACATTCTTTCCCCCGTTCGCCGCCCCTTTTTGCCCCGGTCCCTTTTCTCTTCGCCTACATTCACTTTGTTTCCCTTCATTTAAACCCCCTTATATGTTAAAGTAGCATCTCACTTTTCCCGCCCCCCCTGGGAATTTCCCAAACTTTTTCGGGTCGTTCTTTCCCCATCCCTTGTCCGAAAGCTAAAACGCCTCCCGGGGGGCTTCCCGCCCCCTTTTTTCTGATCACTCCCACCCCCAATTTCTCATGCCACCCGTGTTTTAAAACAGGGGCCCTTAAGTTTCAGAGGGTTCGGTTTCGCAGAAAGTTTTTTCCGGACAGCTCGTAAGGGCTTTTAATCTATCTTCAGTTTAGAAATTTTTCCCTCTGAACTGTTTTCCCATTCTTCCCGGGCATTTATTCTTTATTGCTCTATGCCTGTGTCATCATTTGTATTAGTCCAGATCCCTTATTGCTCAACGGGCTATACGAAAATTTATACATTTTCATCCCCTAGTTTTTTCCCCGACCCAAATTTTGGCCCTACGCCTGATTTTCAAACCAAAACTAAGAATTTTTTTTTTTTTGGGGTCCCTGGTCATGCCCGACTTTCAGGGAAATTTGAACGGGCCCGGGACACTGCTGCGGGTGGTAAAGCAGTTTATAAACCAAACCCAATTTCCTATCGAGGTTTTTTCCATTTCGGGAAATTATTTTGCTGCAATAGCTACCCCCCCTTCCGCCCCCGGGTTGGCCCCAACAACGTTGGCCCCCCCAAACCCCTCTGCTGGGTAACAAATTTCATTCTTTTAAAAACCGGGGCATAGGTTACGGCCGTCTTTTTGTCATAAGTCCCGAAGTTGGGAACCACTCTCCCCCCGGGCCTTCGCATTGTCCAAAATTTCGTCTTACCAGGGTAACCCCATGGAAGGCACCCGTTCCTTCTTTTAGCAGGGGCAAGTTCCGTACCGTTTACCCCACTTTTTCTGTTAGACTGCCCTCTCTATCAACGAGAAACGAAAATTTTAAACCTCCAACGTCGTCTTCTTTTCTACTACTCTCTCTTTCCCTTCCCTTCTTGCTAAATGGACCCTCCTTTAATCCGGGATTTCCCTTTTCTATTGCTTCTTGACAACACCGTTTTTACTCCAAAAAACTCTGATGATACTTTTCGCACTCCCCCCCACCCATTTGGGTTAAAGTTCTCATTGCGGGCCCTTTTTACCCTTTCACCATCCATTTGCCCCGCTTTTTTATCCGAAAACCTTTTGCTCATCCATCTCCCTTTTGCCACCTGATGCCCCCCTTTTCCCTTTCCCTGCCCTCCCTGGCTGAAATAGTCCTTGGGGCTTTAGCGCTTTTTTGATTAAAATTTAATAATAACCCCCAATCCTAAAAGTAGAACTTATGCCCTTTTCCTCCCGGGGGGGAGACTTTCCCCTTTGGGCAATGTGGCTCTTTTAAAATTTTTTTGCACCGGAACTCCCGCCCTCTGTATATGTCGGGGGAACATCGGTTTAAAAAAGTTCGAAAGGTGTTTACCTACACCGCAACAATGTAGAAATTGCTGGCTTTTTGGGTCACCCCAGCAAAATATTGCGGATTATGGCCCGAAGGCCCAGTCTGGGGGTTGCCGAAAAACCATTCTAATATTTTTTGGGCAGTAAACCCCTCCATTTTTCCCTTAATTGAAAATGAAGCTCCCCCCTTCGTACCCCCCGTCGTTGCCCAAGGTCTATTTAAATGAACGTAAAAATCCGTTGCCTCAAAGAGGAAAGAAGGTCTCCCTTATGCTTTTGGGGCAGTTACTAATCTCCGCCCCCAAAGGGGAGACTCCCCCGTGTTTCTTTTTCTGTTTTTCCCAAAAATCCCCCCATTTCCCGGGGGTTTCCCTTTCTTCTCCCAGCCTCCTCTGTTGTTACCCCCCCAAATACCCATTAGGGGCCATTTTAATCCTTTTTCGGGCCTTTGGGGCTCTGACGCCCCAAACTCAACTCAGTTTTGTTCCCCACATTTTCGCGTCCTTCCTCACAAGCCCCAGATCGAAAGCCCTTCTTTACGACACCAAATCCCAATCCCCCCCTTTTCCTCGAATTCCAAAAAACCCAAAAGGGGAAATTTAAGGGGCCCCCCTTTCCCCTTTTTTCCACCTCCACACTTTTCCCTTTCCCAGTTTGTCCTAGTTTTTCCCCCTCTTTTCTGGACCTATTACAAGTGGGGAGTTTCACCCTCCTCCTCGACTATCCTTTTCCACCCCCGCCCCCTCCCAATTTCTCCCTCTTCTTTTCACCCCCAGGTTTTCCCCCTTTCGGGCCCCCCCCCCACTTCATCTCCATTTCCCCCTTTCACTTTCCCCCCCCTTTCTACTTTGGTACAGTCCATTACTGTCCAATTTTTAAATCCCCCTTTCCCCCCCTCCCCCTTTTCTCCAATATGGTTTCCCATACATCTTGAATTCAAAAACATTGGAACCCCCCCCTTTTCAAATATATTGCAGAGATTTAAACCTTCAATGGACACTTATTAAACTTCCGTTCCTTCTCTTCCCCCCTCCTTCCCCTTTCTTCCAACCCCACCCCCCCCCTCCCCCCTCCTTTCCTTTCGCTATTTGAACATCTTAATCCCCACCAAAGTTAAATTTTTCAAAACCCCTCTAGTCCGGGGTCCCTTTACCTACGGGTTCCTGATATTTTTTCTTCCCCAAATTTCATGGCCTATTTACAGTGGAATTTCCGCGGCCCCCGGGGGTAATCGGGGGGTGAGCTTCAGATGTTGTTTTTTCCGGGTTTTCCCCTGTTGGTCCCTTGTTTTACAAAAACCCAAAAAATTACACTCGGCTTTTTTTCCCAACCTATCTCAGGCTAAAATTTTATTGATTCTTGGGATCCTTTTCAGTTTGGGACCTTTAATGAAAGTGCCCTTCTTCAAAACGAAATTAAATTTCTTTCTGTCAACAAATTTGTCCATACCTCGCTGAAATTACACGGGCAGCCCCGTATCCATTTGGGAAATAAGTGGTTTACAATATTTCTTTATATCTTTTCCCCTTCTCGAGCATTTTCACCCCAGACTTTCCCTTTTCTTTTTTCCATCCTTCCCCCAACCCTTCGGGTTACTTGGTGTTTTTTAATGCCCCCCATTTCCTCGGGGGGGGGTCTCTGTGGACTCACGTGGGCTTTTCAGTTGGGCTTTTCTTGCCTCTCACCCCCTCCTTGTTTTAAATACGGGTACTCGCCCCCCTTTTTTGATCCTGTACTATACTTCCTTTTGGGCCATCGTTTCTATCAGCCCCTGCTCTTCCCCCCACTGCCTAGACTTCACCTGGTCTTTTTTCCCAGACTTACATACACCGATCTTTTTCCCCGATCATTTTTTATTTTCCCTTTCCCCTTTTCACCCCCTTTCCCCTTTAGCCCTCGCTGGAAATTTTTGATGGGGGAAAATTTGGGGGGTCTTTACCACACCTCACTGCTTTTAGTGAGGTTCCTTTTTTTTTCCCCTCCCCATTTATGGCTCCTCCCAAATCTTCTCGACTTCTTTATACGCATTTTCTCATTCTATACCCAAACCTCAGGCAGGCATTCTCAGAAGTGCGGGGCCTTGGGGGGTCTCATGTTGTGCTCGTGCAGTACTTTTTGAAACTTTGCTGCATGGGGCAGGAAAGGGGTACAATAAAAACCCCCCGAGAGACTTGTTAAATTTAGCAGAAGCGTGCTATCGCTCGCCGTGTTACCGGTGAAGCTAAACGCACTTTTTGGGCGAGACTATGTTTCCACCTTTCACCCCCTGCTTTTTTCTATGAGTGGACGGGGAAAAAAAGTGAAAAAAATTGAGGGGTAAATACTCTCCTGCCCCGGGCTCCTTTTCCAACCGGGTCACTGGTGTTTGTTTTTAGCAAACCCTCCGCCCGTTGCCGTTAAACTTGGCACACACCCGGTCCGTATTTCCCGAGGGCTCCCATTATGCCCCTCTTTTCTTTCCTAAAAAGTTCCCGAGAGTTATTTACCCTTGGACTTTTTTCTTTTCGGAAAAGGAACATATAAGTCCCTTTTTCACTTAAAGAACGGGGTGGCAACGCTCTCGCTTGCCGATAAACCAGCGGGGGCCCTAAATGAAATTCATATTCTTTTATGTTACAACATTTACATGGTCAGCCCTTTTGTAGTCCTCAAACACCTCTTCAATCTTTTTTTGGGCAAAAAGGGGATTTCCCTTTCCCCAGCTGGGGAAATCTGCCATTTTTTCTCCCCCTTTCCCCCAAACCGGGTATGGGGGACAGGATCCCCTTCCCACTATCCCCCCATCGCTTTTTTTACAATTTGCAGTTTGCAAAAGGGGGGGGAAAACCCCCTCGTAAATCGACTTTTAAATTTGGGAAATTTAGAGATCCCCCAACCCAGTCTTTTCCCCTAGTCAATAGGGGCTTTTCGTAAGGGTCTTTCCCAAACCAATGCCCCCTTTACACGTTTGGATACTTGTTCGTAATCCCCTTTGCGAAAATCACTCATTTTTATTGCCTTATTTTTTGACCTTGAGAAGGCATATGACACAACTTGGAGGTTTAAAAATTTTGGCCCCGGCCCCATTCCTTGGGGCCCCCGAGGCAATCTACCACCCTTTCCCCTTAAAGAAATTTTTTAACTGCCCGACTTTTCCGTTTCGAGTCAAAAAATTTTTCTTTTTCCCCCCGGATTTTCGCCCAAGCTAAAGGGTTGCCCTCGGGATGTTTTCTAAGCACAAACTTTTTCTCCTTGCTATAAATGATTTGGCCTCTGTTCTTCCACCCAATATTTGGTCATCACTCTATGTTGATGACTTCGCTATTGCTTGTGCAGGCGCTGACTGTCACCTTATTGCAGTTTCTCTCCAGCATGCGGTCGACCGTGTTTCACTTGGGCCACCACACATGGGTTTAAATTTTCAAGTACCAAAAACTCACCAAATTACTTTCACTAGACGCTCTGTTATCTCCGATCATCCTTTGTATCTCTATGGCTCCCGTATCCCCGAACGTGATACAGTCAGGTTTCTAGCCTTCTCTTTGACCGTCGGTTAACCTGGAAACCTCACATTACCTCTCTGAAGGCAACTTGTCACAGCCGGCTAAACCTTCTTAAAACCCTTGCTCATCTTTCCTGGGGAGCTGATCGTCGAACTCTGCTTCGCCTACATTCAGCCCTCGTTTTTATCGAAACTCGATTATGGTGACCAGATTTATTCCGCGGCCTCTCCTGCTACTCTCTCTAGCCTTAACTCTATCCATCACCAAGGCTTACGTTTGTGCCTTGGTGCTTTTCGCTCTTCCCTGTTGAGAGCCTCTATACAGAAGCAAATGTTCCATCCTTGTCTGATCGCCGTGATGCCCATTGCCTTCGTTACTATGTACGCTCTCACGATCTACACAATCCTTCATTTATAGAATGGTCACCGATATTAGTAGACATTCTTTATTCGTTCGCCGCCCCTGTTTGCTCCGTCCCTTTTCTCTTCGCCTACTTTCACTCTTGTCTTCCCTTCAGTTACCACCTTTATATGTTCATGTAGCATCTCACTTTTCCCTACCCCCCTGGGAAGTTCCAGCTGTTCGGGTCTGTTCTTTCTCACTCCCTTGCTCGAAAGCTCAACTGCCTACGGTGGCTTCCCGCTCTCTTTTTCTTGATCACTTCCACTCTCATTCTCATGCCACCGCTGTGTACACAGATGGCTCTAAGTCTTCAGACGGCGTCGGATTCGCAGCAGTGTTTCCGGACAGCGTCGTACGAGGGCATTTACTATCTTCGGCTAGCATTTTTACTGCTGAACTGTATGCCATTCTTGCAGCACTTATTCGTATCGCATCTATGCCTGTGTCATCATTTGTAGTAGTCTCAGACTCCTTAGTGCTCTACAGGCTATACGAAAATTTGATACATCTCATCCCCTAGTTCTCCGTATCCAACTTTGGCTACGCCGTATCTCTACCAAACATAAAGATATTGTTTTTTGTTGGGTTCCCTGGTCATGTCGACGTACAGGGCAATGAACAGGCAAGACACTGCTGCGCGGTCAGCAGTATATGACCTACCAATTTCCTATCGAGGTGTTCCATTTCTGGACTATTTTGCTGCAATAGCTACCCACCTTCGCACCCGTTGGCAACAACGTTGGTCAACTCTGCTCGGTAACAAACTTCATTCTATTAAACCGAGCATAGGTTACTGGCCGTCTTCTTGTCATCAGTGCCGAGGTTGGGAGACCACCATCTCCCGCCTTCGCATTGGCCACACTCGTCTTACTCATGGGTATCTCATGGAGAGGCACCCTGTTCCTCTCTGTGAGCAGTGTCAAGTTCCAGTATCGATTAGCCACATTCTGTTAGACTTGCCCTCTCTATCAGCGAGCACGCAGAATTTACCTCCAACGTCGTCTTCGTTCTCCTACTCTCTCTTTACCTTCCCTTCTTGCTGATGGACCCTCCTTTAATCCTGACTCTCTCATTGACTTCTTGACAACGACTGATTTACTCCACAAACTCTGATGATACTTTTCGCACTCCCCTCAGCCCTTTCTGGTTCAGTCTCTTGCTGCCCTTTCCCTTTCACCCTCACTGCCCCG
>NC_069428.1:31913767-31929369 GCF_026875155.1 Cherax quadricarinatus | reverse complement strand
TTCTACCCCCCCGGAATCGAACCTGGGCCCTCCATGTTAAAGCGAGAGCTTTGCCATGGGGGTTACTATTTTTTTATAGTAAACCAGTAGGTGGCATACAATGGGAGGTAATGATCTATTGCAATGGATTTCTTGATTCAGTTCCTTGAATCAAGAGCCCTTCACTAGCATTAAGGAACTCTCCCTTTAAAAAGGTGTAAATCAGATTTGACTTGCAAGATTTTTTTGTTATTTAAATTTAAATTTACAGTGGACTCTCGGATTATGACATTAATCTATTCCAGAGTGTGTTTTCTTTAACCGAATCTGTCATAATCTGAATTAATTTTCCCCATAAAAATTTAATGGAAATCCAGTTAATTTGTTCCAGACACCCAAAAGTATTAAAACAAAATAATTTTTTTTTTCACATGAAATTTAATAATAATAATAATTTTATTTCTTTGTAAAGGTTACAATGTGTAATTACAATTTTGATTTGCTAAGTACAAAGATAGCCACTATCATGCCGAGGCATTTCAGCAAACTAATCCTAATACATAGTAACTAATTAAAACTAGATAAGATAATAGTACATAGTAATTATTATTTAAAACTAAACACACAATAGTGGTTAGCTGTTTTACAGTCTTATTTGGACTTCATAAATCTTATGTATACTTAGTACAAAATCTAATTTACAAGAAATGGTGCAGGCAGCCTGGTTGATCAGGCTCTGATCCACCAGGAGGCCTGGTCACAGACCGGGCCGCGGGGGCGTTGACCCCCGGAACTCTCTCCGGGTAAACTCCAGGTAGTAATATTTTATGGAATGGCAGAATTAAAAGCCAGGAGGTCAATGATAAATCTAGCCAGTAGATGTTCGTTTGATTTAGTTAATATTGTGAGATAAGATGATTTTTTAGCAGAGTCCTAAATTTATAAGTTGTCTGGGGATCCTTGGCTTGTTCCGGTAGCAATTTCCAGATCTTTGGGCCTTTTATGTGCACAGCGTTCTTGCATAGTGAGAGTTTTACTCGAGGGATGTTGAAAAGGGCCTTATGCCTTGTATTGTGACTATGCATTCTGTTGTAACTGTCGAGGAGTAGTTTTAGGGGAGGGTTTAGAGTGGAATTTAAAGTTCTGTATATGTAGTAGGCTCAATAATAAGAGTGTATGTTTTGTTATATTAAGCAAGTTGTCTTTGAAAGTGTGGGGGTGGGGCTGTCTTGCACAGGAGCTGGTTATCACCTGCACAGCAGCTTTTTGTTGGATTATTAAGGGTCTAAGGTGGTTGGCTGTGGTTGAGCCCCAGGAACAGATACCATAAGTGAGGTAAGAAAATATTAGAGGTGGTTACAAGGTAAGGAGAGTCGTTTGTGATACATAGTAGCGTATCTTGGGAAAAGGTTCCTACTGATTTGGAAATTTTCTTGGCTATGTGATGGGTGTGGGACTGAAATTTAAGATTACAGTTAAGGAGAAGACCTAGAAATTTGCCCCGGTGGTCTTGATATAGGGGAACCATTTAACAGTATGTTGAGTTGAATATTTGAGGCTCTGTTGCCAAACAGCATAAGTAAATTTTTTTCTTGTGTTAAGTGTGGGTTTGTTGGGCATCACCAAGCATATTTTTTAGCAGTTCATTGTTTACAGTGTTTTAAAAGCACGTTTGGTCTAAAATGGGTAGACATATGTAGTGTCATCTGCAAATAGAATTTTGGGGTAAGGATTGGGTGCATTGGGGGAATCTTTGGGATGTAGATGAAAAGAGGAGGGGGCCTAGGGCACACCGGGGGTACTCCTCAGCTACGGGTTGGATAGCAAGGATCCATTTCAGCACTATGGTGTCTGTCTTAAGATGAATTTTGGGAATTTTAGAAAAATTCCTTTTTTGCCATAATATACAGTTTGAGGTGCAAGAGATTGTGGTCACTGTGCCAAAACCTTTTCTTAGGTCATAAAGACCCCAGGGGTATTCATTCTTTCGAGAGCTGTAATAGTATTGGGTCAAGCATTGTATAATACATCATTCGTGCTTTTTTTTTTTTTTTTTTGGTCTAAACCCAAAACTGGCAGGGGTTTAAATAGTTTTTGGATGTAAGGTAGGAGTAAAGTGCTTGTGTATATTTTTCAAATATCTTGGATAGTATAAAAAGTTTGATTGGGTCTGTAATTGTTCATCAGTTGGATCTCCACCTTTGTGGACTGGGGTGACCCTTGCTGTCTTATATGGAGGGGAAGGTTAGGAAGCTATAGATTTTTTAAACATTGTTGCAATAAGGCCCCGGGCGGGGTTCGGGCACTTTTTTTAAATGAATGGTGGCAATTTATTAATCACCTATTTTTTTTTTTAATGTTTTAATGAGTTTGTTAATATGTTTCTTTATGCCCCCCATACCCATCCGGGGCAGTAGTCAAAAAATTAAAAGGTACATAATTGGGTTTTCCAGGGACTGGCCCAAAAGTTTTTGATAGTGGGGCAAGTTACAGGGGTAATGAACTCACAATTTAAAAATTAATGAACTCCAATTTACAAAGGTAATAAAATCAGGTAGGTCTGGTCAAACGTGACAAAATAGCGGACTTCCAGCGGATTAGTTGGAGCTGAAAAAGACTATTTGGAAAAGTTCCCAGTGAGGTACTCACTCGAAGGGTATTTGAGTGGAATTTGGCTCGCTAGTTTTATCCTATGGTAAGAAGAAGACTTAAATTTGTGGGCCTTTTCTATGGGTTTTCATGGAGGTTCATCTGGTTTAGTTAAGTCTATCTCCTTTTTTCCAGTCGATTTTTTTTGACCCAAAATTTTGGGAGGGGGTTTCCCGGGGACTTTTCATGTCCCCTTTCATTTCATTAAATTTTTTTCATAATACATTTGCTTTGATTTAGTTTTAGTTTTGCGGTATTGAGTATTTTTTTTTTGAAAAAATTCCCTTAGTAATTATGCCTAACTAACGCTTTTCAGTTTGGTGTTTTTTTTTAAATAAATTTGGGATACTTATTACATGGGCTGTTAGCCTCGTTTCTGTGACTTGTTTCTTTTTTGATGGGCAATGTTTGTTGAAGGTTTGGGTTTTTTATGTAAAAAAAATTGGTTTTTCTTTATTGAATTATTCCACATTTAGCCTCTCTGCAATAAATGGCACCTAGTGCTAGTTTTGGGTTGTTTATCGTGTTCATCATGCGGCAAAAGGATATTTCTTGTTTTTTGGGGCTTTTAGAAAAGTTGGTTATGAGAAAGGTAGGATAGTGGCTGTGGTGTTACTGTGATTTCCCTGCTTGAGTGGGGATATTATTTTGTCCAGATAGGTCGATAACGGGGCACTAGTGCGAGATTCTTTTTGGCTTTTTTAGAGGGGTAGCAATAAGCTGTTGTTCTTTTACATTTTTGAAATCACTACTGGAGGGTCGGTTGTTTGGATATGGTTGATTTTTGAAACCCTGCTAGCTCAGAGGGTTTTTTATTCACCTATAAATTTATCATTTTTCTAATTATTGCTAAAAGTGAGTGTTTGAGTATGGTAGTCTGAGACTGCACCAACTGTTAGGTTTCTTAAGTGTTCTTGATGTAATTTGTTTAAATTATTCACGTTTTCGTCCCTACATCATTGATTACACACATTCGGGTTCATCAAAAATAATGGCAGTGCCTCCTCCTGATTGGTGGGGGCCTACATTTATGTATGGCGTGTAACCAGGTATGGTAAATATTCTGTCAGATCTTGTTTGAGCCAGGTTTCAGTAAGTATAATGAAAGTTTAATAGCATTTAGGACTTAAAAGTGCAATGAGTCATCAGTGCTCCTCAATGTTTAAAAACGTTGACTTAAGACTGAAATGTTCTTGCGACACTGAAAGGGGTTTTTAGCCTGACGTATGTAGAAATTGGAATTCTGTTTTGGACTATGTGGGGTGTCCAATGAGGTTGATATCAGATCGATACTTACATTATAAGGGGTTGTAGGGGAAATACCCGTTAAAATTTATTAATGAACAAAAAAAGACTAAAGCAATGAGTTAAAATATACATTTCCTACAAGAACTTCCAGAAACTCTGTTTTCTGGCGTGTCTCTAAGATTTCCCTAAAATGAAAACGCAACATTGTCTTGTCGATGTTGCCACACGCCTGAAACATCTGTGTCAGGTGATGTTCATCCATAAAAGATTTGCATTTTCAATCCACTTTGCACAAATGTCCTTAATTTTTTTAATAAGGCAACTTCCTCCATCTCTCTTCCTCCCCCCCTCTGAAGGAAATTCCTGAGCGGGGGGTCTGTTGGTGTTGCCCTCAAGTTTTTGCTCTCTGTAGTGGTTAGCTCTTTGTCGCTTCCACCAACTTTTCCCCACATTTCGGCACAAACCTCCAACCCCATGGACTTCCCCAATGCCATAATAGATCCACAACTGGCATAGGCTTCTCAGGGTCAGCCCCAAACCTTCAAAATCCCCCTCTTGTACACATTCGGGGCCAAAATTTTTCCCCAAAGCAGGTTAAAAAAGTCCTGCAATCTTCCCTCCCAAGCCTTCCTAAAAGGGTTTTTGCAACTGGGGATAGAAATGATTTTTCCAGAACTCTCTTGGGGTCAGTTCAGTATCTGAGGTCACCTCAAAGCCTTTTAAACACGCTTTGGTGACATTTTTTGAAATTTAAAAATGACCCCCGGGTCCAGGGGCTGGGGAGAGAATTTGTTAGGGGGCAAAAACTTGACTATGAAACTAAACCTGTACCATTTGCTTTTCCAATTGGGGGTGAGCAGGAGCATTGTCTAATACCAGGGAATTTGAGTTCCAATTTATTTCCAGGGGGTATTTTTCGGGGGCCAAACAACATGGAACCTTCAAGAAAAAATGTCCCTCATGACCCATGCCTTACTGTTTGCTCCCCACATCACCACAATTTAGTTTTGACGACACTTTTTTTCTTAAACACACTGGGAGTTTCCGAGTGTAACACGAGAAAAGGGTTTCCCTTTTGAATCCCCACTAGCTTTCTAAAAAACAGAGTTTAACCGTCTTTTAGGGGCCTGTGTCCGGGGGAGTGCCTTTTCCTCCTGAGTAATTTTAGGCCTTTTTGGCTTTTTCTTAAAAAACGGGCCTTTTTCATCAAACTGAACACTTTTTAGGTTTTAATTGTTCAGCCCTTTTACCCCTTTAAATTCCGCCATATTTTTCAGCCCTTTTTTTTTGTCAGAACTGGCAGCCCCTCCCATGCCATATCACACTGGTATTCCCTATGATTCTTAAATCTCTAAAAACCTTCTTTGCGGCCCTTAAATTCATAAATATCACACTATTTCAGGCATTTTCTTAGTGAGATCATTATCAATCCCTTCCCTTTTCATGTAAAATTTGCCCCGCGAAACACATCTCCTGATAATTGTTTCTTTTGTCCACCCCAACAACAATCTCTCCACATCTTCGAGAAATTTTGATCTCTGATTTGTGAGTATATTTCCACCTTTCAAAACAACAGCTTCCTTTTTTGCCTTTTTCTTGGCCAAGATAGCGAGGGTTTATGGGGGTTTGTTATCCCAACCGGGCAGTTTTGGAGACATGCATCCATTTTCATATTTTGCAATGATCTCTTTCTTAAATTTAAAAAGTATTTCTCACCCTCTTTACCACAAGGCGGGCATAGAAGCTTTCTTTGGGCCATGGTGATTATTTAGCAGTTGCAAAGACTAAAAACAAGGAATAATACAAAATTTTTTCGCATGTTGCGGGGAATCGTCCTCACTGGCTTGTAAAAAAGGGGCAAAAAAGCTGAATGGAGTGGCAACCCCGCTCAATCCCCCACACACATTTGGGACGAATGATTTTAACCAAGTTTTGTTGTTAACCGAGCCAATTTTTTGACGAAAAAAAACTTTATTTAAATCCGAATTTTGTGTAATCTGATGATGTTGTAATCGGGGGTCCACTGTTTTCCAAATATAAAGTTTGTGGTCCAGAAGGTACTTTTTTTATGAAGTTTTTTGCTGAGGTTTTTCCCTGCTTATATAATCAGTTATAATAAAAAAAAAAAGGCTAAACCTAAAAGGGTCAGACAGCTCAACTACCTCGTTATATATTCACATTTGTACAAATTTTCATTTTCCTTAAGGGAGTAGTGGAAAAGATGCTATATTTCATGTGTACACGATTTAAAGTAAGATAAGATTTCTTCGGGTTTTTTAACCCCAGGAGGGTTAGCCACCCAGGATAACCCAAGAAAGTCAGTGCGTCTGAGGACTGCCCTAACTTATTTCCATTGGGGCCCTTAAATCTTGTCCCCCAGGTTTCCCCCCCACACCAGTCGACTAACACCCAGGTCCTATTTGCTGCTGGGTAAACAGGACAACAGGTGTAAGGAAACGTGTCGAAATGTTTCCACCCCCGGGGGAATCAAACCCCGGGGGCCCTCCTGTGTGAAGCGGGAGCTTTAGCCCCCAGGCCACCGGGGCCAGGTAAATTTTGGGAAGGTATTCAGGGGAAAAAGTTAGGGGCCCTTAGAGTCCGGAGGGGAAATAAAATGCCAATTTTAAAGGGTTTGGGATATTTTCCCTTTTGGGATACATTTGAATGCTTATCTGTCCCCTCTGCGAAGACGGGATCGAAAATGGGGGTGAAGTTTTTTTTCTTTGGGTCCCCTTGCCTCAGTGGGACAGGGGTGTGCGTGTGAAATTTTTTTAAACAAACAGTCGAACCCAACAAGGCGGGTGGTGCCCCCAAAAAGAAAAACAAAATTCTTTTTTAAAAATTCAGTAATGTAACAAAAGGGGTTACTAACCCCCTTGCTTCCCCATTTTTTTCTCTCCTCTTTAAAAAACGCACGGCTCACACTTCCCTATGAAAACGTGAAAGTGTGTGTATATAAGTTTGTCATGCCGATGGTAAAACTTTCGAGTTTGGCTAAATAAAACGCTCTTCTTGCCCAATAAGCAAGCAAAAATTTGTATATTCAATAATTTCACAATAATTCTGAACCTAAAAAAAAAAATGTTTTATTTTTTTATTTAAAAATTATAACCTTTTCTAAATTAAATTGTGCTGTTATAATAAGGTTAGGGGAAGTTTTCTAAGGTTCTTTTGGTACATAATTAATTTTTACATTAAAGTAAAAAAATATTCCTTTTTAAACATATAAAGAAACTTTAGAAAGGACTTTTATATAAAGGGGTTTTTTTTATATAAATGTTAAATTTTTTTCTCCCTGCATTTTTCAAGTATTCTTTTACGTCAAAAAGGTTACATGCAAAATTAATTAAAACCCATGTATAGACGCTTTAAACTTGATAAAAATAAAAAGATAATAACTTATTTCACAGTGCATTTTAAAAAAAAACCCAAAAATGTTTTCTAAGCAACTTTTTTTTTTCCTTATTTGGTTTTAATTAGGGTATTTTTAAACCAATTTTAAAAAAATGCTGCTCCTTTTCCAAAAATTTTACAGTATTTTGTATTTTAAAAAAACTCTTTTTTTTTTTTTTTTTTTTTAACACTCGGCCATTTCCCACTGAGGGGTGACCCAGAAAAGAAGAAACCAGAATCACATTCACTCCATAGTAGGATGGTAAATTAAGTCATGATGGTGAAAGGGGTTAGGAATCATGATGGTGAGGGTATTAGGAACATGATGGTGAGGGTGTTAGAATCAGATGGTAAGGGTGTTAGGAATATTGAGGGGTATTGGCATGTTGATTGGGTGAGCAGCACACCTTTTTCTAGTGTCCCCCCCCCCCCCTTTATTTGGGAAGGGACTTTACGGGAATTGTATCTGTGTCCTTTCCCTGAAATTTACTGAAAAACCTTCCATCCCCCCCCCCCCACACACACACGCGTAAACCTATTGGATTTTTCCTGGAGAGGTTTTTGGGGTCAATGCCCCGCAGCCCGGGCTGTACCAGGGCCCCATGGTGGATCAAGCCTGACAACCAGGTGTTCTGCTGGCTGCATGCAATCCAAAGTACGAGCCACAGCCCAGCTGGTCGAGAAACCCACTTTAGGTGCTTTGTCCCTTTCCCGCTTTAAGACAGGCAGGGGTCTATTGGAAACCCTCTTAGTAAGCTGGGGGGCAGTTGAACAGTCTCAGGCCCCCGACACTTATTGTATTGTTCTTAACTGCTGTGACACCCCTGCTTTCATTGGGGGGGGTGTTGCATCGTCCCGCCGAGTCTTTTCTTTCGTTGGAGTGATTTTCGTGTGCAAATTTATACTAGTCCCCCCTAGGATTTTTCCAGGTGTATATAATATCTCTTGCCTGCATTCCAGTGAGTACAGGGTTTTAAAATTCAACCCCTTTTGCCCCCCTTTTCCCAACCAACCCTTTGGGGGATGACCTACTTCCCCATTGTACAAAGTGACACCCCCTACGGGCTGCTGCCCTCTCCTGCCTACGGTTTTAAACTACTTTTCCGCACTATCCGCATTCCCCTTCAAGAATTTATGGACTGACCATATTTACCCAGGTTGAAGGGCTGATTACCTCATTTCCCCTGTTTTTCACTTTCTCCTTTGTATTTGACTGTAAGCCACTGTGTGGGGAAACGTTTTTCCCCAATAAAAAACCCCCTAAAGTTGTACCTGACCAGGGGGGCTGTGGGGTTGACGTTGGGTTGCGGCAGGCCCCGCAGTAACACCTGGGTGATCAGGTCTGATCCCCCAGGGGGGCCTGGTCACAGACCGGGGCCCCAGGGGGTTTTTTCCCGGAACTCTCTCCAGGGAAAACCCAAAAGTTGCACATGTGTTAATTTATCAACTGTGTCGGTTTTCTGAACCATTCACACAGTTCCCGGCACTTTGATTTCCAGTATATTTACCTTTTGGTAGGCTCATATTAGTCAATGAAATGGCATTTTTATATTTCCCGAAATCTAACTTAAACCCCCCAAGATATTTTTAAATTCCAACCCCCAAAATTTTTTAACTTCTAACCCCACAAGATATCGAACTTCTCAAACCCCCCGCAAATATTTGAACTTTTCAACCCCAGCAAAAATTTAACTTCTCAAAACCCCAGCAGATATTTGAAATTCTCAACCCCAGCAAAATATTTTTTAACTTCACAAACCCCAGTAAGATATTTTAACTTCTCAAACCCCACAAGAATTTTAACTTTTCAACCCCACAAGTATTGAACTTCTCAACCCTGGATGATTTCAGCAGTAACCCCATAAATTTATTGGGAAGTAGTTGTTTAAACCAAGAAAACTAACATGAAAATAATTAAAAAAATTTCTTCATGTTTTTCCTTGCTGTGTACTTTACCCTTTTGTTATATTTATTTTATATAAAACTGGTGTTTATAAGATTTTTATTTTGGGAACATGTTTTGTGTGGAGTTGATCATACCCGCGTGCTCTCATACCCGGATGTACCCCTGGGTGCTGCCCCCATACCCAGGTGCAACCTGGGGGCGCTCAACCCTGGGGGGTTTTTACCGGGTGCGCCATATCCCGGGGCTACACCTGGGTGCGCCCTACTTACTGTTTAACTGGTGCTGCTCACACCTGGGTAGCACTTGGGCTACAGCCTGGGTAGCACTGGGAAATATCAGCCTGAGTAGTGCTTGGGATTATCAGCCTGGTAGCCTTGGGGAAAACACCCGGGGAGCCCGGGGGGACTATCAGCCTGGGAATGCTTGGGCTAACAGCCTGGGTAGCATTGGGCATTTCAGCCTGGGGGAGCACTTGGGGGTATTATCACCTGGGTAGCACTTTGGGGTATTATCAGCCTGGGTACACTTGGGCTATTTCAGCCCGGGTAGCACTTTGGCTAATTTTTACCTGTAGCACTTTGGGGATTACACCTGGGGACCTGGGGCCTATCAGCCTGGGGACATGGGGGACTATCAGCCTAGGCGTGTCACCCATAAAATACTCCTGCTTTAATGTTGAAACGCTCTTGCAATTATTTAAATGCCCCCATATTTTTTTTTAAACCCTTTATACTGCCAAAGGTTTTATATCTTCTAATGTTTTTATACCTTCTAATTTTTATACCTTTTTAATTTTTTATACCTCAAAAGTTTTAAAACCTTCTAAGTTTTTATATCAATGTTTTAATCTTCTAGTGATTATATCTAATTTTTATCTTATCTTTATACCCCATTAAAATTTTATTCTTCTAAAGCTTTATATCTAATGTTTTAATCTCTAATGTATTATACTAATTTTAATCTATTTTTAACCTTCAATTTTTTATCTTTTTTTAAAGTTTTTTTATCTAATGTTTTAATCTTTTAATGTTTTTTTTTCTAATGAAATTTTATTAATGTTTTTATCTGTTTTTTTACCCTTTTAATGATTAATCTTTTTAAGTTTTATACTTCTAATGTTTTATATCTAATGTTTTAATCTTCTTAAGTATTATATCGTTTTATATCTAATGTTTTATGCCTTCAAAAATTTTTATTTCTAATGTTTTTTTTCTTCTCTTTTTATTTCTAATTTTTATATCTAATAATATTTATATCTAATGTTTTATTTTTTAATTTTTTTTTATCTGTTTTTTCCTTCAATTTTTTTTATCTTCTGATTGCTTTATACCTTCTAAGTTTTTATTTTGTTTTTGCCATTAATGTTTTATATTTTAATGTTTTTATTTCAATTTTTATACACAAGTTTTTATACACTCTAATGTTTTTTATTTTCTGTTTTTTAAAAATTGTTCTAATGTTTTAGTATTTTTTGTTTTTTTAATTTTTTTTAAAATTTTATATTTTATTTTGTAATGTTTTATATTTAAATTTCCCAAAGTTTCTAATTTTTATTTCCTAAAGTTTTTTATATTTTAATGTTTTTTTTTATCTTACAATGTTTTAAACCCGTTTTATATTTTAATGTTTTTTTAAATTTTAATGTTTTTATGTCTTACGTTTGTATTAATGTTTGCATATTTTTTTCTCATGTTTTTATCCTATTATATATTTTTTAATATTTTTTATCTTCTGTTTTTTATCTAATGTTTTAATCTCTAATTTATTTCCCCTTTTGTTTACCTAAGTTTTATATGTGCTTTAAATTTTTTTTATTGCTTGCATTGGGATTAATGCAGTTTAATGTTGCTGTTTTTATATTCTTTTTCAAAAATTTTTCGTTGCTCTGCAAATTTAAACCCGGCACTTAAAAACACCAGTCAACCTGCATAACCACCACTACCACAACGCCAACAATTGTAACACTTCGATACAACAACAACACCGTGGTTTTTTTTTTTTTTGTTTTTTTTTTTTTTTTTGTTTTTTTTCCCCCCTTAGTTGTTTTTGCAGATGTGTTTCTAGGGAACAACTTGACAGGTAACTTGTGTCCCACCATTTCAAGGCAACTTGACAGGGGGAATTTCCCGGTAGGTTTTTTTTTTAAACTCAAATACAGAATTTTTAGAAGTAATTTTTATGTACATGGTGCATGAGGGGTACCCAAACTAGGCATTTTTTTTTTTAAAGCAATGATGGACAAATTTACCGCTGATCTCTTATTTTTAGACGTTTAGCTTCCTGTTCAAAATTTAAACATCTTGTAACTTTATTGGTAATTCCTAAATTTTTGTATCAGTTTTTGTTTAAAATATTTTAAAGGGGAATGGTGAAGGCTCGATACTCTTTTCTATCACAGGCAGAAAAAGTTGCCTAATTTTATAAAAACTTACATTAACGTGATATATTTTTCATGGAGTTTAGTTTTATGGGGGGAATGTTCAACACCTTATTAAATTTTTGCAATTGCTAAGCTGCAGGTAAGATTGTGTGGGATCAAAAAAATTTTGTGTGTTTTGAACAAGGTTATTGCTGAAAAGCCGGAATGAAGTATAAGTAAAATCAGGGAAGGGGAGTATAATGTAAAGTCAGGGAAAGCAGTATAAGTAAAGCCCGGAATGCAGTATAATGTAAAGCCCGGGAAAGCAGTATAAAATAAAAACAGAGGCATACCATTTTTCATAAAAGAATTTTTGTTTAAAAAATTTTAAAGCACTTAGTAAGTTGAAAACCCAAATTGTAATCACATCATTTTTTGTTAAAATTCTGGGGCCGAAAAGACTGTGGGAATTTTCAAGAGAGGTTTTTGACTTTGATAATATCAAATGTTAATTATTTTAACTGGCAATGATCATATTTTATTTGTGGTAGAAATTTTATTTTTTTTTTTTATCTTAAGTTGCCAAGAATACTGATCTATGATAAAAGAAATTTAATGTTTCTTTTGAAACTAGTAATAAACCTAGTCAAAAGTTTTGAAACAGAAACGACCATGGTCTATTGTAAAACTAGGAGTGAACCTAATCTATTGTAAAATTAGGAGTGAACCTAGTCTGTTAGTAAAATTAGCAAAGAACCTAGTCTGCTAGTTTTGTAACTGGGGTGAACTTGGTGTATTAGTTGTGAAACGGAGTGAACCTAGTGTCCTAGTTTTGTAACTAGAAGTGAACCTAGTCTATTGTGAAACTAGGAATGAACTTTGTCTTATTTGTGAAACTAGTACAAATGTATGTAGTATGTTAGGAAACTAGGAATGTACCTAGTATGTTAAAAAACTAGGAATGGAGCTAGAATGTTATGAAATTAGGAATGGTGTTGGAAGATGGACCCTAGTCCACTGGTTTATGAAGGTGAATGTTAGTCTAGTGGTGTAGGACGATGGACCCTAGTCCACTGGTTTATGAAGGTGAATGTTAGTCTAGTGGTGTAGGACGATGGACCCTAGTCCACTGGTATTGTAGGGTGGATCCTAGTCCACTGGTTTTGGAGTGTGGATCCTAGTCCACTCGTTTTGGAGGGTGGATCCTAGTCCACTGGTGTTAAGGGTGGATCCTAGTCCACTGGTATTGGAGGGCAGACCCTAGTCTGCTGGTGTTGGAGGATGGATCCTAGTTCACTGGTTTTGGAGGGTGGATCCTGGTCCACTGGTGTTGGAGGGTGGATCCTAGTCCACTGGTTTTGGAGGGTGAATCCTAGTCCACTGGTTTTGGAGGGTGGATACTAGTCCACTGATGTTGGAGGGTGGATCCTAGTCTTTTGGTTTTGAAGGGCAGATCCTAGTCCACTGGTTTTGGAGGATGAACTCTTAGTCCACTGCTTTTGGAGGGTTTATCCTAGTCTACTGGTATTGGAGCATGGACCCTGGTCCACTGCTTTTGGAGGGTGGACCCTAGTCCCCTTATGTTGGAGGGTGGACCCTAGTCCACAGGTTTTGGAGGGTGGATCCTAGCTCACTGGTGTTGCAGGGTGGATCCTAGTACACTTTTTTTTGGAGGGTGGGCCCTAGTCCACTGGTGATGGAGGGTGGATCCTAGTCCACTAGTTTTGGAGGGTGGATCCTAGTCCACTGGTGATGGAGGGTGGATCCTAGTCCACTGGTGTTGGAGGGCAGACCCTAGTCCACTGGTGTTGGAGGATGCATCCTAGTTCACTGGTGTTGGATGGTGGAGCCTAGTCAACTGGTTTTGGATGGTGGAGCCTAGTCAACTGGTTTTGGAGGGTGGAACCTAGTCCACTGGTTTTGGAGGATGGACTCAGTCCACTGCTTTTGGAGGGTTTATCCTAGTCTACTGATGGAGGATGGACCCTAGTCCCCTTATGTTGGAGGGTGGACCTTAGTCCACAGGTTTTGGAGGGTGGATCCTAGTCCACTGGTTTTGGATGGTGGATCCTAGTCCACTATTAATCGCTATTAATCCCTATTAATAGAGTATTCAAGAGGTTGCTAGTAGAATTACAGTAAATCAACCACTCAAATCATTATGAAGCTCTGTATAGTCTGCAGTCAATCAAACAAACGGGCTTCCACATGGATAAATTGTCATTTTTGTGGAAATTGGTGTCACGCCCCTTGTGCAGATATCCAAGAACTAGCTACAAGCAGTATTAAAACAGGGAAGTGTTTTTGGGTATGCCCAAATGAGGAAAATCTGTGGACTAAAATCACAAGGGTATTAAGAGGATAACATCAAAACTGCTTTCATAGACAACCTGGAAGCTTTTTACAACAGATGGGAACATAAAAAGTCTGGGCTGAATGGTACTGCCCTTGATACTGGCCATGTAGTCAGAAACTGTCAGGCTGGAGGTGATGGGCCTGGTAGTCAGTAATGTGGGCTGATAGTGCTGTCCTGGGAGACAGTAATGGTGAAGCTGGAGGTGCTGTCCTGGAGACAGTAATGGTGAAGCTGGAGGTGCTGTCCTGGAGACAGTAATGGTGAAGCTGGAGGTGCTGTCCTGGGAGACAGTAATGGGGTGAAGCTGGAGATTTTGTCCAGGTAGTCGGGAAATTTTGCGCAGGAAGGAATACATATAAATGACCTCATAGGGGACAGGAGCCGTAGCGGGGAAACAAGTGTAGTAAAAGATAAGATAAAACCAATATTGCAAACTAGAAATACCACAGGAAATAGCAAACAAGAGGACTCCCCTAGCTATAGTGAGGATATTTTTACCAAAAAACTGGTGGGAGCTCCATTGTTGGTGCTAGGGAGGATAGGAATAAGACAGGGAAACATGCACCAACAGGGAATACAGTCACAGAAACCCAAGGGAAACGGGAAAACAAGCCTGTGCACATTTCTAAGCACTTGGTATCTGCAGACATGGGAAATCTGGAAAAACAGACGGACGTGCAACTATGACCACCCTAGAAATGCCATGCCCATATGGACAACAGGAAAATGCAAACTCCCTTCCTGTAAACTTTTTCACCTGAAATGTGTTTCCCCTTCAGTACAGGAAAGACTGTGCTATAACTTAAATTGCCAGGCACACCATCTAAAGGGTACAAAAAGATACAAAACATCAAGACCATGGGAAAACCTGGGTAGCCACAGCCACTCAAAAGGGAGAGGTTTTTTGTGCCAGGAAGGAAAAAAACTGGCAGGAAATGGCAGAAATCGTACACCAAATCCAGTCATTCCCGGAGTGGAACCACAGTCGATGGCTCCACTCCAAACCCAAAAGATACAGATTTCTAATGCCGGGAAACCCCCCCCCCCCGTACAAAACAATACCACCAGTCCGATGACATTCTTCTTTGCAAATATACAGGGTCTAAAAGCCAGCAACAAACAACAAAATACCTTTCTCCATGGACTGCTTGCAGAGGCAAAGGCAATGTTGCGGCTTTCACTGAGACCCACATAAAGGATTTACTTGGACAATGAAATATGGATCCCAGGTTACAACCTATCAGATGTGACAGTGAACAGGCCAAAAGGGGGGGGGGGGGTTGGCCTGTACATTGCAGAGTCACTTGTTTGCACAGAACTGCTAAATGCCTCAAATGATGTAGTGGAAGTTTTAGCAGTAAAAGGGCGAGAACCAAAACCTAGTCATTGTGGTAGTCTACAAGCCTCCGGATGCAACATCCCAGCAATTCCAGGAACAGCTGTTAAAAATTGACCACGTCTGGAAAATCTTCCAGCTCCTGCACCCAAAATCTTGCTCCTGGGGGATTTCAACTTAAGGCAACCCAAAAAGGAGGAATTTTTAGCAAATAATATTGTTGCAGTAATAACACCAGGAGGCAGCTCTGATGAAAACTCACAACGAGCTTTTTAAATCTCTGCACAAAATTCAAATTTAAACCAGCAAATAATAGAGCCTACTAGACTGGAGAATACACTAAACCCATCTTCCAACAAAGATGATCTTGAAATTA
>NC_069428.1:31881725-31913267 GCF_026875155.1 Cherax quadricarinatus | reverse complement strand
GTTGGGGGACCCTAGTCCACTTGATGGAGGGGGGTCCTACCTGGGTTGGGGGGTGGATCCTATCCCCTGGGTTTTTGGGGGGTGGATCCCAGTCCACGTTTTGGGGGGGTGGATCCGTCCCCTGGTTTTGGAGGGGGGATCCCATTGTGGGTTTAAGGGTGGACCCCATCCCCTTTTGTTGGGGGTGGGCCCCCAGTCCCGGTTATGGAGGGGGGACCCTAGTCCATTGGTGTTGGAGGGTGGATCCTAGTCCACTGGTTTTGGAGGGTGAATCCTAGTCCATGGTTTTGGAGGGTGGATCCTAGTCCACTGGTTTTGGAGGGTGGATCCTAGTCCACTGGTTTTGGAGGGTGGATCCTAGTCCACTGTTTTGGAGGGTGGATCCTAGTCCACTGGTTTTGGAGGGTGGATCCTAGTCTGCTGGTGTTGAAGGGTGGACCCTAGTCCCCTTATGTTGGAGGGTGGGCCCTAGTCCACAGGTTATGGAGGGTGGACCCTAGTCCATTGGTGTTGGAGGGTGGATCCTAGTCCACTGGTTTTGGAGGGTGAATCCTAGTCCATGCTTTTGGAGGGTGGATCCTAGTCCACTGGTTTTGGAGGGTGGATCCTAGTCCACTGGTTTTGGAGGGTGAATCCTAGTCTGCTGGTGTTGAAGGGTGGATCCTAGTCCCCTTATGTTGGAGGGTGGGCCCTAGTCCACAGGTTATGGAGGGTGGACCCTAGTCCACTGGTGTTGGAGGGTGGATCCTAGTCCACTGGTTTTGGAGGGTGAATCCTAGTCCACTGGTTTTGGAGGGTGGATCCTAGTCCACTGATGTAGGATTGACCCTACTCCGCTGGTGTTGGAGGATGGACCCTAGTCCACAGGTTTGAGGGTGTATCTTAGTCCATTGGTGTTGGAGGGTGGAACCTAGTCCACTGCTTTTGGAGGGTAGATCCTAGTCTACTGCTGTTGGAGGATGGACCTTACTCCCCTTATGTTGGAGGTTGGACCCTAGTCCACTGGTGATGGACGGTGGATACTAGTCCACTTGTGTTGGATGATGAACCCTAGTCCACGTGTTGGTGGGTGGATCCTAGTCCCCTTTTGGTGGGTGGACCCTAGTCCACTGGTGTTTGATGAACTCTAGTCCACTGGTGTTAGAGGATGGACTGTAGTCCACTGGTGTTGGAGGGTGGATCCTAGTCAACTGGTGTTGGAGGGTGGATCCTAGTCCACTGGTGTTGGAGGGTGGACCCTAGTCCACAGGTTTTGGAGGGTGGACCCTAGTCCTCAGGTTTTGGAGGGTGGATCCTAGTCCACTGGTGTTGCAAGGTGGATCCTAGTCCACTGGTGTTGGAAGGTGGACTCTAGTCCACTTGTTTTGGTGGATGGCCCCTAGTCTTCTGGTGTTGGAGGGTGGACCCTAGTCCACTGGTGTTGGAGGATCGACCTTAGTCCACTGGTTTTGAAGGGTGGATCCTAGACCACTGGTGTTGGAGGGTGGATCCTAGTCCACTGGTGTTGGAGGGTGGATCCTAGTCCACTGGTGTTGGACGATGTGCCCTAGTCCCCTTACGGAGGGTGGACCCTAGTCCACATGTTTTTGAGGGTGGACCCTAGTCCACATGTTTTTGAGGATGGATCCTAGTCCACTGGTGTTGGAGGGTGGAACCTAGTCCATTGGTGTTGGAGGATGGACCCTAGTACTTTTTCGGAGGGTGGACCATAGTCCACTGGTGTTCGAGGGTGGAACCTAGTCTAGTGGTGTCGGAGGTTGGACCCTAGTCCTCTCGGGTTGGAGGATGGACCCTAGTCCACTCGTGTTGGAAGATGGACCCTAGTCCACTGGTGTTGGAGGATGGACCATAGTCCACTCGTTTTGGAGGATGGACCCAAGTCCACTGGTGTTGAAGGATGGACCCAAGTCCACAGATGTTCGAGCGTGGACCCAAATCCACGGCTGTCCGAGAGTGGACCTAAATCCACAGCTGTCCGAGCGTGGACCCAAGTCCACAGCTGTCCGAGGGTGGACCCAAATCGAAGGCTGTCCCAGCGTGGACCCAAGTCCACAGCTGTCCACGCGTGGACCCAAGTCCACAGCTGTCCGAGCGTGGACCCAAGTCCACAGCTATCCTAGCGAGGGCCCAAGTCCACAGCTATTCTAGCGAGGGCGCAAGTCCACAGCTATCCTAGCGAGGGCGCAAGTCCAAAGCTGTCCTAGCGAGGGCGCAAGTCCAAAGCTATCCTAGCGAGGGTGCAAGTCCATAGCTGCTCGGTCGTTGACCCAAGTCCACTGGTGTTGAAGGATGGACCCAAGTCCACAGATGTCCGAGCGTGGACCCAAATCCACGGCTGTCCGAGAGTGGACCCAAGTCCACAGATTTCCAAACGTGGACCCAAGTCCACAGCTGTCCGAGAGTTGACCCAAATCCACGGTTGCCCGAGTGTGGACCTATGTCCACAGCTATCCTTGCGAGGGTGCAAGTCCAAAGCTGTCCTAGCGAGGGCGCAAGTCCACAGCTATCCTACCGAGGGAGCAAGTCCATACCTGTTCGGTCGTGGACCCAAATCCACGGCTGTACGAAATTGGACCCAAGTCCATAGCTGTCCGAGCGTGGACCCAAGTCCACACCTTTCCGAGCGTGGACCCAAGTCCACAGCTTTCCGAGCGTGGACCCAAGTCCACAGGTGTCCGTGCATGGACCCAAATCTACGGCTGTTCAAGCGTGGACCCAAATCCACAGATGTCCGAGCGTGGACCCAAGTCCACAGCTGTCCGAGCGTGGACCCAAGTCCACAGCTGTCCGAGCGTGGACCCAAGTCCACAGCTGTCCGACGGTGGACCCAAATCCACAGCTTTCCGAGCGTGGACCCAAGTCCACAGCTTTCCGAGCGTGGACCCAAGTCCACAGCTGTCCGATCGTGGACCCAAATCTACGGCTGTCCGAGCGTGGACCTAATTCCACAGCTATCCTAGCGAGGGCCCAAGTCCACAGCTATCCTAGCGAGGGCGCAAGTCCAAAGCTATCCTAGCGAGGGCGCAAGTCCACAGCTATCCTAGCGAGGGCGCAAGTCCAAAGCTGTCCTAGCGAGGGCGCAAGTCCAAAGCTATCCTAGCGAGGGCGCAAGTCCATAGCTGCTCGGTCGTTGACCCAAGTCCACAGATGTCCGAGCGTGGACCCAAATCCACGGCTGTCCGAGAGTGGACCCAAGTCCACAGATTTCCAAACGTGGACCCAAGTCCACAGCTGTCCGAGAGTTGACCCAAATCCACGGTTGCCCAAGTGTGGACCTATGTCCACAGCTATCCTAGCGAGGGCGCAAGTCCTCAGCTATCCTAGCGAGGGCGCAAGTCCAAAGCTGTCCTAGCGAGGGCGCAAGTCCACAGCTATCCTACCGAGGGAGCAAGTCCATACCTGTTCGGTCGTGGACCCAAATCCACGGCTGTCCGAAATTGGACCCAAGTCCATAGCTGTCCGAGCGTGGACCCAAGTCCACACCTTTCCGAGCGTGGACCCAAGTCCACAGCTTTCCGAGCATGGACCCAAGTCCACAGGTGTCCGTGCATGGACCCAAATCTACGGCTGTTCAAGCGTGGACCCAAATCCACAGCTTTCCGAGCGTGGACCCAAGTCCACAGCTTTCCGAGCGTGGACCCAAGTCCACAGCTGTCCGATCGTGGACCCAAATCTACGGCTGTCTGAGCGTGGACCTAATTCCACAGCTATCCTAGCGAGGGCCCAAGTCCACAGCTATCCTAGCGAGGGCGCAAGTCCAAAGCTATCCTAGCGAGGGCGCAAGTCCACAGCTATCCTAGCGAGGGCGCAAGTCCAAAGCTGTCCTAGCGAGGGCGCAAGTCCAAAGCTATCCTAGCGAAGGCGCAAGTCCACAGCTGTCCAAGCGTGGACCCAAATCCACGGCTGTCCGAGCGTGGACCCAAGTTCACAGCTGTCCGAGGGTGGACCCACGTCCACAGCTGTCCGAGCGTGGACCCAAGTCCACAGCTGTCCGAGCGTGGACCCAAATCCACGGCTGTCCGAGCGTGAACCCAAGTCCACAGCTATCCTAGTGAGGGCCCAAGTCCACAGCTATCCTAGCGAGGGCGCAAGTCCAAAGCTATCCTAGCGAGGGCTTAGCGCTTCTTTTTGATTATAATAATAATATCCTAGCGAGGGCGCAAGTCCAAAGCTGTCCTAGCGAGGGCGCAAGTCCGCAGCTATTTTAGCGAGGGCGCAAGTCCATAGCTGTTCGGTCGTGGACCCAAATCCACGGCTGTCCGAGCGTGGACCCAAGTCCACAGCTGTCCGAGCGTGGACAACAGTCCACTGGTGTTGGAGGATGAACCCTAGTCCACTGGTGTTGGAGGATGAACCCTAGTCCACTGGTGTTGGAGGATGAACCTTAGTTGACTTGTGTTGTAGGGTGGAAATTAGTCCACTGGTGTTGGAGGGTGGAAATTAGTCCACTAGTGTGGAGGTGGAAATTGTCCACTGGTGTTGGAGGGTGGAAATTAGTCCACTGGTGTTGGAGGGTGGAAATTAGTCCACTGGTGTTGGAGGGTGGAAATTAGTCCACTGGTGTTGGAGGGTGGAAATTAGTCCACTGGTGTGTAGGGGAAATTAGTTCAACTGGTGTGGGAGGGTAGAAATTTAGTCCACTGGTGTTGGAGGGTGGAACCTAGTCCACTGGTGTTGGAGGATGAACCCTAGTTCACTCGTGTTGGAGGGTGGAAATTAGTCCACTGGTTTTGGAGGGTGGAACCTAGTCCACTGGTGTTGGAGGATGGAACCTAGTCCACTGGTGTTGGAGAGTGGACCCTAGTCCCCTTATGTTGGAGGATGGACCCTTGTCCACAGGTTTTGGAGGGTGGATCCTTGTCCACTGGTGTTGGAGGGTGGATCATGTCCACTGGTGTTGGAGGGTTCAATCTTCTAGTCACTTGTTGAAGGTTGACCTTAGGTCCACTAGCTGTTTGGAAGATGGACCCTAGTCCAATGGTGTTGGAGGATGGACTTTTGTCCCTTTGTTTTGAAGGGTGGATCCAAATCCACTGGTGTTGGAGGATGGAACCTAGTCCACTGGTGTTGAAGGGTGGACCCTAGTCCACTGATGTTGGAGGGCGGACCCTAGTCCACTGGTGTTGGAGGGTGGACCCTAATCCACTGGTGTTGGAGGATGGACTTTTGTCCCTTTGTTTTGAAGGGTGGATCCAAGTCCACTAGTGTTGGAGGATGGAACCTAGTCCACTGGTGTTGAAGGATGGACCCTAGGCCACTGGTGTTGGAGGGTGGGCCCTAGTCCACTGGTGTTGGAGGGTGGAACCTAGTCCATTGGTGTTGGAGGATGGACCCTAGTACTTTTTCGGAGGGTGGACCATAGTCCACTGGTGTTCGAGGGTGGAACCTAGTCTAGTGGTGTCGGAGGTTGGACCCTAGTCCTCTCGGGTTGGAGGATGGACCCTAGTCCACTCGTGTTGGAAGATGGACCCTAGTCCACTGGTGTTGGAGGATGGACCATAGTCCACTCGTTTTGGAGGATGGACCCAAGTCCACTGGTGTTGAAGGATGCGACCAAGACACAGATGTTTCGAGCGTGGACCAAATCCACGGCTGTCCGAGAGTGGACCTAAATCCACAGCTGTCCGAGCGTGGACCCAAGTCCACAGCTGTCCGAGGGTGGACCCAAATTGAAGGCTGTCCCAGCGTGGAACCAAGTCCACAGCTGTCCGCGCGTGGACCCAAGTCCACAGCTGTCCGAGCGTGGACCCAAGTCCACAGCTATCCTAGCGAGGGCCCAAGTCCACAGCTATCCTAGCGAGGGCGCAAGTCCAAAGCTATCCTAGCGACGGCGCAAGTCCAAAGCTACCCTAGCAACAGCGCAAGTCCAAAGCTATCCTAGTGAGGGCACAAGTCCATAGCTGTTCGGTCGTGGACCCAAGTCCACAACTGTCCGAGCGTGGACCCAATCCAAGCGTCCGGCGTGGACCCAAGTCCACAGCTTTCCGAGCGTGGAACCAAGTCCACAGCTGTCCGATCGTGGACCCTAATCTACGGCTGTCCGAGCGTGGACCTAATTCCACAGCTATCCTAGCGAGGGCCCAAGTCCACAGCTATCCTAGCGAGGGCGCAAGTCCACAGCTATCCTAGCGAGGGCACAAGTCCAAGCGATTCTAGCGAGGGGGCGGCAAGTCAAGCTATCCTAGCGAGGGCGCAAGTCCAAAGCTGTCCTAGCGAGGGGCGCAGGCCAAAGTATCCTAGCGAGGGTGCATGTCCATAGCCTGCTCGGTTGATTGACCCAAAGTCCACAGATGTCCGGCCGGTGGACCCAAATCCACGCTGTGCGAGATGGACCCAAGTCCACAGATTTTCCGAACGTGACCAAGTCCACAGCTGTGAGGGGTTGACCCACTCAATCACGGTTGCCCGAGTTGGACCTATGTCCACAGCTATCCTAGCGAGGGCGCAAGTCCTCAGCGATCCTATCGAGGGCGCAAGTCCACAGCTATCCATGACCGAGGGAGCAAGTCCATACCTGTTCGGTCGTGGACCCAAAATCCTCGGCTGTCCGAAATTGGACCCAAGTCCATAGGCTGTCGAGCGTGGACCAAGTCACACCTTTCCGGCGTGCGACCCAAATCCACAGCTTTCCGGAGCGTGGACCCAAGTCACAAGCTTTCCAAGGTGGACCCAAGTCACAGCTGTCCGATCATGGGACCCAAATCTACGGCTGTCGAGCGTGGACCTAAATTCCACTGCTATCCTAGCGAGGGCCCAAGTCCACAGCTATCCTAGCGAGGGCGGCAAGTCCAAAGCATATCCTGCGAGGGCAAGGTCCACAGCTATCCTAGCGTGGGCGCAAGTCCGAAAGCTGTATCTAGCGGGGAGCAGTCCCAAAGCTTATCCTAGTGATGGGCGCAAGTCCATAGCTGCTCGGTCGTTGACCCAAAGTCCACAGTGGTCCGCGCGTGACCAAATCCACGGCTGTCCGAAGAGTGGACCCAGTCCAGATTTCAAACGTGGACCCAAGTCCACAGATGTCCGAGAGTAGATCCCAAAATCACGGTTGCCCGAGTGTGCGACCTTGTCCACAAGCTATCCTAGCGAGGGCGCAAAGTTCCTCAGCTATCCACTAGCGAGGCGCTAAGTCCAAGCTGCTCCTAGCGAGGGCGCAAGTCCAAGCTATCACTACCGTGGGAGCAAAGTCCATACTGTCGGTTCTGGATCCCAAAATTCCACGGCTGTCCGAAATTGGACCCAAGTCCATAGCTGTCCGAGGTGGACCCAATTCCACAGCTTTCCGGAGCATGGACCCAAGTCTCGGTGTCGTGCATGGACCCAAATCTACGGCTGTTCAAGCGGGGACCCAAATCCAAAGATGTCCGAGCGCTGGATCCCAGTCCACAGCTGTCCGAGCGTGGACCAATGTCCACAGCTGTCCGCGGTGGAACCCAAATCCACAGCTTTCCGAGCGTGGACCCAAGTCCACAGCTCTTTCGAGCCGTGGACCAGTCCACCGCTTTCCGAGCGTGGACCAAGTTCCACAGCTGTCCGATCGGGGACCCAAATTCTACGCTGTCCGATCGTGGACCTAATTCCACAGCTATTCCTAGCGAGGGCCAAGTCCACTGCGATCCTAGCGAGGGCGCAAGTCCAAAGCTATCTTGCGAGGGCGCAAGTTTCCACAGCTATCCTAGCGAGGGGCCGCAAGTCCAAAGCTGACTAGCGTGGGCGCAAGTCCAAAGCTATCCTAGCGAGGGTGCAAGTCACTAGCTGCTCGGTCGTGACCCAAGTCCACAGATGTCCGAGCGTGGACCCAAATCCACGGGTTCGAGAGTGACCAAGTCCACAGCTTTCCGAACGTGGAACCAAGTCCACAGCTGTCGGAGAGTTGAACCAAAATCCTCGTTGCCGAGTGTGGACCTATGTCCACAGCTATCCTAGCGAGGGCGCAAGGCCTCAGCTAACCTAGCGAGGGCGCAATTCCAAAGCTGTCCTAGCGAGGGTGCAGTCCAAAGCTATCCTAGCGAGGCGCAAGTCCAACAAGCTGTCCGAGCGTGGCACCCAAATCTCAGCTTTCCCGAGCTTGGACCAAGTCACAGCTTTCCGAGCGTGGACCAAAGGCACAGCAGCTGTCCGATTCGTGGACCCGAATCTACGGCTGCTTCTGAGCGGGACCTAATTTCCACTGCTATCCTAGCGAGGGCCAGTCACAAGCGATCCTAGCGAGGGCGCAAGTCCAAAAGCTATCTAGCGAGGCGCAAGTCCACAGCTATCCTAGGCGAGGGCGCAAGTCCAAGCTGTCCTAGGAGGGCGCAAGTCAAGCTATTTTAGCGATGGCGCAAGTCCATAGCTGCTCGAGTCGTTAACCAAAGTCCACAGATGTCCGAGATGGTGGACCCAAATCCCACGGCTGTCCGAGAGTGGACCTAGTCCAAGATTTCCGAACGTTGGACCAAGTCACACAGCTGTCCGAGAGTTGACCCAGATCCAGGTTGCCGAGTGTGGACCTAGGTCAACAGCTATCTAGCGAGGGCGCAAGTCTCCAGCTATCCTGCGAGGCGCAGTCCAATGCTGTCCTTAGCGTGGGCGCAAGTCAAAGCTATCCTAGCGAGGGCGCTAGTCCACAGCTGTCGAGCGTGGACCCAAATCCACAGCTTTCCGAGCGTGGACCCAAATTCACAGCTTTCCGAGCATGGAACCCAAGTCCACAGAATTTCCGAACGTTGGACCAAGTCCACAGGATTTCGACGTGGACCCAAGTCCTCTAGCTATCCTGGGAGGGCGCAAGTCCAAAGCGGTCTAGCGTGGGCGCAAGTCACGCTATCTACCGAGGGAGGCAAGTCCATAACCTGTTCGACATGGACCCAAATCCTCGCAGTCCGATATTGGACCCAAGGGTCCATAGCTCCGAGCGTGGAACCCAGTCCACACCTTTCCGAGGCGTGGACCAAGTCCACAGCTTTCCGAGCGTGGAACCCAAGTCCTCAGCTGTCGAGAGTGGACCCAAGTTCAGGCTGTCCGAGCGTGGACCCAAGTTATCAGCGGTCCGAGCGTGGACACAACAGTCCACTGGTGTTGGAGATGAAACCCTCGTTCACTGGTGTTGGAGGGGATGAACCCTAGTCCCACTGGTGTTGGAGGATGAACCCTATTCACTGGTGTTGAGGATGAACCTTTAGTTGGTATCTTGTGTTGTAGTGGGAAATTGGCACTGGTGTTGGAGGGTGGAAATTAGTCCACGGGGGTTGGAGGTGGAAATAGTCCACTGGTGTTGGAGGGTGGGTAAATAGTCCTCACTGGTGTTGTGAGGGTTGGATATTAGTCCATGGTGTTGCGAGGGTGGGAAATTAGTCCACTGGTGTTGGAGGATGGAACCTAGTCTACTGGCGTTGAAGGATGGACCCTAGTCCACTGATGTTGAAGCATGGACCCTAGTCCACTGATGTTGAAGCATGGACCCTAGTCCACTGATGTTGAAGGATGGACCCTAGTCCACTGATGTTGAAGGATGGACCCTAGTCCACTTTTTTTTTTGATGTTGAGCATGGACCCTAGTCCACTGATGTTGAAGGATGGACCCTAGTCCACTGATGTTGAAGGATGGACCCTAGTCCACTGATGTTGAAGGATGGACCCTAGTCCACTGATGTTGAAGCATGGACCCTAGTCCACTGATGTTGAAGGATGGACCCTAGTCCACTGATGTTGAAGATGGGACCTAGTCACTTGATGTTGAAGGATGGACCCTAGTCCACTGATGTTGAAGCATGGACCCTAGTCCACTGATGTTGAAGGATGGACCCTAGTCCACTGATGTTGAAGCATGGACCCTAGTCCACTGATGTTGAAGGATGGACCCTAGTCCACTGATGTTGAAGCATGGACCCCCCCCCCCCCCCCCATAGTACACTGATGTTGAAGCATGGACCCTAGTCCACTAGTGTTGGAGAGTGGACCCTAGTCCCCTTATGTTGGAGGGTGGACCCTAGTCCACTGATGTTGAAGCATGGACCCTAGTCCACTGATGTTGAAGGATCACGGACCTAGTCCACCATGTTGAACATGGTCACTAGTCCCCACTGATGTTGAAGGATGGACCCTAGTCCACTGATGTTGAAGCATGGACCCTAGTCCACTGATGTTGAAGGATGGACCCTAGTCCACTGATGTTGAAGCATGGACCCTAGTCCACTGATGTTGAAGCATGGACCCTAGTCCACTAGTGTTGGAGAGTGGACCCTAGTCCCCTTATGTTGGAGGGTGGACCCTAGTCCACTGATGTTGAAGCATGGACCCTAGTCCACTAGTGTTGGAGAGTGGACCCTAGTCCCCTTATGTTGGAGGGTGGACCCTTAGTCCATGGCGTTGAAGGATGGACCCTAGTCCACTAGTGTTGGAGAGTGGACCCTAGTCCCCTTATGTTGGAGGGTGGATCCTAGTCCACATGTTTTGGAGGGTGAATCCTAGTCCACTGCTGTTGGAGGGTGGATCCTAGTTCACTTGTGAACTAGGATAAACTAGGGGGTTTATCCTAGTTTCCTTCTGGAGAATGGACCCTAGTCCACTGGTTTTGGAGGGTGGATCCTAGTCCACGTGTTGGAGGGTGGACCCTAGTCCACTGGTTTTGGGGGGTTTATCCTAGTTCCCTTCTGGTGAATGGACCCAAAATCCACTTGTTTTGGTGGATGGACCCTAGCCTTCTGGTGTTGGAGGCGGAAGGGGGTGGGGGGAGGGTGGACCCTAGTCCACTGGTGTTGGAGGGTGGACCGTAGTCCACTTTTTTGGAGGGGTTTATCCTATTCCCTTCTGGAAAATGGACCCTAGTAGACTGCTGTTGGAGGGTGGATCCTAGTCCACTTGCTGCTTGGAGGGTTGATCTTGACACTGGTGTTGGAGGGGGATCTAGTCCATGGTGTTGGTCGCTGGGAACCTAGTCCCCTTATGGAGGGTGGATTCTAGTCACATGTTTTTTTTTTTTCTTTTTGTTTTTGAGGGTGGATCCTAGTCCACTGGTGTTGGAGGGTGGAACCTAGTCCACTGGTGTTGGAGGATGGACCCTTGTCTTTTTTGGGAAGGTGGACCCTAGTCCACTGGTGTTGGAGGGTGGAACCTAGTCTAGTGGTGTCGGATGATGGGCACTAGTCCACTGGTGTTGGAAGATGGACCCTAGTCCACTGGTGTTGGAGGATGGACCTTAGTCCACAGCTGTCCGAGCGTGGACCCAAATCCACAGCTGTCCAAGCGTGGACCCAAGTACACAGCTGTCCGAGCGTGGACCCAAATCCACAGCTGTCCGAGAGTGGACCCAAGTCCACAGATGTCCGATCGTGGACCCAAGCCCACAGATGTCCGAGCGTGGACCCAAATCTGCGACTGTTCCAGCTTGGACCTAAGTCCACACCTATCCTAGCGAGGGCCCAAGTCCACAGCTATCTTAGCGAGGGCGCAAGTCCAAAGCTGTCCTAGCGAGGGCGCAAGTCCGTAGCTATCCTTAGGAGGGCGCAAGTCCATAGCTGTTCAGTCGTGGACCCAAGTCCACAGCTGTCCGAGCGTGGACCCAAATCCACAGCTTTCCGAGCGTGGACCCAAGACCACAGGTGCTCGAGCGTGGACCCAAATCTACGGCTGTCCGAGCGTGGACCTAATTCCACAGCTATCCAAGCGAGGGCCCAAGTCCACAGCTATCCTAGCGAGGGCGCAAGTCCGCATCTATCCTAGCGAGGGCGCAAGTCCATACCTATTCGGTCATGGACCCAAATCCACGGCTGTCCGAAATTGGACCTAATTCCACAGCTATCCTATCGAGGGCCCAAGTCCTCTATCCTAGCGAGGGCGCAAGTCCAAAGCTATCCTAGCTAGGGCGCAATTCCACAGCTATCCTTGCGATGGCGCAAGTCCAAAGCTGTCCTAGCGAGTGCGCAAGTCCAAAGCTATCCTAGCGAAGGCGCAAGTCCACAGCTGTCCAAGCGTGGACCCAAATCCACGGCTGTCCGAGCGTGGACCCAAGTTCACAGCTGTCCGAGCGTGGACCCACGTCCACAGCTGTCCGAGCGTGGACCCAAGTCCACAGCTGTCAGAGCGTGGACCCAAATCCACGGCTGTCCGAGCGTGAACCCAAGTCCAAAGCTGTCCTAGCGAGGGCCCAAGTCCACAGCTATCCTAGCGAGGGCCCAAGTCCACAGCTATCCTAGCGAGGGCGCAAGTCCAAAGCTATCCTAGCGAGGGCTTAGCGCTTCTTTTTGATTATAATAATAATATCCTAGCGAGGGCGCAAGGTCCAATGCTGTCCTAGCGAGGGCGCAAGTCCGAACAGCTTTTTAGCGAGGGCGCAAGTCCATATCTGTTCGGTCGGGGGACCAAATCCACGCTGTCGAGGTGGACCAAGTCCACAGCTGTCCGAGCGGGACAACAGTCCACTGGTGTTGGAGGATGAACCCTAGTCCACTGGTGTTGGAGGATGAACCCTAGTCCACTGGTGTTGGAGGATGAACCTTAGTTGACTTGTGTTGTAGGGTGGAAATTAGTCCACTGGTGTTGGAGGGTGGAAATTAGTCCACTGGTGTTGGAGGGTGGAAAGTAGTCACTGGTGTTGGAGGGGGGAATAGTCCACTGGGGTGGGAGGGTGGAAATTAGTCCACTGGTGTTGGAGGGTGGAAATTAGTCCACTGGTGTTGTAGGGTGGAAATTAGTCCACTGGTGTTGGAGGGTAGAAATTAGTCCACTGGTGTTGGAGGGTGGAACCTAGTCCACTGGTGTTGGAGGATGAACCCTAGTTCACTCGTGTTGGAGGGTGGAAATTAGTCCACTGGTTTTGGAGGGTGGAACCTAGTCCACTGGTGTTGGAGGATGGAACCTAGTCCACTGGTGTTGGAGAGTGGACCCTAGTCCCCTTATGTTGGAGGATGGACCCTTGTCCACAGGTTTTGGAGGGTGGATCCTTGTCCACTGGTGTTGGAGGGTGGTCCTTAGTCCACTGGTGTTGGAGGTTCAACTCTAGTCCACTTGTTGAAGGTTGAACCTTAGTCCACTAGTGTTGGAAGATGGACCCTAGTCCAATGGTGTTGGAGGATGGACTTTTGTCCCTTTGTTTTGGAGGGTGGATCCAAATCCACTGGTGTTGGAGGATGGAACCTAGTCCACTGGTGTTGAAGGGTGGACCCTAGTCCACTGATGTTGGAGGGCGGACCCTAGTCCACTGGTGTTGGAGGGTGGACCCTAATCCACTGGTGTTGGAGGATGGACTTTTGTCCCTTTGTTTTGAAGGGTGGATCCAAGTCCACTAGTGTTGGAGGATGGAACCTAGTCCACTGGTGTTGAAGGATGGACCCTAGGCCACTGGTGTTGGAGGGTGGACCCTAGTCCACTGGTTTTGGAGGGTGGATCCTAGTCCACTGGTGTTGGAGGGTGGGCCCTAGTCCACTGGTTTTGGGGGGTGGACCCTAGTCCACTGGTGGAGAGTGGACCCTAGTCCCCTTATTTTGGAGGGTGGACCCTATTCCACAGGTTTTGGAGGGTGGGTCCTAGTAGACTGCTGTTGGAGGACGGACCTTAGTCCACTGGTGTTGGAGAGTGGATCCTAGTCCACTGGTGTTGCAGGGTGGATCCCAGTCCACTTTTTTTGGAGAGTGGACCCTAGTCCACTGGTTTTGAAGGATGGACCTTAGTCCACTTGTGTTGGAGGATGGACCCTAGTCCACTGGTGTTGGAGGATGGACCCAAGTCCGTGGTGTTGGAGGCTGAGACCCTTTCCGACTGGTGTTGGAGGGTGGATCCTAGTCCACTGGTGTTGGACGATGGAACCTAGTCTAGTGGTGTTGGAGGATGGACCCTAGTCCACTGGTGTTGGAGGATGGACCCTAGTCCGCTGGTGTTGGAGGCTGGACCTTAGTCCACTGGTGTTGGAGGGTGGATCCTAGTCCACTGGTGTTGCAGGGTGGACCCTAGTCCACTGGTGTTGGATGGTGGACCCTAGTCCATTGGTGTTGTAGGGTGGATCCTAGTCCACTGGTGTTGGAGGATGGATCTTAGTCCACTGGTGTTGGAGGATGGATCCTAGTCCACTGGTGTTGGAGGGTGGATCCTAGTCCACTGGTGTTGCAGGGTGGATCCTAGTCCTCTTTTTTGGAGGATGGACCCTAGTCCACTGGTTTTGGAGTGTGGATCCTAATCCACTGGTTTTGGGTGGTTTATCCTAGTTGCCTTCTGGTGAATGGACCCAAAGTCCACTTGTTTTGGTGGATGGACCCTAGTCTACTGGTGTTGGAGGGTGGACCCTAGTCCACTGGTGTTGGAGGGGTCGGGGGGCGTGGACCGTATGACCACTGTGTTTTTGGGGGTTTATCCTAGTTCCCTTCTGGAGAATGGACCCTAGTAGACTGGTTTTGGAGGGTGGATCCTAGTCCACTGCTGTTGGAGGGTGGATCCTAGCCCACTGGTGTTGGAAGGTGGATCCTAGTCCACTGGTGTTGGAGGGTGGAACCTAGTCTAGTGAAGGATGGATCCTAGTCCATTGGAGTTAGAGGATGGACCCTAGTCCACTGGTGTTGGAGGATGGACCCTAGTCCACTGGTGTTGGAGGATGGACCTTAGTCCACTGGTGTTGCAGGGTGGATCCTAGTCCACTGGTGTTGGAGGGTGGACCCTAGTCCACTGGTGTTGGAGAGTGGACCATAGTCCACTGGTGTTGGAGGATGGACCTTAGTCCACTGGTGTTGTAGGGTGGATCCTAGTCCACTGGTGTTGGTGGGTGGATCCTAGTCCACTGGTGTTAGACGATGGACCCTAGTCCCCTTATGCAGGGTGGACCCTAGTCCACACGTTTTTGAGGGTGGATCCTAGTCCATTGCTGTTGGAGGGTGGATCCTAGTTCACTTGTGAACTAGGATAAACTAGGGGGTTTATCCTAGTTTCCTTCTGGAGAATGGACCCTAGTCCACTGGTTTTGGAGGGTGGATCTAGTCCAGTGTTGGAGGGTGGCGCTAGTCCCATGGTTTCGCTGGGGTTTATCCTAGTTCCATTCTGGTGAATGGACCCAAAATCCACTTGTTTTGGTGGATGGACCCTAGCCTTCTGGTGTTGGAGGGTGGACCCTAGTCCACTGGTGTTGGACTTAGGGTGGAACCGTTTAGTCCACCTTTTTTGGAGGGTTTATCCTATTCCCTTTGGACAATATGGACACTAGTAGGACTGCTGTTGTGAGGGTGGAATCCTCGTCCCACTGTGTTGGAGGGTGGATCCTAGCCACTGGCTGTAGGAGGGTGGATCCTAGTCCAATGGTGTTGGACGATGGACCCTAGTTCCCCTTTTGGAGGGTGGATCCTAGTCCACATGTTTTTGAGGGTGGATCCTAGTCCACTGGTGTTGGAGGGTGGAACCTAGTCCACTGGTGTTGGGTGGATGGACCCTTGCTTTTTTTGGGAGGTGGACCCTTGTCCACTTGTTGGAGGGTGGAACCTAGTCTCTAGTGGTTGTCGGAGAATGATGGGCACTAGTCCACCTGGTGTTGGAAAGTGTGACCCTAGTCCACTGGTTTGGAGGATGGACTTAGTCCACAGCTGTTCCGAGCATGGACCCAAATCCACAGCTGTCCAAGCGTGGACCCAAGTACACAGCTGTCCGAGCGTGGACCCAATCACAGCTGTCCGAGAGTGGACCCAAGTCCACAAGAAGTCCGATCGTGGAACCTAGCCCTCTGATGTCCGTGCGTGGACCCCAAATCTGCGACTGTTCAGCTTGGCCTAAGTCCACACATATCCTAGCGTGGGCCCCAAGTCCACAGCTATCTTAGCGAGGGCGCAAGTCAAAGCTGTCTAGCAGGAGGGGCGCGTCGGGCGCAAGTCCGTAGCTATCCTTAGGACGGGCGCTAGTCCATTGTCTGTTCAGTCGTGGACCAAGTCCACAGCACAACTGTCCGAGCGGGCCCAACTCCACAGCTTTCGAGCGTGGACCCAAGACCAAAGTGCTCGAGCCGTGGACCCTATATTACGGCTGTCCGAGAGCGTGGACCTAATTCCACAGCTATCCAACGCGAGGGCCGAGTCCACAGCTATCCTTAGGCGAGGGCGCAAGTCCGATCATATCCGAGCGATGGGCGCAAGTCCATACCTATTCGGGTCATGGACACCAAATCCACGGCTGTCCGATATTGGACTAATTTCCACAGCTTTCCTATCGAGGGCCCAAGTCCTCTAATCCGAGCGAGGGGGCCGCCGGGCCGCCGGGGGGCGCATAGTCCCCAAAGCTATCCTAAGCTAGGGGCGCAATTTTCCATAGCTATCCTTGCGAAGAAGCCGCGCAAGTCCAAAGCTGTACCTAGCGACCACTTCAAAAGTGCGCAAGTCAAAGCTATACTTGCGAAGGGCGCAAGTCCACAGCTGTCCAAGCGTGTACCCAAACCACGGCTGTCCGAGGTTGGACCCAAGTTCCACAGCTGTCCGAGCGGGACCCACGTCCACAGCTGTCCGAGCGTGGACCCAAGGTCCAACAGCTGTCCGAGCGTGGACCAATTTCCGGCTGTCCGTGCGGAACACAAGTCCCCAACTGTCCTTCCGCGAAGGGCACAAGTAAGTTCACAGCTTTCCTAGCCGAGGGCCCAAGTCCACTGCTATCTAGCGAGGGCGCAAAGTCCGAAGCTATCCTAGCGAGGGCTAGCCGCTTCTTTTTGATTATGATATTATCATAGGAGGGCGCAGTCAAGCTGTCATAGCGAGGGCGCAAGTCACGCAGCTATTTTTGCGAGGGCGCAAGTCCATAGGGTTCGGTCGTGGACCAAATCCACGGCTGTACGAGCGTGGACCCAAAGTCCACAGCTGTCGAGCGTGGACACAGTCACTTGTGGTTGGAGGATGAACCCTTGTCACTTGGTGTTGGAGGATGAACCATAGTCACGGGTGTTGGTGGATGAACATTAGTTGACTTGTGTCTGTTAGGGTGGAAATTAGTCCACTGGTGATGGAGGGTGGAGGAAATTGTCCACTGAGTGTTTGGAGCGGTGGAAATTAGTCCACTGGTGTTGGAGGTGGTTATTAGTCCACTGGTGTTGGAGGGTGGAAAAATAGTCACTGGTTTTGGAGGGTGGACATTAGTCCAACTGGTGTTGTAGGGTGGGAATTGTCCACTGGTGTGAGGGTAGAAAATTATGGTCCACTGGTGTTGGAGGGTGGAACCTAGTCCACTGGTGTTGGAGGATGACCGTTGTTTAGTTCACTCGTGTTGGAGGGTGGAAATTAGTCCACTGGTTTTGGAGGGTGGAACCTAGTCCACTGGTGTTGGAGGATGGAACCTAGTCCACTGGTGTTGGAGAGTGGACCCTAGTCCCCTTATGTTGGAGGATGGACCCTTGTCCACAGGTTTTGGAGGGTGGATCCTTGTCCACTGGTGTTGGAGGGTGGATCCTAGTCCACTGGTGTTGGAGGTTCAACTCTAGTCCACTTGTTGAAGGTTGAACCTTAGTCCACTAGTGTTGGAAGATGGACCCTAGTCCAATGGTGTTGGAGGATGGACTTTTGTCCCTTTGTTTTGAAGGGTGGATCCAAATCCACTGGTGTTGGAGGATGGAACCTAGTCCACTGGTGTTGAAGGGTGGACCCTAGTCCACTGATGTTGGAGGGCGGACCCTAGTCCACTGGTGTTGGAGGGTGGACCCTAATCCACTGGTGTTGGAGGATGGACTTTTGTCCCTTTGTTTTGAAGGGTGGATCCAAGTCCACTAGTGTTGGAGGATGGACCTTGTCCACTGGCTGTTGGAAGGATATGGGACCCTAGGCCACTGGTGTTGGAGGAGGTGGACCCTTGTCAATGTTTGGGAGGGTGGATCGAGTCCACTGGTGTTGGAGGGTGGGGCCCTAGTCCACTGGTTTTGGGGGGTGGACCCTAGGTCCAATGTGTGGGAGTGGCCCTAGTCCCTTAATTTTGGAGGGTGGACCCTATTCCACAGGTTTTGGAGGGTGGGTCCTAGTAGACTGCTGTTGGAGGACGGACCTTAGTCCACTGGTGTTGGAGAGTGGATCCTAGTCCACTGGTGTTGCAGGGTGGATCCCAGTCCACTTTTTTTGGAGAGTGGACCCTAGTCCACTGGTTTTGAAGGATGGACCTTAGTCCACTTGTGTTGGAGGATGGACCCTAGTCCACTGGTGTTGGAGGATGGACCCTAGTCCGCTGGTGTTGGAGGCTGGACCCTAGTCCGCTGGTGTTGGAGGGTGGATCCTAGTCCACTGGTGTTGGACGATGGAACCTAGTCTAGTGGTGTTGGAGGATGGACCCTAGTCCACTGGTGTTGGAGGATGGACCCTAGTCCGCTGGTGTTGGAGGTGGTACCTTAGTTCCACTGGTGTTGGAGGGTTGATCTGTCCTCTGGTGTTGCAGGTGTGGACCCTAGTCAACTGGTGTTGGATGGTGGACCTAGTCCATTTGGTGTTGTTGGTGGTTCTAGGTCCATGTGTTGGAGGTGGATCTTAGTCCATGGTGTTGGAGATGGATCCTAGTCCACTGGTGTTGGAGGGTGGATCCTAGTCCACTGGTGTTGCAGGGTGGATCCTAGTCCTCTTTTTTGGAGGATGGACCCTAGTCCACTGGTTTTGGAGTGTGGATCCTAATCCACTGGTTTTGGGTGGTTTATCCTAGTTGCCTTCTGGTGAATGGACCCAAAGTCCACTTGTTTTGGTGGATGGACCCTAGTCTACTGGTGTTGGAGGGTGGACCCTAGTCCACTGGTGTTGGAGGGTGGACCGTAGACCACTGGTTTTTGGGGGTTTATCCTAGTTCCCTTCTGGAGAATGGACCCTAGTAGACTGGTTTTGGAGGGTGGATCCTAGTCCACTGCTGTTGGAGGGTGGATCCTAGCCCACTGGTGTTGGAAGGTGGATCCTAGTCCACTGGTGTTGGAGGGTGGAACATAGTCTAGTGAAGGATGGATCCTAGTCCATTGGAGTTAGAGGATGGACCCTAGTCCACTGGTGTTGGAGGATGGACCCTAGTCCACTGGTGTTGGAGGATGGACCTTAGTCCACTGGTGTTGCAGGGTGGATCCTAGTCCACTGGTGTTGGAGGGTGGACCCTAGTCCACTGGTGTTGGAGAGTGGACCATAGTCCACTGGTGTTGGAGGATGGACCTTAGTCCACTGGTGTTGTAGGGTGGATCCTAGTCCACTGGTGTTGGTGGGTGGATTCCTAGTCCACTGGTGTTAGACGATGGACCCTAGTCCCCTTATGCAGGGTGGACCCTAGTCCACACGTTTTTGAGGGTGGATCCTACTCCACTGGTGTTGGAGGGTGGACCCTAGTCCACTGGCGTTGGAGGGTGGAACCTAATCCACTGGTGTTGGAGGGTGGAACCTAGTCTAAATGGCGTTGGAGGGTGGAACCTAATCACTGTGTGTTTGGGGGGGAGGGGTGGAACCTAGTATAGTGTGTGGAGGATGGGTTCTAGTCAACTGGTGTTGGAGGATGGACCCCTAGGTCCACTGTCGGTGTTGGAGGGATGGACCCTAGTCCACTGGTGTGCGTGGTTGGACCTTAGGTCCACTGGTGTTGGAGGGTGGGATCCTAGTCACTGGTGTTGACAGGGTGGATCCTAGTCCACTTTTTTGGAGGGTGGTCCCTAGTCCCTGGGTTGGAGGGTGGACCCTTAGGTTACTGTGTTGGTGGATGGGCCTTAGTCCACCTGGTAAGTGTTGTTGGGTGGATCCTAGTTCATGGTGTGGAGTGTGATCATAGTCCACTGGTGTTAGACGATGGGACCCCTTGTCCCCTTTTGGGGGGTGGACCCTAGTCCACTAACGTTTTTGAGGGTGGATCCTAGGCCACTGGTGTTGTTGGAGGGTGTGGACCCCTAGTCACACTGGTGCATAGTGTTGGGTGGTTGGGACCCTTGTCCTTTTTTGGAGGGTGGACCCTAGTCCACTGCGTGATTGGGATGGAGGGCCCTCTAGTCCACAGTTGTCCGAGCGTTGGACCAAGTCCACAGTTGTCCGAGCGTGGACCCAAATCCACGGCCTGTCCGAGCGTGGTCCACAAGTCCACAGTATTTTAAATAGGCCCAAGTCCACAGCTATCCTAGCGGAGGGCGCAAGTCCAAAGCTATCCTAGCCGATGGGCGCAAGACCAAAGCTGTCCTAGCAAGCAGTATTTGCGCAAGTCCGTAACTATCCTAGCTAGGCGCTAGTCATAGCTGTTCGGGTCGTGGACCCAAATCCATGGCGTCCGGAGCGTGGACCCTTGTCCCAGCTGTCCGGCGTGGACCCAAATCCACAGCTGTCCGGTCGTGGACCCAAGTCCAACAGCTGTCCAGTGTGGACCCAAGTCCACAGCTGTCCGATCGTGGACCCAACATAGTCCACAGGTGTCCGAGCGTGGACTCAAATCTACGACTGGCCGGAGCTTGGACCAAGTCCTCAGCTTTCCTAAGCGAGGGCCAAGGTCCAAGCTTCCTACAGAGGGGCGCAAGTCCACAAGTATCTAGCGAGGGCGCAAGTATACAGCTATCCTAGCGAGGGCGCATAGTCCAAAGGTGTCCTTATCGAAGGGCGCAAGTCCCAAAAAAAATGCTATCCTAAGCGACGGGCGCAAGTCCATAGCTGTTCGGTCGTTGACCCAAGTCCACAGCTGTCCGAGCGTGGACCCAAGTCCACGGCTGTCCGAGAGTGGACCCAAGTCCACAGCTTTCCGAACGTAGACCCAAGTCCACAGCTGTCCGAACTTGGACCTAAATCCACGGCTGTCCGAGTTTGGACCCGAGTCCACAGCTATGCTAGCGGGGGCCCAAGTCCACAGCTATCCTATCGAGGGCGCAAGTCCAAAGCTGTCCTAGCGAGGGCGCAAGTCCATAGCTATTCTAGCGAGGACCCAAGTCCATAGCTGTTCGGTCGTGGACCCAAATCCACGGCTGTCCGATAGTGGACCCAAGTCCGCAGATTTCCGAATGTGGACCCAAATCAACAGCTGTCCGTGCGTGGACCCAAGTCACAGAGTCTGAAGCGTGACCAAGTCCACAGCTGTCCGAGCGTGGACCCAAGTCCACAGCTGTCCGAGGTGGACCCAAGTCCACAGCTGTCGAGACGTGGACTAACAAGTACACAGCTGTACGAGCGTTGACCATGGTCCACAAGCGGTCCGGCGTGGAACCCAAATCCACGGCTGTCACCGAGAGTCGGACCCAAGTCCACAGCTGTCCGACCGTGGACCAAAGTCCACAGCTGTCCAACCGTGGACCCAAATCCACAGCTGTCCGACCGTGGACCCAAATCCACGGCTGTCCGAGCGTGAACCCAAGTCCAAAGCTATCTAACGTGGGCGCATGTCACATTGCTTTCCATAGCGAGGCCCGCAGTCCAAAGCTGTCCTTACGCGATGGCGCATGTGTCGCTGGCTATCCTAGCGAGGGCGCAAGTCCATAGCTGTTCGGTCGTGGACCCAAATCCATGGCTGTCCGAGCGTGGACCCAAGTCCACAGCTGTCTGAGCGTGGACCCAAGTCCACAGCTGTCCGAGCGTGGGCCCAAGTCCACAGCTGGCCGAGTGTGAGCCCAAGTCTACACCTGTGCGAGCGTGGACCCAAGTAAACAGCTGTCCGGGCGTGGACCCTAGTCCACTGGTGTTGGAGGATGGTCCCTAGTCCACAGGTGTTCGAGAATGGATCCTAGTCCACAGGTGTTGGAGGATGGTCCTTAGTCCACGGTTGTTGGAGGGTGGTAACTAGGTGTTGGAGGATGAACCCTAGTTCACTGGTGTTGTATGATGGACGCTAGTCTATTGGTCTTGGATGGTGAATCTTAGTGCTCTGGTGTTGGAGGATGGACCCTAGTTCACTGGTGTTGGAGGGTGGAAATTAGTTCACTGGTGTTGGAGGGTGGAAATTAGTCCACTGGTGTTGGAGGGTGGAAACTAGTCCACTGGTGTTGACGGGTGGAAAATTGTTCCACTAGTGTTGGTGGTGGAAATTAGTCCACTAAGAGAGGAAAGATGTACCCTAGTCCATGGGTGTTGGGAGAAGTGACCCTTGTCCACAGGTATTGGAACTGTGGATCCTAGTCAACTGGTGTGGAGGATGGCCATAGTCATGGTGTTGGTTGGGTGGACCCTAGTCCATGGTGTTGGATGGGTTGACTTAGTCCACTGGTGTTGGATGGTGGCCCTAGTTCCCCTTATGTTGGAGGATGGTACCTTGTCCACAGGTTTTTGGAGGAGTCTGGATCCTTGTCCACTGGTGTTGGAGGGTGGATCCTAGTCCACTGGTGTTGGAGGTTCAACTCTAGTCCACTTGTTGAAGGTTGAACCTTAGTCCACTAGTGTTGGAAGATGGACCCTAGTCCAATGGTGTTGGAGGATGGACTTTTGTCCCTTTGTTTTGAAGGGTGGATCCAAATCCACTGGTGTTGGAGGATGGAACCTAGTCCACTGGTGTTGAAGGGTGGACCCTAGTCCACTGATGTTGGAGGGCGGACCTAGGTCCACTGGTGTTGGAGGGTGGACACTAATCCCACTGGTGTTGCGAGGATGGACTGTTGTCCCTTGTTTTGATGGGTGATCCTAAGTCCACTAGTGTTGGATGATGGAACGTAGTCCACTGGTGTTGAAGGATGGACCCTAGGCCACTGGTGTTGGAGGGTGGACCCTAGTCCACTGGTTTTGGAGGGTGGATCCTAGTCCACTGGTGTTGGAGGGTGGGCCCTAGTCCACTGGTTTTGGGGGGTGGACCCTAGTCCATGGTGGAAGAGAGTGGTGGACCCTAGTCCCCTTATTTTGGAGGGTGGACCCTATTCACAGGTTTTGGGAGGTGTGGGTCCTAGTAGACTGCTGTTGGAGGGACGGACCTTAAGTAGACTGGGTGTTGGAGGAGTGGATCCTAGTCCATGGTGTTGTACAGGGAGGTGGATCCCAGTATCCACTTTTTTTGGAGAGTGGACCCTAGTCCACTGGTTTTGAAGGATGGACCTTAGTCCACTTGTGTTGGAGGATGGACCCTAGTCCACTGGTGTTGGAGGATGGGACCTTGTCGTGGGTGTTGGTGTTGGAGGCTGGACCCTAGTCCGCTGAGTGTATGTTGGAGGGTGGATCCTAGTCCACTGGTGTTGGACGATGGAACCTAGTCTAGTGGTGTTGGAGGATGGACCCTAGTCCACTGGTGTTGGAGGATGGACCCTAGTCCGCTGGTGTTGGAGGCTGGACCTTAGTCCACTGGTGTTGGAGGGTGGATCCTAGTCCACTGGTGTTGCAGGGTGGACCCTAGTCCACTTGGGTGTTGGATGGTGGACCCTAGTCCATTGGTGTTGTAGGGTGGATCCTAGTCCACTGGTGTTGGAGGGTGGATCTTAGTCCCTGGTGTTTGGAGGATGGATCCTAGGTCCCTACTGGTGTTTGGGGTGTTGGAGGGTGGATCTAGTCCATGGTGTGGAGGGTGGGTCCTATGTCCTCTTTTTGGTGGATGGACCCTAGTCCCACTGTTTTGGAGAGTCTGTGGATCTTAATCCACTGGTTTTGGGTGGTTTATCCTAGTTGCCTTCTGGTGACATGGACCAAAGTCATTGTTTTGGTAGGTGTACCCTAGTCTAATGCGTGTTGGAGCGGTGGGACCCTCTCCTAGTCCAACTGGTGTGTGTGGGTGGACGTAGACACTATGGTTTTTGGGGGTTTTACCTAGTTCCCTTCTGGAGCAAGAATGGACCCTAGTAGATGGGTTTTGGAGGGTGGATCCTTGTCCACTGCTGTTGGTGGGGTGGATCCTTGCCCACTGGTGTGGAAAGGTGGATCCTTGTCCACTGGTGTTGGAAGGGTGGAACCATAGTTAGTGAAGGATGGATATAGTCCATTGGGAGTTAGTTAGAGGATGGACCTAGTCCACTGGTGTTGGTGGGGTTGGACCCTAGTCACACTGGTGTTGGAGGTTGGACCTTAGTACACTGGTGTTTGCAGGGTGGATCCTAGATCCACTCGGTTGTTGGAGGGTGTGACCTGTCCACTGGTGTGGGGAGATGTGGCCATAGGTCACTGGTGGTGGAGGTTGGTACCGTAGTCCAATGGTTGTAGGGGTGTGATCTTAGTCCACTGGTGTAGGTGGGTGAGATCCTTAGTCAAATGGTGTTTGACGATGGGGGACCTAGTCCTTATGCAGGGTGAGTCCTAGTCCACACGTTTTTGAGCGGTGGATCCTACTCCAATGGTGTTGGAGGGTGGACCCTAGTCAACTGGCGTTGGAGGGTGGACCTAATCCACTGGTGTGTTGGAGGGTGTAACATAGTATAGTGGTGGAGGATGGATCCTGTCCATGGAGTTGGAAGTTGGAGGATTGGACCCTAGTCCACTGGTGTGGTAGGGATGGACCATTTTAGTCCACTTGTGTGTTGGGAGGATGACCCTAGTCCACTGGTGTTGGAGGGTGATCCTAGTCCACTGGTGTTGCAGGGTGGATCCTAGTCAATTTTTTGGAGGGTGGGACCCTAGTCCCAACTGGTGTTGGAGGGTGGGACCTAGTTCTATGGTGGTTGGAGGATGGGCCTTAGTCCATGGTGTTGTGGGTGGATTCCTGTCCTTGGTGTTGGGAGTGTGGATCCTAGTTCCATGGTGTTTGACCGATGGACCTAGTCCCCTTATGAGGTTGGACCTAGTCCACCACGTTGTTTTTGAGGTGGATCCTAGTCCCTGGTGTGTTGGAGGGTGGACCCTAGTCCATGGTGTTGGAGGATGGCCTTGGTCCTTTTTTGGAGGGTGGGACCCTAGTCCACTGGTGTTGGAGGATGGCCTCTAGTCCACTGTTGTCCGAGAGTGGCCCAAGTCCACAGTTGTCCGTGCGTGGACCCAAAATCCACGGCCTTTGTCCGAGCGTGAGACCCAAGGTCCACACGCTTATTCTAAACTAGGGCCCAAGTCCACAGCTATCCTAGCGAGGGCGCAATGTCCTAAAGCTATCCTAGCGAGGGGGCGCAAGTCCAAGCTGTCCTAGAATTGCGGCAATCGTAGCTATCCTGCTAGGGCGCAAAGTCCCATAGCTGTTGGTCGTGGACCCAAATCCATGGCTGTCCGAGCGTGGACCCATGTCCACAGCTGTCCGAGCGTGGACCCAAATCCACAGCTGTCCGGTCGTGGACCCAATGTCCTCAGTGTCCAGTCGTGGACCCAAGTCAACTGCTGGCGATCGTGGACCAAAGTACACAGGTTGTCCGAGCGTGACTCAAATCTTGACTGTCCGAGCTTGGACCCAAGTCACAGCTTTTCCTAGCGAGGGCCCAGTCCAACCGCTATCCTACAGAGGGCGCAAGTCCAAAGATATCCTAGCGAGGGCGCAATCTTCAGCTCATCCTAGCGAAGGGCGCATAGTCCAAAGGTGTCTTATCGAAGGGCGCAAGTCCAAAGCTATTCCTAGCAGAGGGCGCAAGTCCAATAGCTGTTCGGTCGTGGACCCAATTCCACAAGCTGTCCGAGCGGGACCCAAGTCCCGGCCTGTCCGAGGAGTGGACCAAGTCACACAGCTTTCCGAAACGTAGACCCAAGTCCACAGTATGTCCGAACTTGGACCTAAAATCCACGGCTGTCGAGTTTGGACCCGTTTCCACAGCTATGCTAGCGGGGCCCAAGTCACAGTATCCTATCGTGGGCGAAGTCCTAAGGCTGTCCTAGGAGGGCGCAATTTTCCATAGCTATTCTAGCGTGGAACCCAAGTCCATCAAGCTGTTCGGTCGGTGGAACCATGTCCACTGCTTGTCTGAGCGTGGACCAAGTCCCAGCGGTCGAGCGTGTGACCCTAGTCCACACTGTCCGAAGCGTGGCTCATCTTGGACACTAGTCCACAGCTGTCTCCGAAGCAGTGGCCCCATGTCCACAGCGGTCCGTAGCGTGGACCCAAATCACGGCTGTCGAGAGTGGACCCAAGGTCCAACAGCTGGTCACGACCGTGGCCAATAGTCCACAGCTGGTCCATACCTGGACCCAAAAATCCACAGCGGTCCGAATCGTGCACCCAAATCCCACGGCTGTCGAGGACGTGAAACCCAAGTCCAAAGCTATCCTAACGAGGGCGCACGCTAAGTCCATTGCTATCCTTGCGAGGCCCGCCAGTCCTAAGATGTCCTATGGCGGGGGGGGGGGCGAGGGCCAAGTCCGCAGCCTATCCTAGCGAGGGCGCAAGTCCATAGCTGTTCGGTCGTGGACCCAAGTCCATGGCATTGTCCGAGCGTCGGACCAAGTCCACAGCTGTCGGAACGTGGGACCCAAGTCCCACTTGCTCTGTCCGAGCGTGTGGGCCAAGTCCACTGATGGGCCGAGTGGAGCCCAAGTCGACACCTAGTGCGAGCGTGGACCAAGTAACAGCTGTCGGGCGGGGACCCTAGTCATGGGTGTTGGAGATTGTTCCCTAGTCCACAGCGTGTTCGTGAATGGATCCTAGGTCCACAGTGTTGTTGGTGGATGGTCCTTAGTCCACGGTTGTTGGAGGGGTGTAACTAGGTGTTGGAGGTGAACCATAGTCCACTGGTGTTGTATGATGGACGCTAGTCTATTGGTCTTGGTTGGTGAACTTATGCTCTGGTGTTGGTGGAGGGACCCTTGTTCATGGCTGGTTGGAGGGTCGGAAATTAGTTCACTGGTGTTGGAGGGTGGAAATTAGTCACATGGTGTTGGAGGGATGGAGGAAACTAGTCCACTGGTGTTGGAGGGTGGACTTGGAAATTAGTCACTAGTGTTGGAGGGTGGAAATTAAGTGCCATAGTGTAGGAAGAATGTACCCCTTTTGTCACTGGTGTTGGGGAGTGGACCCTAGTCACTGGTATTGCTCGCGCGACTGTGGTTCTAGTCAACTGGTGTTGGAGGATGGACCCTAGTCCACTGGTGTTGGAGGGTGGACCCTAGTCCACTGGTGTTGGAGGGTTGACCCTAGTCCACTGGTGTTGGATGGTGGACCCTAGTCCACTGGTGTTAGAGGATGGACCCTAGTCCACTGGTTTTGGGGGGTTTATCCTAGTTCCCTTGTGGAGAATGGACCCTAGTCCGGTGGTTTTGGAGGTTGGATCCTAGTCCACTGGTGTTGGAGGGTGGAACCTAGTCCACTGGTATTGGAGTGTGGATCCTAGTCCACTGGTGTTGGATGGCGGACCCTAGTCCAACTTTTTGGAGTGTGGATCCTAGTCCACTGGTTTTGGAGTGTGTTCCTTGTCCACTGGGATGGAGTGTGGGATCCTTGTCCACTGGTGATGGAGTTTTGGGATGGAGGGTGGATCCTTGTCCACTTTTTTGGAGGGTGGACCCTAGTCCACTGGTGTTGGAGGGTGGATCCTAGTCCACTTTTTTGGAGGGTGGACCCTAGTCCACTGGTGTTGGAGGATGGACTCTAGTCCACTGGTTTTGGAGGGTGGATACTTGTCCTCTGGTGTGGAGGCTTTGGACTTCAGGTCCACTGGTGTTGGAGGGTGGATCCTAGTCCACTTTTTTGGAGGGTGGATCCTAGTCCATTGGTGTTGGAGGATGGACCCTTGTCCCCTTATGTTGGAGGGTGGACCCTAGTCCACAGGTTTTGGAGGGTGGATCCTAGTCCAATTTTTTTGGATGGTGGACCCTAGTCCACTGGTGTTGGAGGATGGCCCTTAGTCCACTGGTGTTGGAGGGTGGATCATAGTCCACTTTTTTGGAGGGTGGATCCTAGTCTCCTTATGTTGGAGGGTGGACCCTAGTCCACATGTTTTGGAGGGTGCATCTTAGTCCACTGGTGTTGGATGGTGGACCCTAGTCCACTGGTGTTAGAGGGTGGACCCTAGTCCACTGGTTTTGGGGGGTTTATCCTAGTTCCCTTGTGGAGAATGGACCCTAGTCCGCTGGTTTTGGAGGTTGGATCCTAGTCCACTGGTGTTGGAGGGTGGAACCTAGTCCACTGGTATTGGAGTGTGAATCCTAGTCCACTGGTGTTGGATGGCGGACCCTAGTCCAACTTTTTGGAGGGTGGATCCTAGTCCACTGGTTTTGGAGTGTGGATCCTAGTCCACTGGTGATGGAGGGTGGATCCTAGTCCACTTTTTTGGAGGGTGGACCCTAGTCCACTGGTGTTGGAGGGTGGATCCTAGTCCACTTTTTTGGATGGACCCTAGTCCACTGGTGTTGTAGGATGGACTCTAGTCCACTGGTTTTGGAGGGTGGATCCTAGTCCTCTGGTGTTTGAGTATGGACCTTAGTCCACTGGTGTTGGAGGGTGGATCCTAGTCCACTTTTTGGAGGGTGGATCCTAGTCCATTGGTGTTGGAGGATGGACCCTTGTCCCCTTATGTTGGAGGGTGGACCCTAGTCCACAGGTTTTGGAGGGTGGATCCTAGCTAGTCCAATTTTTTTGGCTGGTGGACCCTAGTCACTGGTGTTTGGAGGTGGCTTAGTACACTGGTGTTGGCTTGGTGGATCATTGTCCTGGTGTCTGCAGGGTTCGAGCATAGTCACTTTTTTTGGTGGGCAGGGTGGGGGTGGATCCTAGTCTCCTTTTGTTGGAGGGTGGTCCCTAGGTCCACATGTTTTGGGAGGGTGCTTCTAGTCCTCTGGTTGTTGGAGGTGGACCCTAGTCCACTGGTGTTAGAGGGGTGACCCTAGTCCAACTTGTTTTGGCGGGGTTTCATCCTAGTTCCTTTTGGAGAATGGACCTAGTCCGCTGGTTTTGGAGGTTGGATCCTATGTCCACTGGTGTGGAGGGTGGAAACTATTCCCATGGTGTGGAGTATGTTGTACCCTAGTTACTTTTTTTTTTCTTTGGAGGGCGGACCCCGGCCCCACTGGTGTTGGAGAGTGGTTAGCGAACCTTGTCCATTGGTGTCAGGAGGATGGACCCTCCTGGTCCCCTTATGGAGGGGAGGATAGTTATATAGTCACTAGGTGTGGTGGATGGAACCTAGTGCACTGGTTTTGAGGATGGATTCCTAGTCCACTGGTGTTGGAGGATGGTAACCTAGTCCCTGATTGTGTTGTAGGGTGGACCCTAGCCCCCTTAGGTTGGAGGGTGGATCCTAGTAACTGCTGTTGGAGGGTGACTCTTGTCCTCTGGTGTTGGTGGGTGGGACTAGTCCACTGGATGTTGGGAGGGTGTGGTTTCCTAGTCAAACTGGTGTTGGAGATGTAAGCACTAACAGGAAGCAGTGGAGACTGAATACTGCCCAGCGGTTCTGTGATTTACCCTAAGAAAGCGCCTAGTGTTAGCCATAAACCTTGAGGTCCAAGTGTTCAGTGTGGACGACTTTAGCTTCTTGGAGTTTTTATAGACTGAAACACCGCTCAGGCCTATACTCTTTAGCTTGCTACCTCCGCAACGTGATCACCGTCCTGCTCAACTTGAGCTTTCTCATAGTGAACACGCCTCAGCTCACTTCAGCTTTCTCAGAGTGAACACCCGCCTGCTCACTTCAGCGTTCTCAGAGTGTACACCGCTTAGCTCCCTTGAGCTTTTTCATAGTGAACACCGCTCGGCTCCCTCGAGCTTTTACAAGAGGAACACGCTGAACTTCCTTGAGCTTTTTAAAGAGTGTTTGCCACTCCTTTCTTTCAGTCTAGAGACTAAATGCCATGGTACTTTGTCACCATTCTCTATATATATGGGACTTTGCGAAAGTACTGAACTGTTCTGTTTATTGCACTGTGTCCCTTGTTATTTATTTCCATTTTATTGGGACCTGCAATGTACTGGATGTGTCCTGTAATGTTGCGTTGTGGCCAGTTGCATATGTACTTCAATTTTTATGGGAGATGCAAATTACTGGACTTCGACGTAATATTGCATTCGTGTCCCATATCAGTTATATGGAACTGTCTGTAATGTTACTGGGTCTGTGACGTGCACGTAATGTTGCTTTGTGTCCCTTATATCACTGCCAATCTCCTTTCCAGGCATTTATGCTTCATAGTTTTTTCGTTCTGTATCGACCGTTGTCTCTTTATCATCTTAATTTTTCTTGTCCACATTGTGTGTTGACGCAACATTGTTAGAGGCGTTCGTAAGTTATGTGGTGTTTTCTGGGTGTTCCCAACCTTATCCTTCCCCCACCCAAAATCTCTCTAGCGCCGCTCCCTACGGGAGCTGGCCTGCGCATTCACCTTCAGCCTCTTGTACTGGCAGTTGGTGTAGCGATTTTGGTGGTAGCCTAGCTTGCACTGGTTATCAGCCAAACGCAACCTTCGGTGCTTTGGTTCTAGGGTTCCATGTAACAAAGGTCTTTGAGAACCTTTGGACGAGTAACCTGGTCCGGCTCGAAGATCGCAGACCTCATCGTGGTAAGCCGGTGTAACTTGGAGCTGCATTTATCTCTTAAAATATGGTGAATTAGGCGCATGTACAACATCTGGGTATCTTTATTTGTAGATGTTTCGCCAGCCAGTGGCTTTGTCAGTACAATACAAGGCCATAATGTGAAGAATGTAGAAATATATGCAAAAGGTGACACCCAGCGTGACTGTCAGCGTGCCTCGTTGTGCTCCCGGTTTTCTGGTGTTTTCACGGTCGCTCTTACGTGCTAGAACTTTAATTTGTGTCATCAATCCTATACGATACATCCCTCTAGCGCCTGGAACCAATCTTGGGCGGAAAACATTATATACTGAGTCAAAAAAGGAGAATTAGTGTGCATTACCTAGCAGAGTTTACTGCCAGAGGGGAATCATAGGCCTGTTTTCCGTGTGAAAAAATAATAATTGAACTTCGTGTCAGAGGAAAGAAAGTCTCCCTGAAAGCATTGAGTATACATAGTGTATAGTGTATACTACAGTGGCTCCCTAGTATATTGATGATAAAGGCTAAAGTGTCATTTGAAAACAGGTGAATTTGTAAATGAAGTGATAAGCCTATAGAGGCAGGTGCCAGAAGTCGCCAGAAACTTACCACAGGTCAGCTGTTTTTAATAATCTTCCTGGCCTGCTAGTGTACTCGCATATAATCTAGTGATACCAGTGAATAGCAGAATACAGTGTTGTAGTAGCAACTAACCAGTATTATAATGGTACTTAGTGGAGTGGAGTGACTTTCATTAGTTTCTTTTCTTGAAATACCAGACGTTACTGTGAATTTCATATAACCTGTAGTTACCAGCGGTCGCAATATACACACGAGAAGCAATTATTACTACAGAAAAAGCGTCCTTCCTCCAAAATTTGCACCAGTCAATATATGTGATAATATAGCATTTATTGTGGTGGAGACGGAAAAACAAAAATAGAAAAGCCAGATACAGCGATTGATAAACAAAGAGGTCGACTGTACGTCATTGTAGGAGCTGCCAGATATCACCGGCTCTTCAACACGCAAGTTATACTTTTGTATCAGTCAAATCACATATTACTCGGGTAGAAATTTCCAGTAGATCCTTCATGTGTTAGCTCAAATCACCGACCAGTATGTTTTAAATAAGTGACCCACTGATCAGAGCAGATTCGACTGGTCCGAACCCTTGACTGGTCCGAACCCGGGACTGGTTTCAAACAGTTTCGTTGGACAATAAAGCAGACTGTAAAACGGATGGGTTTGTAGGCGCCCTTAATAAACACAAACATTAAAAATCAGGAATGTGACGGTAAGCGTCCAATATACAAAAGAGTTAGAAACAGAATCAAATAGCTAGAG
>NC_069428.1:31851339-31881225 GCF_026875155.1 Cherax quadricarinatus | reverse complement strand
GAAGAACCCTACTGTGTAGGCAAACTTCAAAATAAAGATACCTAACTGTTGCATATGTGTCTTACCTAACAATCTGTCGGTATTTTATACCATTTTAATGTTCACCCTAATCTTCATATCTGATATATACAGAGATGTAAGCCACACGCACCGTGTCTTCCTTTGCAGATGACACCCGAATTTGTGGGGACGGTGTCCTCCACTGAAGACACTGCAAGACACCAGACGGATTTCAACCAAATCTTTAATGGGTCGCAGAAAACAATGTGAAGCTCATAAGGAGAGGTTTCAATTACTCCGATATGGAAAATGTGAGGAAGTTAAAACTATATCGTTGTATAAAATAAATTCCAATCACACAATAGAGCGTAAACTAATGTAAAAGACCGGGGAGTGATCATGTAGAGGATCACAACTTCAAAGAACATAACATTTTATCAATCGCATTCTGCTAGAAAAATGACAGGATGGATAATGAGAACCTTCAAAACTAGAGATGCCAAGCCTTGATGACACTCTTCAGGGAGCTTGTTCCGTCTAGGCTGGAATAATGCAGAACACCAACAGCATCTTTTAAGGCAGGTGAAATTGCTGACCTAGAAAGTGTACAGAGAACCTTCACAACACACAAAAACTGCGATAAAACATGTCAGTTACTGGGAGTGCTTAAAGTTCCTCAACCTGTATTTCCTAAGGCAGCAGGGAGAGATACATGATTATATACACTTGGAAAATCTAGAGGGATTAGTACCAAACTTGCAAAACGAAAATCACTCCTTATGAAAGCAAAAGGCTCGGCAGACGATGCAACATCCCCCCAGTGAAAGCAGAGGTGTCACTGGGGCAGACAAGAGACAACACAGTAAGTGTCAGGGGGCCAAGAATGTTCAACTGATCCCAGAATACAAAAGGGGGGATTACCAATAGACCCCTGGCTGTCTTCAAAAAGGGTTTTTGTGGTTCTTACATCGGGTTGCGTGTGGCCAATAGTAACGCCTAGCTGATCACCCCCTGATCCACCATGAGGCCTGGTCAGACCGAGCCACGGGGGCGTTGATCCCCGAAACCCTCTCCCGTATACTCCAGTTTCAAGAATAGGTATGATAAGTCTTATTAAGCGCCTCGATATTGGAAACCAGGTAGTGACCGCGGAGTGTGATGTAGTCCAGCTGGGCTTGTGAGGTCTCTGGGGAGACCTAATTTAACCAATTATTGGTCACACCTTGCCTTGGCAAACGTCTGTAGCCACGCCCACGTTGAGGTCCTTTTGTTCTTGACGCCTCAGACCTAGGCGTCAGGTCGTACACGTGTTGTGGAGGGTGCTTGGACCACCATAAAGCCCAAGGAAGAGCATGATCATGAGATTCGAGGGAGCTGCTGCTGGGGTGCAGAGCCCCGAGCAGAGACTTCGAGAGGAGCTGCTGCTGGGGTCAGGGCTCGGGAAAAGGTGCTGAAGTCCCCGGGAGGGCTTTTGGGGCCCCGGGGCAGAGTACTGCTTGGCGCCGTCTCGTGCGTTAGGTCGGGGGACCGTGGTTAGTTCCTGTAGTGAACTGTCCTTGGCTTATTGTAAGTTATATTCATTTTTCGTCAAGTTGATTGTGTTCCCTTGTCTCACTGCCTATGTGTACCACCCCATTTACTAGCCCCCCAATGATATACTCCGTTCCCAAAATTTTATTGTACAAGGCCTTAATAATAAACTGTTTTTGGTACATGTAAATTCACTATCCCCGTTATTTTCTCCATTTTTTAGTTTAGTTAAAGTGTGAGAGGGTGAGTAGGTGTGTGGCGGGTAGAGTAATGAGATGTGGGGGTTTAGTCACCAGGACCTCCTTCCCTCCTCCCCCGCATCCTCATCGTACCCCTGCCTGTCCCTTCCTACAAAACCCCTCCACTTACCCCCATATTCCCCTTATATCCTATTAAATCATCCCCCCCCCCCCCTACTGACAGGAGGGGTGGGCGCCAGGTGAGCCCAAATACCCCAACCCCAAATAAGAGAGTACGAAGGACCCTTAATAAAAATAAGTCACTTTGTCTGAATTTTTTTGCTTTTTAATAGGTAATTTACCTATTTAAAATGTTTTTCTTAGGTGTCCTGTGCCTAAAAATTTATAGTGTCCCGTAAATTTTTTTCAGGTAAAGTACAAAAAAAAAACATTTACAAAAATTTATCATACATAGGCATATGTGTGAATAACTGGAAACCTAAAGTAATTATTTCCATTGGGGTTGGTGGGGCACTCAGCTCACCACTGAGGGCCTACTTCGTGTCCTGTATGGTAGAAACTTTTGGGGGTGTTTCCTTAAGCCCTGCTGTCCCTTTCCCCTAGAGAAAATGGGTACGTGGGATTACGGGCGGTATGGATCGCATCCGGGGGAAAAAAAAACCTAATTTGCCCGAAATACTCTGAAAACTGGGGGCTTTTAGTTTGATGTTATTGTGTCACTAGGTCTATTAAGTTATATCCTTACCTGTAAAATTAAGATTTTATTTTATTATTATTTTATTATTATTTATTATTATTTTTTATTATTATTATTATTATTTTTATTTTAATAGTTGCGTAAAAGGGAAATCGTGGCTATAGGAGCCCTGGCCTGGGGGCTAAACCCACTTCACACGGGTTCGTTTCCCACTGGGGTATAAACTTGAGCGTGTTTTTTAACACCGGGTGTCTATTTTGGGCTGTCTTTATTCGCCCTCAGTAAAATAGGTTACCGGGGAGTTGTGGGGCAACCACTCAGAATGTTCTGCTATATCAAAGAATTTTATCCACGGGGTATATTACAGACCATTCTGAAAAATCCCTTGACTTTCTCCCTGTAAATAAAGCATTACCACGTGTGTGTGGTGTGTGTGTGGCGGCAGTGTGTGTGTTGGGTGTGTGTGTGTGTGTGTGTGTGTGTGTGTGTGGTGTGTTGTGGTGTGCGTGTGTGTGTGTGCGCGCCCCCCCAAAATTTTTTTAAGTTTGAGGGAAAGACCACTCGACTCAAGGCTAAAGGGACTGATTAGCTCAAACCCCTTCTGTTCTTCGCCTTCTCCTTTTTATGGACTGATGAAGCACTGTGTGGCGAAACGTTCCAAATTAAAGATACCCAAGTGCTGAAATGTGTCTAATTTTAAATAAAAATTTTTTTCCCACCAATAACTCATTACAGTTGTGCCCGGGTGTGGACGGTGAATTTGCTCATTGCTCTATAATTTTTTCAGATTGTCCCATGTATAACGTAGGAAAGAAAATTTACTTTTTTAATGTTCATTATCTTTGTAACTTGAAAAGTTGATTGCCTTTGTGCTTGTTCACTATCAAAACTTGGGCCCCAGTTTTAGCTTAATATTTTATTAGCACCCCTACCCTCCGGGGGCGGTAGCAAAAGTTTACAGGGACAAATTGGTCCGGGACTGGCTCCAAAGTTTTTGATACTGAGCAATTTTTACAAGAAATAAACTCACAATTTACAAAGGTAAGAACTCACAATTTAATGGTAATAAAGGGTAGGTCAGTCAAATCATGACAAGTTACAAATTTTTAAGGTTACAGAGGTACGAATGGGTCAGGGACGGGGCCCCCAAAGTTTTGATGCTGGACTAGGTAAAAAGGGTAATAAACCAAAAGTTACAAAGGAATGAATCCGTAGAATGGTTACCTCGTTTTTACAGGGGTACAATCTGCCCCAAATTATGGGAAAAAAAATGAGAAATTCACATTTCCACACCCAGTCACATTGTAAGGGATTTTTTGGTCAAATTTTTGATTGCTGGTCACACCACACCACACACACACCCAGACCAACAACACACACACACACACACACAACAACACACACAACACAACAACCCCAAAACCACACACAACCACTTCAGTCATAGGTGCAAGAAGGGAAATAGCCTAGAAAGTGAAGTAGGGGAGGGGGAAACCCAAAACAAATTTTAAAAAAGGGGGTTTGACAAAGCTCAGGAAGCAAGGGGAGAGGCCTAGTAGCGATATGAAGACGCGGGGCCGGACTGAGACTCGACCCTGAACCACAATTAGGTGATACACACAACAACACACAAACACATCCCAAAACTCATACACACATACGCACACATCATACACACACACACACAAACAAAAACAACACACACACACACACCACACACACACACACACCACACACACCACACACACAACCAACAGGAATCGTTCAAGACCTGTACACTGTGTAGTTAGGCCAATTTTGGGAGTATGCGGCACCATTTTGGAACCACACCTAGCCAAGCTGTAAAGAAACTAGAGAAAGGGGAAAAAAGGTTTGAAAACAAGACTATCTCGAGCAAGAGGTATGTCCTACGAGAGGGGTTTAAGGGAAACCAACCTGACGACACGGGGAAAGGGAGAAAGGGGGGACATGATAACGCTTAAAAAATACTGAGGGAATTAAAAAGGTAGAAAAGCAGGTGTTCCAGAGACTGGAACGCAAAAAGGGACACATTTGGGAAAGTTGAAGACACAGAGAATCACATGGAGTTAGGAAGTTTTCTTCAGCCACAGAGAGTCGGGAAGTAAATATTTTGGGAAAGCGAGAAAGTGGGGGCAGGACCCATACTTTGCTTTAAGCAGGGGACGATAAAGCTCATGGTTCGGGGAGAGTGACCAGTGTTTCCAGGAAGAGGCGGGGCCAGGAGCTTGGCCCCCCCTGCAACCTCAACTGGGGTGATCACACACACAGAACCACGGAGTTTGGGATCGCCCGAACTCAACTAGGTGATTCCCCCCCACCACACACACACACACACACCACACACACACACACAACACACACACACCACACACACAAACACACACACACACAACTGGACCCTTTAAGTACCTCCATAATCTGTAAATCCCTTTGTAACTTGTCATATGTGACCTATTCCCTGGAGTTCATTCCCCTTTGTAACTTACCAGCTGTCAAAACTTTGGGGCCCAGTCCTGGCCCCATTATGTGCCTCTGAAATCTTTGACTACTGCCCACAGATGGGTATGGGGTTATAAACGTTTTAAACAAAGGAAGTTAGCGGTTGGTTGGGTCGATCCTGGGACAGGGCCCTAATTTACCCGAAAGCCAGCAAAAAAGGGATTTTCTATGTAGTATGTTTGAGTCAGCTAGGCCGTACACAAAAGCACATGTGAACTCGGGGGATCTTTATTGAAGAAAGTTTCGCCGCACAGTGGCTTCATCGTCCATACAATTAAAATTAAAATCGATTTTATTCTTAAAAGGGGATTAAAATGTTAAATTTAAAAGAATTTTGGGTTTGTGTGGTTTAATGTAGTTAAAAACGATTACAGAGTGTACCACAAAAACCCCTAGCAGGGCTAGGCATTTCGGCAAATTTAGTTTAATTCTTTTTTTTAAAATATTAAAAATTATGAGGAAATTTGGTATTATGGTAAGTCTAAATACAGTTTGGGGTTTTTAGCAATGTAATGCTTTTTTTTTGGCACAGTACTATTTTCAGTTGGGAGTATCTAGGATTCTATTTTAAGATTGAGATTAATATTTCTGTTTATGGTCAAAGGGGTGAGTGAGTGTAATGGAACCATAGGTGGTATTGTGGAGTTAGTTGATGGGGTGTATCAGGGAGATAAGAGGTTTTTCAATGGTAGTTTTAAAGGTGATGAATGTGTCTCGTTTAGAGTTTTAGGTGGGGTTTTCCCAGATTTTAGGGCCTTTGACATACTTTTGAATTTTGTAAAGGTTTAGTCGGACACGGGGAATGTCGTAGAGATGTTGTGTCTGGTGTTATGCCTGTGGGTTCTGTCACAACTAAAAGAAAGCGTTTTAGGTCAAGGTGACTTTGGATTTTTAAGGTCCTGTAGTTAGATTCCCACAGAGTAATGTGGATGTACGAACGGGGAGTAAGTTTAGATCTATGAAGGTTAGGGGGGGGGGTTTTTGCCAGGGGGGGATTTAGTGTTTATTCTTTTGCGCTTTTTTTTGGGTTATTATTGGTTTGGGTGTGTTGCGCATTTGATCCCAAGCACAAATGCATAGGTGAGGTAGGGATAAAAAAAGTGAGTGGTTAGTGTGAAAGGGCATTTTGCGGCACGTGTATCGTATTTTGGGGAGAGGATCTCAACCCGTTTTGGTATTTTTTTTGGTTATGTGTTGGATAGGGGCTGAAATTTCGGTTGTTGCAAGGTATGGCCCTAGGAATTTGCCCCTTATGTTTTGGTAATTGGGAAAATCTTGAAGAACAGGAGGGAATGGGGGAATCGTCCCTCAACCTTTGAGTCGAGTGGTATCCATAAATTTAATGATTGAGGGAGACCCACGATAAAGGTTGGGGGATGATTACCATTCCCTCCTTTCTTCAAGATTCCCTTTTGTATGGATGAGGAACCCCACTGTGTGGCGAAACGTTTCTTCAATAAAAAACCCCCAAGTTTTTAAAATGTTCAAATTTTTTCACATGTCGGTTCCTAAACCATTCTTACAGGCCTGTACACCTTGTACAGTACTCGTAAAAAAAAAGATTTTATTAGTTTCCCCTTCACTATTTCGTGGATGTATGTTTTCAATAGCATGACATTTTCTTTCATCGCCATTGCTAGAGGGGGGGACAAAAAGTAAAGAAAAAAAACTAATGTCCCCCCCAAAAAAGGTCTTTGGTCATAAGAAAGTTTTATTCAGGTCGTTACACATAAATCAGTTACTAGATTTCATAGATTTCTAGATTATAATTTCCCTATAAGAGGGTGCCTCTGACCTGACATCCCCTTTTAAATAATGAGTGGGGGGGGGTTTGATTGGTGTCATTGGGTACCGGGTTTTTTTCTAGGGAAGCTTTAGGTAGAGTCTTTTTGATAAGGACCTGCCTGCAGGGGCCAGTGGGCCTTTCTGCAGTGTTCCCCCATTTTATTTTTATTTTCTCACTAATAATTTTCCCTTTCCCGTTTAAGTTGTAGGGAGGGTTCAAGGAGGCCACATTTATCCTATTTTCAAAAAAAAATAGTAGGCTGATGTCAGAAAAATATAGGCCTTTTAGTATCCATTTTAAAATTAAAAAATTTCTAGAGAGTGCGGATATGTCAAGAAATTAAGTATTAATGAAACAGCATTTTTCATTTTGGGAAAACAAAAAACATATGCAGTTTAATGTGACCCTTATTGACAACTTTTCGCCCCACGGGGGTTTTTTTTCAAGCAAAAACAGATCGTTTGTGATTTGAAAAAGCCCATGTGGGGACAAAATTTTAATAAAGGATAATTAAATGAAATGTGTTTGTTTCCATATGTCGGTTTTTTAAACCCCTTCTTTTTCATTCTTCCTAGTTACCAATCAGGCTTTAGGAGATCTTATTAAACCCGACCCCCCCTAACTAATTATAGATTACAGAAACTGAAGCTCGAGGGGGAAACCTCAACAAATGGTAACCTTAGACTTGCTAAAGGCCTTCGATACGCAACCCAATATATTATGTTAGAAACCTTCAGGAAGGGTTTCCATAGACTTAAAGATAGGTTTCCACAAACGGTTTTAAGTCCTATTTTTTGAAACATGAATCAAAAATCAAAAAAACAAATCAGAATCCCTGCTGATGCATGTGGGTTCCCCCAAGGTAGTATTCTGGGCCCCTTATTATTTTATGTTAGTAAACCTACCCCATCAGTGTCAAGTGAAAACCCCTACTGAAAAGTAAATAAACAAAAGGCAACAAGTGACTTTTATTGTGGCTTTTTAAAAAATGCACAATAATTGCACTTTTTCCTTTTACTCTACAATTGTGGGTAATTTCTCCCAAATTATACAAACCCCTATGTATGTGGATGGACATGCTCTTTAATGTCAGGTTAGTGTCGATATAGCAAATGTATTAACACGGGGAAAACTGTAGGTCTTTGCAGCTAATAGTAAAGCAGACATAAAATTTGTAATAAAGTTGGTAGAATTACGACTTTTATGTAAAAGTAAAAGGAAAAAAAAGTGCAACTTAATGTGACATTATTTGTGGCAACGTTTCCCCGCTCTCCAGGAGCTTTATCAAGCCATTACAAGCAATAAAATGGACACAGGGGGGTATATAAAGGCCAAGTAAAGTGCAAAATTTGTAGGTACCATTTCGATGTTCATAGGGGGTTTTTGTAGTAGTAGTGTAGGATAGTGAACAAAAGTAATACAATAAAGGTTTAGAGCAATTTAAATTCGTACATGAGTAAAAAGGATATAATACTTTCGGGTACACATCATCTAAAAGGTCCGTCAAGACACACCAGACCCCACAAAACTTATCCCACGACATTCCTCAAAAAGAGAAAGATCAAACCAGCGAGTGGGCACAACCAAAAGGGAGCCTTAAAAACTAGCACTTGCAGCTGTCGTTAGTGGCAGGCCCAGAAATTTGTAATGCGATTTACCCAAAAGGGGGCATTTGAGTGTCTTTACACACAAGGGGTAAAAAAACTCTTAATACGCCCTCCACACCTACGGACCAATTTTTCTTGCTGACTTCCCCAAAAACTGAGGGCCAGAGAAAAATTTTCCTCAAGGGGACTGAAACCCTTACCTTACAGGCCATAAGAAAAAATCACATGAAGAAAAAAACCCCCTTGGGCCAAGTGGTTCTTAAAAAATAACCCAATGTCTCCTCAAAGGCCCTTCAGGAGTAAACCAAAGGGGGAAAGCTCCCCGAGGGCCGGCTTTTTACTACCCCACCCCAGCTTAAAATCAGAGAGAAATTCCAACACTAAAATGAAAATTTGAAACCAACACACCCACAAAGAGCCACCAAGGACGAACTGCTCCCCTGGGCGGGGGGCCCCAGACCAAAGTTGGGCACTACTGCTTCCCACCAAAAGCTTTTTAAAACCAAAGGGGAATGAACCAACCTTCTGCCATCCCCCCAAGAAGAGAATACCAAAAAAAACAAACCAACAAAAAAGAAACCAACCCACAAGCAACCAATTTTTCCCTGTTTAGAAGCTTCACAAACACCCCCAAGTACTCAACACGCCTCCCCCAAACCATTTCCCCCACATTTTCTGGATCCACAAGATTTTTTTTTTGCATTTTTTATGCTCTTAAAAATCAGTACCTGGTTTTCCCAAACACCATCAATGAACTTTTAAATAAAAATAGTTTTGGCCTAATTTCCCTGATACCAAAATTTTCCTGGTCCAAAGACTGCAAATTTCCTCATACCGCTTTTCCACCGTTCAAAACCTCCATGAAACCGAGGGAATTTCAACCCCAAGGGGCAAACCCCACCAAATAAAGGTTCCACTACCCTTAAACCCCCGGGGGCAATCCAGTCGGAAAATTCTCCCCCCCCCCCCCAGTTAGCCCAAGCAAGAAAGAAAAAACACAAGGGTGTGGATGCACCTCACTCCACTCACTTTGACCACAAAAAGTCCGATACCTGGGGGTGTATATTTCAAAAAACCCCCAACAGTTAAAACCAAATTTTTCCAAAACCAAGCACCCGACAAAGTAAGTTATTTTAGAAAACTGTTAATACAACTAACATACCAAACTTCCTGCAAACCCCAAATTTAAATCAAAACTAAAAAAGGGGGAAATTTTTAGTTTAGAAGGGGTTTAAAAGGGGGTCCCTTTTTAGAATAATGAAAAATGAAGTTTAAAGATTTGCGTGTAAAGGGGGGGGGAATCCCCCCTGAATGGTTGGAGGGCGTTCTTTAGGGAAATCAGGAAATGAAGAAAACCCCCTAACAAGGGGGAGAGAGAAGAAAAAAGATCCCCCCCAAAGGGGGGCCCGTTTGGGGCCCTTGGGGAAAAGACCGCCGGGGTACCGCGAATAACAGGATAAAAGAACACCAACAAGAATAAAAAAGAAGGTAAGATGGAATGCCTTTTTTTAAAGGCAGGGGGGTTTTTGGGGCCCCATTTTGAGCCACCGAGTGTGGAGTTTTCCCCGTGGTGTTTGCCCCACTAAGGTTGGGGACGTTCCTTCCCCTTTGTATAAATTTTAAAGTTTAAGAAAGCCTAGAAATTTGTTTGAAAAGCCCTGGAAAAAAATTAAAATGATACCCGATGTTCCCCCTGGCTTTTTTAATTCCCCTGTTTATCCCTTTTTCCCCATTTTTAAAAAAGGGATTCCCCCTTTACGTTAGGAGTGGGATTTAAGGCTTTAAGTTATCCTCGGGAGGTTTTTAAAAAAATCATTTTAGTTTTTTTCCTTGTTGCTCGGGGTTTTGCCACCTGGTGGGAAAACCAAAATGGAGATATTAAATGGGCCACCCCCCTCGGGAGAAAGAAAATAATTTTGGGATTGTTTTTCTTTGAATAAATAAGAATGTTGGTTTGGGAAAAAGGAATGGTTTGGGGCTTTAGTTTGGCCCGCCCCCCCCCTTTTTTTCCTTTTCGGAAAATGCCCTTCCCAGATTAGCTTTGGGGATTTATTTAAAAGGAAGTTTTTCCTTTCCCATTAACTTAAGTTTTTCAGAAGAATTAAATTTGTCCTGCCGGGGCCTTTCCCCTCGAGGAATTTGGTATTTTGGTTAAGAAAAAGTGAAGGAGGAACCCCCTGCGAGTGTTGCCCTACTGGCGGTTTTAAATTTCCCCCCATAAAAAATTTGAACCCCTTTTCAATGCAAAGAAAAAGCTTGAGGAAAAGCCCCCAAAATCCCCCCCTCATTGTCTTTCCAATAATTTAAAATAAACCCAAACCTAGCCCCCCCCTAGGGATGTTTATTACCCTTTTTTTTTTTTGTCCTTTCTAAACTTTTTAATTTTAAAAATTTCTTTTTAAATGGGTTTTGTGGGGGTTTGAGTTTTTTGGGCCTGGGGAAATAAATGTTGGGGTGGGGGCCCGGGTCCGGTTTTTTTAAGTTGTTTATTTTTGTTGGGGCCCCTTTACGGGTTTTCAACAGAGTTGTAGAGCGGGAAACGCCCCCGTGGGTGATAGAGGCTAGGATTGGGGTTTTTTTAAAGGAAGGAAAATTTTGGTGGGGGGTGGTTTATTTGGGGGGTGGGGAGTTTTTTTTTGAGTGTTTTTAGGTAGACCCGTTTTGATAAGGCCCTGCTTTTTGGGGCCAGTAGGCCTTCTGCAGTTTCCTACTTCTTTTTTTATGTTTTTACTGCGGTTCTCTCTTGGAAGATATCCCAAACCTTTTAAATACCCCCTTTTTAAAACCCCTATCTTCCACTTTACATTCGATCAGGTTCCCCTCTTCTTCGTTAACAGTGAAGAACTTAAGATTTTCCCAATCTTTTTTTCAAAAGGAAGTTTCTAATCAGTATTTTTTTAGTCATCCTACGCTGAATGTTTTCTAACGAATTTATGTCCTTTTTTAATATGGAGACCAAAATTTTGAGCTGAAAATCTAGGTGGGGCCTTACTAAAGATGTAAAAAAGCTGCAGTATGCCCTTTGGACTTCTTTTGCTTAATTTTGTATAAATCCCAGTAATCTTTTTGCCTTTTTCGTACGCTTGGGGCATTGCTGTCTTGATTTGGGTTCCCTGCTTACCAAACCCCAAGCCCTTTTTTCCCCCAAATCGTATGGTTAAGTCACATTATTTAACTTATAAGTGCTGGGTTATGGACACTCCCGACTTCGCCTTGATTTATCTACATTGAACTCATTGCCACTTTTTCTGACCAAGAGTAAGAGTTTGTCAAAATCCTCCTAAATTTCCCCTAACATCTACTTTGAATCATTATCCACCTACTTCGGTCATGGGCGAATTTGCTATATCACTAGTAATCCTCATCAAGATCTTGATTTTAATATTATAAAAAACAACGGGCCCAAGAGGATCCCTGTAAACGCCATTGTTATGATCCCCACTGGGTTTTTTAACCCCTTTATGGACACTCTTTGCTTCCGTCGTGAGCCATATTGTCCACGAGAGCACCTTCCCCCCAATGCCATGACTGCTATTTCTTCAACAGTCTTTGGTGGGGAAAACTCTATAAAATGCTTACAAAATCTAAGTAAATAATATCAAATTTTACGTGGTCAACAGCCTCAAAAGCTTTAGAAGAAAATTTAAAAAATTAGTTAGACGGCCGGGCCCCTTTGTAAACCCCATGCGATATTTTTAAATCAAGCTATCTTCGGTGGCTTTTTTTAAAATCTCAGCTATAATTTGCCTCTAGAATTTGCCTACAATTGAGGTCAGGCTTTTGGGGTTTTAAATTTGACGGTAACGACTTTCCCCGTTTTAAAAATAAAAATTTAATAGCCTTTCCCACATATCAGACATGATGTTTTTGAAGAGATAAATTAAAATATTATTTAAAGGGTTCCAGTTCATTTTGCATTCCTTAAAAACCCCCTTAAAAAAACTCATCGGCCCCGGGGTGATTATTTTGCTTAGTCGGCCTACTGCTTCACAACCATTTCATAGTGACTGTGATGTTAATAATTTATCTTTTCTGATCCACTATAAAAATTAATTACCGGAATATTATTATGTCTTCCTGTGTAAAAAACCAAGAAAATAAATTTTTTAAAAAACGAGCACTTTCATTTCTTTTTCGTAAAATGCCCATGTTATTTTTAAGGGGGCCTATCTACTCTGACTTTTGTTCATTATGGGAAAAAAATTTTTGGGTTTTTGTTTTAGAATCCCTGCAACTTTTAAATTTTATAGTCCCCTTTTTTCTTTTTTATCCCTTTTTAATGCCCTCTTAAAGTCAATATACTGATTCATAAGATGACCCCCCCCTCTTTTGTACGCTTAAATTCCTTTTTATGCCCCCAGTAGAATTTCAGCCCATTTTTCATCCATTTTTTGGGGCATTTTTTTTTGATTAATTTCCTTATAAGGGATAAAAATTCTTTGAGCGATGTATTGTGTTCAGAAACTGTCATTTGGGTACTCTCTTCGTTTCCCCGTCACAGATAAAAAGTTTCTTAAAAACCCTCGTAACTGCTAGCGAAAATTGGGGTTTTTACTGAGTTATCCCCACTTTATACTTCCATTCAATTTAAATTAATTGATTTGTGGGCGTACACCCAGTTCCTCTGAAACTTTAAATTATTACAAGGATTCATTGTTTGCCGAATAAGTAAGCAGGTTATTTCCCCCTTTTGGTTCTGTCCCCAAAATGCTTCAAAAAACAAACCTGAACTACTTCTAAGAAATCGTATGATTCTAAAATTCCCAGTCAAGAAAAACCAATCAATATGACTAAAGTTAAAATCTCCTAAAATTTACTTTATCGGCCTTGGGCCCAAAAATTTCTCCCCTAGTAGTCTCCTTGGTCCCTATTAAATTTGGGGGGGCGGTAATCCCCCCTAAATTAATTTTTCATTTCCCCTCTGAAAAATTCTATCCAAACGCTTGTAGTGTTATTCAGATTAATACCCCTTTTTTTTGCAACATTCAAAGGGTCTCGGGAAAACAGTGCCCCCCCACCCCCCTTTCCCGAATTCTTCCTTGGAACAATTTAAAACCCGAATGTGAATTTGCAGGGATGTCCCCATTTTTGAGTTAAACCCCCTTCGTAATGGCAATACTCTATGTTACCTGCACTAGCAACTAGTCTCAATGTCCACTTATTCTAGCACTGCGGTTTTTTTGTAATATATACTTAAGGACCCCCCTCTTTTACCCCTTTCCCGTCCTTTCTGTTATTCACTAAATTATTAACCGTCCCTTTCAATTGTGACGGCTTTCCCCAAAATTTCCCCCTCATTTTGCTATTCTTTCCCTAGTACCTCATTTACCCTGCGACTTCAAGTTTTCCCCCCAAAAAACCCCAACCCCTAAAATATTTCCGTTTAAAGACCTAAACTCCCCCACTGCGTTGGCCCGTGCTCCCTCCCCCCACCTAGTAATGAACCCATCCCGGCATCATGTATTTTGCATAGAAGAGGCCCATTTTAATGAATGTTACCCATTTTTTTTACTACTTGTAGAGCAATTACACCCAATTTCTCTGGAAACCCTTCATTTCCCAAATCCTCTCCATGGCAAAAAGCCACATTTTTAAGGTTTCCCACCCCTTCCCCCTAAATTTTTCTATTGCTGACGTATACTGTAACAGGCCTCATCCTATCTGCCCAAAATCGTTGCCTCAGCACTGAGACAGATAAAGGATTGCTCCCCCTTACCTCCATGATTTATCCCGACGGTAACAATTCCTTCACCCAGCCCCCGGAAAAACACATTTTCCCCCTACTCCCATCCTTCAAACAGAATGCCATCCCGTACCTAACTGGCTATCCCCCAACAAAACAAAGTTTTTTACCTTCCTTGGCGTCTCCCTTTTGATCTCCCAGTAGTGACTCACATTCGCCAGGGGCATTTTCCCACTTGTAGAATTCGTTCAAGCGTTCCGATGGGCTTGTTTTGGGGGTTTTAGGGGATGTTTATCACGTCTGCCAAGCTTCTTTTGGGGCTCGTTGTGGGATTCCCCAAAAAAATCACATTTGTCAGGTAGCACCAGAAGAGTTGGAAATTTCCCGGTAGTTTCGGTTTTTTCGTTGTTTCCCTCTCCAACCCTTTTCTTTATCTTCGCTTGGTTCATGTTGCCCCGGCCACTGACCAAATCCCCCCCCTTTTAACCGGGGACTCACAACAGGAGGATTACTACGAAACCCTTTTTTTCCTCCCTTAATGCCCCTATCTCATTTAGAACTTGAGTTTTCTTTAGCTGCTGGGAAAGCGTCAAGAGAGGGATTGGTTCGATTTACAGAGAGCAAAAAAACGGGGTTTTACAGACAAGTCACGTCCACCACTCAAGCTAAGTCACGTAACTGGTAAGTAATCACCATGGTAAGTACACGTCACCCCCTAGCTAAAAACACTCACCACTGGCAAGTACACGTCACCCCCTGAGTAAGTAAGCCCCCTGAGAATACACGTCACCACTGGCTAAGTACACGTCACCCCTGAGTAAGTAACGTCACCACGAGTAAATACCGTCACTTAAGTACCCCTTACTTGTCACTCGGAGTACATTCCCCACTTTTTGTTAAGCTGATTTTCTATTGCAACAAAATTTAGGGGAAAATTTTTAACATGTCTGGATCTTATTCATTAATAAGATATCTTGAAACACAAATAAACACATAGTATTAACATACATTTTTTATATCCCTGGACCATGAGCTGTGTATATTTTTATTTGGTTTGATCATCAGCTGTGCCTGTCAAAACTTTAACACTAACACCATACTTGGTTCTATTCCGGCGTGGAAAAGAACAACAGACGGGGAGCAAAAAATAACTTGCTAAACCCTTTTTCAAGAAATATTTCATTGTATCATTTATTCCCAGGAGACTCGGGCTGGAAATGTTTGTTACAAAAACCATCAAATGAAATAGTAAGTCACCAAAGAAAACACTGCCCCCGGAGGCTCCAAATTCATCCTGTTCCCCACCGGAGGTTACCTGGAGGGTTTTTCCGGGGGTCAACGCCCCCGCGGCCTGGTCCATGACCCGGCCCCCCGATGAAAAACAGGGCCCGATCAAATAGGTGTTACTGCTGGGCCCCATGCAGTCCAACGACGAGCCACAGCCGGCTGATCCGGGACTGACTTAAGGTATCTGTCCCGCTCTCTCTTTTAAGGCAGCCGGGGTTTATTGGCAATTCCCAAGCTTGATGGGGGGTTTGAAAGTTTTGGGCCCCGGACACTTTGGGGGTTTTCCCTTTGGTCCAATGGCGCCCCCCTTTTTTTTTTGGGGGGGATTTTTCATGCCTGCCCCGTCTTTTTCTTTTCGTAGGGGGGGATTTCTGTGTGCAGTTTTGGGACCATTCCCTTTCCAGATTTTTTAGTGTAGATTTTAAACATCTCTCCCTCCTGGTTCCCAAAAGGACAATCAAGTGCTTCCAAGCGTTTTTCCCCGTATTAAGGTGCTGTTTAAAATATGACTTTTTAAAAAGAGCTGATTAGTAATGCCTTTCTTGTAAAAAGATAGGAACCTTTTAAATTTTAACCTTAAAAACCCTTTTGTAAAAAAAAATTAAAACATTTATTATATAAAATTCTAAGGGGGTTTCCACCCCTCCTCCGTTCTCCCCTCCCTCCCATTTCCCCTTTCATCCCCTCCCCTTTGCCAAACCCTCTAAAACAGCGAGGCAGGGTTGTTGACAGGTAGGTCCGTACCCTGTAATTAAATTAACGGTCTACATCTTTCCTTTTTGTGAGCCGATCAACAGGTTGTTAAAAAAAGCAGGGGTCCACCTTTTAAAGGGGACTCGCCCCTTTAGACTGAAAAAAGAGGCGGAATGGCCGCTCGAGATACCCCAAACCCCCCTCGCCCGGACCACCAAAGAAGATACTATTTTTTTCCCCCCCTTACCCCGCCCCCCACGCCTCACCATGTTCCCCCCCCCCTTTAACCCTGCCACACGGGGGGGGAGCCCCTGTTGCTGTCCCACATTCCTGCTTCTCACCCGTCTTTAGGGTTTTCATCTTTAAAAAATAATAAAATTTTTTTTCAAGGGAAAGTAACAATGACATACTACTTTAGAAAATCCGGTGTTATGCAGAGCATTTGAGCAAATTTGGTCAGTTTGTCCTGGGGTGGATCCAAAACCATGATAACACCCCGGTACCATTTTTTTTGATGGGGGAAAATGACAACCGGGGGTAAGAAAACTCGCCAAGTTTCAAACCTCGCCAGGAAAGAACTCGGACCCACCGAGGGACCGATTGATTTTTTAAAAAGTTACAAAAGTGCGATTGTACCGGATATTATTTAATTTTTGGGAAAAGATAAAATTTTCTAAAAAAAACAATGTCGTCTAATTCTTGCCATTTATTTTTTGTTTCATTTGTTTTTGTCACAGATTTTTTACTTTTTTCCCCTTATTTATACAAGTTATTTTGCTTTTTTTTATCAGTAAAACACAGATTAATTTTTGTTCTAATTCACTAATTTAATTATATGTAAGGTATTAAGGATATAGACCCTGCCCAATTTCCCGAGGTCCGGGTTTTGGCTTCGTCAGGGGGGCCGCAAAATTTTCCCTCTCGCTCGGTGGAAATATAATCACAATGCAGTATAAAAGTGATCCTTTATTGCTCCCTTTTTTGCCCACACGTGGGCTTTTTCAAGTCACAAAAAAACACCGGGTGGAAGGAATCATTCTGAATTTCAAGATGATCTCGCTGTGCTCCGGGTTTTCCCGAAAAAGCCCGAATACCTTCCTCCTCCACATGCGCTGTTAATCCACGGGTTTTGCGCTTCCATGATTATAATTATAAAAAATCCCAAAGCGTATGGGTCCATCGTACGGGCCTATCCCGGGTCAGGAAATTTTGGGCCTGACTAGTTTGTGCTACAGGCGGATGCCCTGCTCCCCCCTTTTAAATGAAGTTCTGACCTCATAGGGAAGGCATTGGCTTAAGGGGGGGAGAATTTGGCTTGCCTGTTAGGCCAGTTGGCCTGTTGCAGGTTTTTTTCTTTTTTATGTTTTTTTTTATGGTCAATTTTTATTATTTTAATCAAAAAGAAGCGCTAAGCCACAGCTTATGAGTCAAGAAAAGCATTAGTTCTGAGGTGCATTATTTTCCACGAGTGCCCAGGCCTAACCATTGACTACTCAAGCCCTATTATTATTTTTTAATAAAAAAGCGCTAAAACCTAAAGGGTATAAGTGCAGCAGAGCAGGGAAGGGTGAGGGTTTGGGGGAGCAACGAGAAGAGGGATGATTAGTAGGGCATGGAGTGCAGCGCATGAAGCGCTAAAACCCTAGGGTTTACGCCCTGAGGGGGTTGGAAGGTATTCAGGTTTAATTGGGGAAAATGGACACAGTAAAATTCCCCAAATCAAACCCCCCATAAATAAGGAACCCTTTCCCCGGAGGGGGGGCAGAGAGCGTGGATAGTGCGGGGTAAAGGGTACAAGAGATGAGGTAAAAGGACTGTAGGGTGCAAGGCATCATCAGAGTCAGGTCGGGTTTAGGAGGCTCTGTCAGTTTTAAAAGAAGGTGAAGGGGAGTTTAATTTTTATTAAAACAAGGGGGAACGCTAAACCGGGGATTATACAGCCCTGGGGGGGGGGGGTGTAGAAAAATTCAGGTTAAATTTTGGGGGAATGGGGCACAATCCAAATTCCCCAAACAAGGCCCCCCACCAAAATCAAGGAACTTTCCTTTAGGGGGGCCGTCACTGTAGTTTTGGTCATCTGACCGAGGCCTTCCACTGGCTTACCGGTCCCCCCCTTTAAAATTAGGGTCAAAGTTAAAAACATATCTTTAAGTTCTTTGTGAGATATCTTGGAACAATTAATATTATATCAAGGGGGGGAAACACTAAACCCCAAAGGGTTATACAGGCTTGGGGGGGTATGGAAGGCATTCAGGTTAATTCGGAACTGGAGCACAGATCCAATTCCCTAGATAAAACCCCCCACCAAACCCGGGCAAACCACGGGAAAGGCGTAAACTCCAGGCCGTCAAGACACTGGGGAATGGGTACAATACGATTAACCAATTAGGTTATTTAAAAACACCACAGGGGTTTTTCGGCTCATTCAAAAACGAGTTTTTAAACCTATTGTTTTCCCTAGTTTGCAGGGTTCGATTTCGTGAGTCATGGCAATACATCCCACACGGAAACCTCTTTTGCTTATTCCACAGGCTATCATAATCATGGGGGTTTTTTTTATTTTAAAATTTTTTCAAAAGAACGTAAGCCACAGGATATCAGCGCGCAGGGCAAGGAAGCGGGGCACAGGTGGGAAAAGGGATGGGGAAAAGATAAAGGGGGGTGGGTGGTAAATAAAAGGGGGCAAAGACGAACCCGGGGGGAGGGATGGGGAAAAGTTTAAGGGTTTTTGGAGTAAATCAACTTTTCAAGAAGTAAAAGGGCAGGTTTAAAGGGGCCACAAAGAAGGGGAAGGAAAGAAGGGGAGGAAACGAAGACGCGTTGGAGGAAATTTTGGTTCTCGTTTTAGAGAGGGAAAAATTAAAAAAAAAGGGAAAATGATACGGGGGGGTGAAAAGTCACAGAGGGAAGGGGTTCCCTGGTCCCGAGTAAGGAAAGGGGGAAAAAGGGGGGAGAGGTTTAAATGGAGATGAAAGAAACGGGGTTTTAAACCTTGCTCTTTAAAGAATGAAGTTTGTTACCGAGCAAGGGGTTTCCACTTGGCCCGGGTGCGAAGGTGGACATGCAGGGGAAAATGTCCAAAATGGAAAATCGAAGGGAAATTGGGTTATGGAGGCCAGCAGGGGTTGCCCCGTTTTGCCCATCGGGTGCCAGGGGGGCCCAACAAAAAAAATACTTTAGTTGGGAGAATACGCTAGCCAAAAGTTTGGTTCGGAGCTAGGGATGAAGAACCAAAAAATTTTGTTAAAAATGTAGGCAAAAAGGGGGGCTGGGATATACAAATGAAGCCAGGGATAGTGGATACAAAATGTGCAAGAAAGGCATACAGGTTAAGCAAAAAAAAAAATGTAGCGAAGATAGTAAAGCCCGACGACGCTGTCCGGAAAACACTGTGCGAAACCCACGCCCTCTGAAGACTTAGAGCCCTCGTGTCACAGCGGTGGGATGGGGGAAAGAGAGTGGAAATGATCAAGAAAAAGAGGCGGGGGGAAGCCCCCGTGGCGTTAGCTTTCGACAAGGGGGTGAGAAAGAAAAGACCCCAAAAAGGGGAAATCCCAGGGGGGTAGGGGAAAAATGGATGCTACATGAACTATAAAAGGGGGAAATGAAGGGAAAAAAAGAGTGAAAGTGGGGGAAGAGAAAAGGGGCGGAGCAAAAAAAGGGGCGGCGAACGAAAAAAAGAATTCTACTAAAACGGTGACCATTCTATAAATGGAAAGGATTGTTTGATCTGGAGCGTACATATAAAAGAAAGGCAATGGGATCCGGCGTCAACAAGGGTGGAACATTTGTTCTGTTTGAGGCTCTCAACAGGGGGAAAAGCGAAAGCACCAAGGCACAAACTAAGCCTTTGGGGATGGATAGAGTTAGGCAAGAGGAAGGGAGAGGCCCCCCCCGGAATAAATTGGTCCCATAATCGGGGTTTTTGAAAAACAGGGCGAATGAAAGGGGAAGCAGGTTTCGACGACAGCTCCCAGGAAAGATGACAAGGGTTTTTAAAAAGGTTTAGCCGACTTGACAAATTGCCCTTTGAGAGGTTTAAAGTGAGGTTTCCCGGTTTAACCGACGGTCAAAGAGAAGGCCTAGAAACCTTACTGTATCACGTCGGGGGGTACGGGGGCCCTAGAGATACAAAGGATGATCGGGGATAACAGGCGTCTGTGGAAATAAAATTTTGGTAGTTTTGGGTACTTGAAAAAATTAAAAACCCCTTGTGGTGGCCCAAGTGGAAACACGGTCGACGCAAAAGCTGGGAGAAAAAGAAAATAGGGGACAGTCACGCCTGCCAAGCAATAGCGAAGTCATCAATAGATGGACCAAAAATTGGGTGGAAAAACAAGGCCAAATCATTTTTAGCAAGGAGAAAAAAATGTTTTTTAGAACCATCCCTGAGGGGGCCCTTCAGCTTTGGACGAAGTCCGGGGGGAAAAAACATTATTGACTCGAAACGGAAATGTCTGTCAGTTAAAAAGTTCTTAAGGAAAGGGTGGTTTTAAATTTCCCCGGGGGCCTAAGGAATGGGCCCGGGCAAAAATATTTTACCTCCAAATTGTGTCATTGCCTTCTCAAGGTCAAAAAATATGGCAATAACTGAGTGATTATTCGAAAGGCATTACGAACATAGTTCCAAGGTAGTAAGGGGGGCTATGGAGAAGCCCTTTCGAAAGCCTTTTTTGACACGGAGAGACTGTTGTGAGTCTCTAAAAACCACATTAACGTCGTTTTACGAGGCGTTCCATCACTTGCAAACTGCATTGTAAAAGCGATGGGGCGATAGTGGGAGGCATCAGTCCGTATACCGGTTTGCGGAAAGGGAAACAAAGGCGATTTCCCCAAACTGGGGGAAGAACTCCTTGTGCCCAAATAAGATTGAAGAGGTGTAAAAAGGATATAAGGGCTGACCCTGTAAATTTTTAACATACGAATATGAAAGTCTCAGGCCCCGCTGCCATGTCGGCAAGCTGGAGGTTGCCCCCAGTTCTTGAAGTGTAAAAGGCACATTTACTGTTCTTCTCCGAGAGAAGAAAAAGTCCCCGGTACTAAAACTTGGCAGACTTTGGGGGAAAGAAAAGGGGCAAAATGGAGCCCTCGGGAAATGGACCCGAGTGGGCCAAACAAAGGGAACGTCGGAGGGTTTGCTATATCAAACCCCGTGACCCGTAGAACAGGAGCCGGGTCGGAGAGATTTACACTCAATTTCCTCACTTTTTTTCCAGACTGCACTATGAAGAAGCAGTTATTTTTATTTAAACAAGGGGGGGAAACGCTAACCCGGGGGGGTTATACAGCAGAAGAAGAGGGGTGGGGGAAAATAGTCTCGCCAAAAAGTGCGTTTAGTTCACGGGTGACCCCGGGGACGATGCCGCTTCTGCTTAAATCAACAAATTTCAGCGGTTCTATTGTACCGGTACCGCCCCCTGCAGCACGTTTTAAACGTACTGCACGAGCCAAACGGAGACCCCCAAGGCACGCCTTTGAGAATGCCTGCCTGAGGTGTGGGGTTTAAAAATAAAGCTGCGGTAAAACTGAGCGAGAAGATGTGAGGAGTATCAATGGAGGATGAAGAGGAACCTCACAAAACAGTGAGGTGTGGTAAAGATCCCCAATTGCCCGAATCAAATTGCCCGCGGGCCTCGGGAAAAGGTGGTGATGGAAAGGGAATAAGAATGATGGAAAATGATCGGTCATGTAAGTTGGTAAAAGACCAGGGGGAAATCTAGTGCAGGGAGGAAGAGCAGACGATAAACGATGCAGAAAAGGGATGAGTACGAGGTCAAAATGGGTGGGAGACCCCTATTTAAAAAAGGAGGGGGTGAGAGGCAAGAAAAGTCCAAATGAATGCACGGATCACAAGGCCCCCCCCCGGGAAAAGGGGGCATTAAAATACCAAGAACAGAATTGGTGGTAAGGATTTTAAAAAAAGAAAGGCAAAGTTGGGATAGAAAATGCTCGAGAAGGGAGAGTATAAAGAACTATTTTTTAAACCCCCTTATTCGTGGTACGGGGTGCGGTAAGGCCCAGGTATGGACAAAAATTTTACATAGGGAAAATCATTGCGTAGAAGAAGGGCACTTTCATTAAAAGGGCCCCTCTAGAAAGGATCCGAAAAAAATACAATAAATTTAAAACTGAGATAGGTTGGGGAAAAAAGCCCATGTAATTTTTGGGTTTTGTAAGCAAGCACCAAAGGGGGAAAAACCGGGGAAAACAAATCTGAAAATCACCCCCATTACCCCTGAGGCCCCGGGGAAATTTCCCCTGTAAAAGGCCATGTTGGGGAGAAGAAAATATCGGAAATCTGTGGTTAAAGGGACCCACGGAATAAGGGGTTAGAAAAGTAACGGTGGTGCATTGGAAGATGTTAAGTACGAAAGGAACGGGGAAGGGTTCGAAGAATGGGGTTGTGAAGATGGAGGAGAGGGAAAAAAAGAAGGGAAAGGGAAATGAATCAGTGTCCATTTAAGGTTTGTCTCTGCAATATATTCTGAAATGGCTTCAAATGTTTCTGAATTTAAAATGTTGGGAAACCTATTGGGTAGGAGGGGGAGGGGTGAGTAAAGATTGGGGCAGTAAGGCGTACCAAAGAGAGGGGGAGGGAAAAGTGTAAGGGAGAGTGAAGGTGGGGGGGGCAGAAGAGGTAAAACCTGGGAGGGGGACAGAAGAGGGAGAAACTTGGGAGGGGACGGGGGTGGAAGGGATAGTACGGGAGGAGGGGAATCCCACATTGAATAGAAACCAGAGAGGGGGGAAGAACAGGTACGAGATGGAAAGGTAACGTGTGGAGGTGAAGAAGGGAAGGAAGGGGGAAAAAAAGATTTGGGCAATGGGATTTTTTGGACTTCTGAGTAGAGGGGGATTGGGTTTTGGTGTCGTACGGGTCTTGTCGTACTGGGGCTTGTGGGAAGGCGCGAAAATGTGGAACAACTGAGTTTAGTCGGGAGTCAGAGCCAGGACCCAAAAGGTTGATGCGTAATGGTATGGGGGGGAACAACAGAGGGGCGCAGAAAATGGGGGCCCCCGAAGTGGGGGGGATGTTTTTGGAAAACAGAATAAGAACACGGGGGTAGTCTCCCTTTTGGGGGGGAGATGGTAACTGCCATGCTAAGGGAACCTTTGCCCTTTTGAGGCACGGTTTCGTTCATTTAAGTAGACCCGGGAAGGCGGGGGTACGAAGGGGGACTCATTACAATTAAAGGGAAGTGGAGGTTGACTGCAAGTTTTAGAAAGGTTGCGGACCACAGAGGGATTCGGCCATAGATCTGCAATATTTCGCTGGGGTCCAAAACGCCAGCAATTTTACATTGTTGCGGTTTGGGGATCACCTTTCGAACTTGAACCGATGTCCCGCGAATAACAGAGGACGGGAAATTCTCGGCTGTCAAAATTTAAAAGAGCCCCAGCAAGGGTAACGTTCCGCCCCCGGGGGGAAGGACATAAGTGTCTACTTTGAGGATTGGGGACCCGGAGTTCCCGCTGTTAAAAAAAATCTTGCCACATGACTGGAAATTCTGTTGGACTTTGGGTGGGGGGCAGAATGCAGAACCACTACAAAATTGAAGAAAGTTTTTTTCCCAATAGTGATGGGAGTAGATCATTTCGAAAGGAGAGAAAGACATGAGCTTGGGGTAGCATTCTGGACAGTGACGATCGGTACGCTCTTGAGACGTGAAATAAATATCTCTGCCAACAGACGCGGGGGCGTTTTGGCAATATATGGTCAGAAAGGTAGGCAAAGAAGAAGTTGGTTTTAAAAGTAAAGAATTTAGTCCTTTGTGTGGTCCGAAACTGAGCGTGGAGAGGGAGTGCTTGACGTGTCGGTCGTTTCCGAGTAGAATGGGAAGGTAACGACGGAGCATCATCAGGAGATTGACGTTGGCGTTTAGGAGTAGGACCGGAGTTGGTCCGGCATGAAATGGGTGGGCGATTCGAAAATTGCCGTCCCCCGTAAAAGGGAGAAGCCGGAAGCATAGTCAAAGGAGAGCGGATTTTCAGACAAATCGAAGGAGTCAGTCGAAGCCCCGGTACCTGAAGCGGGTGAGGAAACAGCACCAGCAGGTACAGGGGCATCAGGAGTGTCCGAAGAGTGGTCTAAACACAAGGCAGGGTCAGAATGGGGTGCGGTATCAAGAAGGGGCCCCGGGGGGGGTAGTGGTTTCTGGACTAGGGCTCCCATGGTTGGGTTTTACTCCTTTGCTTTTTGTTTTTAAGAAAAAAAAGAAAGAAGAAAAGAAAATAAAAACAAAAAAAAGAATAAAAAAAGGGGGGGGGAAGGGGGGGAGGAATAGTTCCCAGGAGGAATGAAAGGGCCGGAAATCTCCCCTCCGCGCCAAGGAGGACTCGACACCGCTAGTAGCGCAGATGCAGCATGGAACCCGTCCCAAATACCCTACCCTTAAATGCCAGTAAACACCCAACCCGGATAGCAACCTCACATCTCCCGAGCTCCCTCGGTGGACAAAAGAGGGGGCGGCCGGATATCCCCACAAAGCATAACTCCTTCAGCCACCACCCCGGAATCCGAAAGGTGGCTTCCAGAGTTTACACCGTCGCCCAAAGACACCCAAAAGCTACTCCGGGATACCGGAGAGGGATCGGGACATCCCTAGGCAACCCAATTCCACGGCAAACTACGCCACCGCCAAAGAAACCTCAACGGAAGGGGATCGACCCCGGTGTCCTTTCCCCTCCCTAGGAACTAGCGCGCCTGTGGGAGAAATCACGAAGGCTAAAAAGAGGAAGGGCAAAAGGGAGGGGTGAGGAGGAGGAGGAGGAATGGAAAAAGGGGAGGATGGGAGGAATGGATAGGGGAGGGGAGAATGGGGGGTAATTAGGTTCGGTCTGAGGAAGAAGACCGACAGGGCTAATTCCTCAGACCAAGAGCCTCTTCACCACGCCAAGGAGCCCCCCTTGAAGAGGTAATCATGGGGAGCGCTAAACCCCTAGGTTTATACAGCGCCTGTGGGGGATTGAAGATATTTAGGCTTAATTCAGGGAACTCCTGCACAGATCCAATTCTTTAGATCCCCTTGAGGGGATTCGATCCTAGAGGGGGCATCTCTAATGCCGTGGATCAAGAGCTCCTCATTTGCAAGGCACCTCTAAGGTAATTTATATCTTATTTTTTTTGAAACGCTAAACCCATAGGGGTCAAAGAGCGCTTTAGGAATAATGAGGTCCACGAGGAATTACAATCATAGGGGAGCGCTAAATTCGTAGGGACTATACAGCGCAAGGGTAGGTTAAATTCTTACAATGAGCATTAAGCGCTAAACCCATAAGGGTCATACTGCGCCGTCAATTCTTTGAATCAAGAGCTCTTACTATCCCCCGGCATGCAAGAGTTGTTGCAAGTCCTGGAGAGCAATAACTCGCTGGTGCTGACCAGCCAAGTGAAAGCTATATATACAGTTTTATTTAAACCCATCAGTTTATCCAGGTTAATAAAACGATCACTAAGATTCTGAGGTTTTATTTTTAGTTTTTTTTTTTTTTCCAGAAAGAAATGATCAGCATTTTTAGCCTTGAAGTGGGCATTTATCAGGCAACAAATAAAAAGTATATTAAAGATACGGTTACTGCTTTAAAAATATAAAATGGTTTCAATATCTTCAAGATGAATTAAGACAGTGCAACTATGCCATATTAATAGACGTTTCCCCAACCAGGGGCTTTTATATAAAAGGGAAGAGTGCAAAAAACTTTTACAAAAGGGTAACCCAGTCCCCCGCCTTGTAGTAAAAATACCTATTTAAAGAAGGGTGTCTTCAACTTAAAGTCTGAGGGACTATTTTATTCATCTTTTGCATATTTTCTCATTTTTCCATTTGGCCTTGTATTGTTGACAAAGCCACGGACGGCAAAACATTACAAAAAGATACCAGATGTTGTACATGTCCCAAAAATTCACCATATTTTAAGGATAAATGCGCTCCAAGTAAAAAACCGGCTCACCCGTTGAGGTCTGCGATTTCGACCCGGGACAGGGTACTCGCCCAAAGGTTTCATAGAAAAAACCTTTGTAATGGAACCCTAAACATGCCCAAAGGTTATTTGGGATAACCGTGGACAGGCTACACCAGAAACGTTACCAACTGCCGGGACAAGGGGGAAGGTGATGTGCGGCGGGCCCGCTCCCGTGGGGAGCGGCGCGAGAGAGAGTTGGGGGGGGGAAGGAAAAGGGTTGGGAACCCCAGCAAACACCACTAACTTACGCCTAAAAATGTTGCGTAACATCACAAGGGGACATTACCCCTTATGATGTTTTGGCAACGTCGATACAACGAAAAATATGAAGCAAAAACTGGGAAGGGTTTCCCGTGTATTTTGGGACACAAAACAAATTTCTGCACCACCGTAACATTACAGACAGTTCCATAAAACGATGTGGGGCACAATGCAATATTTCGGACGAAATCATTTAATATTGCAAAACCCATATAAATTGAAGACATACGGGCCACAAAGCAACATTCGGCACGTCCGTAAAATTGCAGCAGTCCCATAATAAAGGGAAAAATTTTTTAAGGGAACAATGCAATATTATGAAGTTCAGTAATACGCAAAGTCCCCTTATATAGAGTATGGGCAAAGTCCATGGATTTTGTCTCTGATGAATGATGCAGTGGGGTTTCACTCTTTAAAAAAACTAAGGGAAGCTAGCGGTGTTCACTTGAAAAAACTCGAGGGAGCCAAGCGGTGTTATTTTTAAAAAGTAAGGGGCCGACATGTTCACTTGAGAAAGCTCAAGGGGGCTGAGCAGTGTTTTACTTGAGAAAGCCAAGGGAGCTGAGAGTGTTCACCCCGAGAAAATCAAGGGAGTAGCAGTTTCCCCCCGAGAAAACTCAAAGGGGGCTGAGCAGTGTTCACCCCGAGAAAGTAAGGAGTTGCGGGTTCACTTGAGAAAGCTCAAGTGAGCTTGGGGTGTTTTACTCTAAAAAAACCAAGGGAGCAAAAAAGGGTCACACCCAAACAGTGGACCAAGGTTTTTTTCAACACTGGCCCAAATTTTTAGGTAAATAAAAAACACTGGGCAGTAATCATCCCAAAGTTCTGTTAGTGTTACCTCAACACCAGTTGATAGGCCACCCCCCAACAGATGGACTAGGATCCACCCCCCAAAAACTGTGGCTAGGGGCCCCCCTCCAACAAAGGGGGCTGGGTCCCCCCTCCCAACGCCAGTGGTGGTTCCCTCCCCCAACACAAGTGGGGCTAGGAATCCCCCCAAAACAGTGGACTTGGGTTTCCCTCCCCCAACCTATGGGCTAGGATCCCCCCTTCAAACCCCGTGGAAAACGTTCCTCCCCAAAACCCGTGGGGAAAGGATCCACCCCCGAAAACCCCGTGGCGGTTCCCTCCCCCAAAAAATGGACAGGGTCCCCCTCCAAAAAACCGTGGATAGGTTTCCCTCCCCCAACACCCGTTGGGTGGATCACCCTCCATAAAGGGGGAAGGGGCCACCCCCAACCCATGGACTAGGTTCCCCCCTCCAAAACCTGGACTAGGGTCTACCCACTGAGTGGCTAGGGTCCACACTCCAACACCGTGGACTAGGGTCCACACTCCAAAACCAGAGGGCAAGGGGCCATTTCCACAAGGGGAAATAGGATAAAACCCCCCAAAAACCCGTGGACTAGGGGCCATCCCCCAACACCGTGGTAGGGGCCACCTACATCAGGGGAAAAAGGATCCAACCCCAACCCCAGGGGACTGGACCCACCCCCAAAACCAGGGCCTGGGGTCCTTTTCCAAAAGGGGAAACTAGGATCCCCCCCCCCAAAAAACCATGGATGGGGTCCACCCTCCAACACGAGGGACTGACCATCCCAAAAACCATGGACTGGTTCCCCCCCAAAACCCCAAAAGGGGACTAGGTTCCCCCCTTTCACACCATGGCTGGGGTTCCCCACATCGGGACTAGGATCCACACCCCCAAAACCCCGGACTAGGACCACCCTAAACCAGTGGACTAGGGCCGTTCCCCAAAGGGAACTGGGAAAAACCCCCCCCAAAACCAGGGGTAGGGTCCCCCCCCCCAAACATCATCGATAGGGCCCGCCCCCCCAAAAAAAGTGGATGGGGTACCCCAACACCAGTGGACTGGGATCACCCCCCAACACCAGGGGACTAGGGCCCACCCCCCAACACCAGTCGACTAAGGGTCCCCCCTCCCCCACCAGTGGACTAGGATGCCCCTCCAAAACCTGTGGACAAGGGCCCCCCCAAAACATAATGGGATGGATCTACCCCCCAAAAAATTTGATAGGACCACCTGCAACACCAGGGGGACGACCCACCCTCCAACACCGTTGATAAGGTCCACCCTCAACACCAGTGGACTGGGCCCACCCTCCAAAGAAGGACGGGATTACCCCCAAAACCCTTGAACTGGGGTACACCCCCAACATAAGGGGACAAGGGTTAACCCTCCAACACCAGTGGACAAAGGTCCCCCTTTCCCAACACCAGCGATAAGACCCACCCTCAACACCAGTGGAAGGATGAACCCCCCCAAAACCCTGTGGACTAGGGTCCACCCCCCAACAAAAGGGGGACTGGATCCACCCTAAAAAAAGTGTTAGGACCCTTTGAAACCCCAGGGGGCTATGCCACCCCCCAAACCCCAGGGACTGGGATCCATCCCCCAAAACACGTGGATGGGTCCCCCCTCAAAAGTGGACTGGATCCACCCCCAAAAAGTGGATGGGGTACACCCCCAAACGTAAGGGGGAAAAGGGTCAACCCTCCAACCCCAGTGGCTAGGGTCAACCCCCCAAAAAAAGGGACTGGGATCCCCCCCCACCCCGGGACAAAGGTCCCCCCCAAAACACCGTGGACGGACCCACCCCCAAAAAAAAGTGGATTGGACCCACCCCCAAACCAGTGGACCGGACCACCTCCAAGAGTGGAAGGGACCCACCATCCAAACCCCAGTGGACTGGGGAATCCCCTCCAAACCAAAACTGGGGTCCCCCTTTAACACGTGGATAGGATCCCCCCCAAACGTGGTAGGTCCCTCTCCAACACAGTGAAATAGGGTCCCTTCTAACCTAATGGATTAATTTTCCCCCCTCCAAAAACCCCGGGATTGGATCCAAACTTCAAAACCAAAGGGGCAAAAGTCCAAAACCCCCAAATCCGTGCTAGGGTCCCCCCTCCCCCACCCGGGACTAGGGTCCCCCCTCCAACACCCGTGGACAATTTCCCCCCCCAACATAATGGACTAGGGGCAACCCTCCAACACCAGTGGGAAAATTTTCCCCCCATTACCCGTGGATAATTTACACCCCCCAAAAGGATGAACTAGGGGACCTCCAAACCCCAGAGCAAAAAAATTCACCCCCAAAACCCCAATGGACTAGCGCCATCCCCACAAAAACAGTGGAAAAGGGTATCCTCCAACACTATTCCACCATCCAACAACCGTGGGCTAAGGTCCATCCCCAACCCATGGACAAGGGTCCACCCCAACACCATGGGCTAGGGGCCATCCCCAACACCAAGGGTGTTGTCCCCGTGGCAGTGTGGGGCTTGGATCCACGAGAACAGTAGGACTTGTGCCCCCGCAGGATAGCTGTGGACTTGCGCCCTCGCTAGGATAGCTTTGGACTTTGGGATCGCAGGATAGCTGTGGACTTGGGCCTGCTGGTAGCTTTGGATTGGGTTTAGTGGAAAGTGTGGACTTGTGTCCGCTTGGACAGTTGGATTTAGGTCCAGTTCGGAAATTGGGACTTGGGGCCACTTGGAAAAACCGTGGATTTTGGGGCCCCGACCGAACAGCTATGGATTTGGGTCCTCGCTAGGTAGTGGACTTGCGCTCTCGCTAGGGGCACTTTGGACCGCCCTCGCTAGGATTCTGGGGGTTCCCCTCAAATAAAGGGGTTGGT
>NC_069428.1:31830185-31850839 GCF_026875155.1 Cherax quadricarinatus | reverse complement strand
TTTTGGTTGGGGGGTTTTGATGATTTTTTAAAACGAAGTTCGTGGTCACTTTGCATATGTTTTTTATATTTCCACTGTGTCGGTTTTTGTCCATTTTTTTTCCACCCAGAAGGGAAAATTTTTGGCGAAGTGTTCGGACTCTAGGTGTTCCATGTATAAGTTGGCTAGGACGGCACTTATTGGGGACCCCATTCCCATGCCGTAGGTTTGTTTGTAGAGCTTGTTATTGAGTAGCATTGAAAATTGGGTTGAGCAAATGTTTTGTTAGTGGGATGGATTGTAAAGGACCTGCCTAGTATGGGCCAATAGGTCTGCTGCAGTGATCCTCCTTTATGTTCTTATGTTCTATCTTTGTATCATCAGCAAATTTACTGTAGATGAATGGTTCAGAGAACCGACATGTTGATAAATTAGACACATGTGCAACTTTTGGGTATCTTTATTGAGGAAACGTTTCGCCGGACAGTGGCTTCATCAGTCCATACAAAGGAGAATCTTGAAGAACAGGAGGAGAATGAGGTAATCAGTCCCTCAACATTGAGTCGATGTGGTCAGTCCATCAGTCCATCAGGTTGATGGACTGACCACATCGACTCAAGGTTGAGGGACTGATTACCTCATTCTCCTCCTGTTCTTCAAGATTCTCCTTTGTATGGACTGATGAAGCCACTGTGCGGCGAAACGTTTCCTCAATAAAGATACCCAAGAGTTGCACATGTGTCTAATTTATCAGCAAATTTACTCATGTCACTCGTAATCCCTTCATCAAGGTCATCAATGTAAATTATGAACAAGATAGGGCCTAAAACTGATCCTTGTGGAACGCCACTAGTGACTAATCCCCATTCAGATTTCACTCCATTAATGGTAACTCTCTGATTTCTATTGGTAAGCCATGCCTCAATCCATGCTAGAACTTTACCTCCTATACCATGAGCTGCCACTTTTCTTAAGAGTCTCTTGTGAGGTTCTCTATCGAAGGCTTTACTAAAATCCAAATAAACAATATCATATAAGAATATAAAAACATTAATCTTTATTAAGGAAAACGTTTCGCCACGCAGTGGCTTCAACAGTCCATACGCAGGAGAAACTTGAAGAACAGGAGGAGAATGAGGTAATCAGTCCCTCAACCTTGAGTCAATGTGAGCAGTCCATCAATCTTGAATAGAATACCAAAATGATAAAGGACAGGAAAAGTTGGTAGATGGATCTATAACTTCCTGAAAAATAGAACACAAAGAGTAATAGTAAACAGAGTAAAGTCTGAGGCAGCTACCGTGAAAAGCTCTGTTCCACAAGGCACAGTAGCCTCCCTCCCATTCTAGTCCTCATCCTCATTTCTGAACAGACAGGATCTAAGCATAGCTCTTTCGTTTTCCCCTTTTGGGGGTTTGACACCCAAAATTTCCCAATGGATTGACCCCCTCGAAAAACATCGCAAGATTTCCAAGGGCACATCAACCAAATCTTAAAAGGGGCCCACTCAAAAAATATGAGTTCAATAAAGGGAAAAATTTTTAAAATTATCAAATACGGAAAACTTAAGAAAATTAAAACTTTTATTAGGGTATAAAACAAATTAAAAAAAAACCCATACAAAAAGGGGCAGAAAAGAAAATGTAAAGGCCTGGGAGTGATAATATTAAGGATCTCCCCTTCAAAGACCAAAAAAAATGTATCTCCCGAAAAAGGGGAAAAGAAAATCATGGATGGATAAGGGAAAACCCTTTTTAAAACAAGGGAAAGGGCTTTCCCACAAAGTTTCTTTAAAATCCTTTTTTCCCCGTAGGTGGAAGCGGGCCTTGGCACACTAACTGCCCCCTTTAAGGCAGGCGAAATTGCTGCCTGGAGAGTGTACAAAGAACTTTAAACAAACAAAAAAAGTACGAAAAGGGCACAAAAATTACTGGGAATGGTTGAAGCCCCTTGTTTTGGGTTTTCCCCCAAAATCGGGGCGGGGGAGTTACATAAAATATCCCTTTTGGGGAAAATTTCCTGGAGTTTTTATCCCAAATTTGACACGAAAATCACTCCCTTATTTTTCTAAATCGATTCTTTGACGATGAAGATTTTTCTTCCTTAAACAACGTTTTAAAAATCCCGGATCTTTTCCTTTCTTTAAAATCCCCCGTCCCATGGAATTTAGGGGAATGTATCCCCCCAACACAACTGCTTTTGATTAAAGAAATCTGTTTATTTGGTTGATCAAAAAACTTGCTTTTTTTAACGCACCACCCAACAAATTTCGTTGCCTATCTAAAATCATCAGTCGGGAAAAAAACCAATTGGCCCTTCTGGAAACCCAAACCTTCTAAAATAATTTGATAAAGGTTTCACAGCAGCATTCATTGGCTACTTCTAGTTTTAAAAGTAAAAGGACACAAGGGGGCCACTAAGTGACATTTTATTGTGGCAACGTTTTCTCCCCAGGGGGGCTTTATCAACCCATTACAAACAATACATGGACACAGAGGGATATTATTAGGATTTGAAAAAAGCCATTTGGGGGGTGGCAAAAACTTTTCCCTTTAAAAAAATTTTTCTAAAACGTACATAAGTGTCTTTTTCCACATCTTGTGGGGTATCCCCCATACCATTTCCTCATTTTTTGAAATGGCTTGATAAAGCTCCTGTGGAGCAAAAACGTTCCCCACAATAAAATGTTTTTTTTAAAGTTCATTGTGCCCCTTTTATTTTTAATATTGTCGGAAATTTCCCTACCAACTTTTTTACTTCTGATTACGCTTTTGCCCGTAAGCACAAGTGAAAAAACGATTAAAACCTTTGATGGGAACTTTGTAACTGTTTTGGGTTAAAAATTTTTTGGTCCCATGAAATTTAACCCCCTGTCACCCCCAAATGGAGTGAATGACAAACCCCTTTTAAAGGGGGATGGGGAAAGGTGGACCGGGAAAAGACATACTCGCAACGTAGTACGACAAGAAATTACGTCCTTTTTTTTGTTTTTTCAAATTTTGGTCGACCTTGAGGAAACCAGTGGGATTGTCGTATATGAAAAAGGGGTAAAGTTTCCCCCCAATTTGAAACACGTTACTGGGGCGTTTTTGCAAAATTTCTTTTTGTTAGAAAATGTTCTTTGGGGTCAAAAATTGGTGTTTGGATTCTTTTGGTTTAGTGAAAAATTTATAAATTCTTCCTGAAATCTTTATAACCCTTTCTTGTCAAAGGAAAATTTTCCTAAAGAATTAATCATAACAGGGTTTTTTTGGGGATTTATCCGTGTTTTTCTAGAAAATTTTTATTCTGTAGAGAAAACCCTTTTTGTATTAGTTTTTACCCAGTATTTAAAAAGGGTTCAAGGGTATTCATAAAAGGTTTTTATTTTTCCCTTTTTGAATTTAAAGAAAAAGGCTGGGAACTCTTTAAAAGTTTAAACCCCCAAAATGAGAATTTAGATTTCCCCAAAGACTATTTTTGTTTTGTCTGCCCGTTTTCACAAATTTTTTGCTTTTTCTTTAGGGGCCCGTTATTTTTTATTAGAGAAACCCCTTCGGGCCCTGGGCCATAATTTATTATCCCAAATTTCTTTAGTGGGACACCACTTGGGCAAAAATGTCAGCCGGTTTTTCTTTGGGGAGAGACCCTGGAGAAAAAGATAACTTTTCCCCATCTCTTTTATTTTGCTACTCTGTTTTGTCATAGACCAACCCTTCTTTTTATTTCTTAACCCCCTGGAGAAATGCTTCTTTTTTCATCCAGAAACAAAGGGTTTTTTAATGTGAATGTTTAAGTACTTTGTTGAGATAGACAGCTAATTTGTACCTTCATTGGTTGCTTTCAGTTCCAATTTGGTAAGTTCTGACCTTCAAGGGTGCTAAAACCCCCGGGCCCTTTTAAAGTAATTTATTGTACTTCCCTTAGCATTAATCATGTAAGCTTTCGCCCAAAAACCCCTGGTTTTACCATCACGAACACATGTATTGGGGTAATTTTTCCCTCTTTAAAAACCCATTTTCTTGGGGAAAAGTAATTTGATAAGGTTTCTTAAAATCCCTGGATATTTTAACCCATGCCCTTTACTTTATTTTTAGAGGCCCAAATTTTTCATCCCATCCAATTTTTTAGCTTCCATCATCTTGCATAAGCATTTTTCCTTTTATGGTAAAATTTTTGAGACGGTCCAAAAGGATCAAAAAAAAATTTTTGGGTACCTTTTGACAGTAAACTACGTTTTTGTGAGTGTACTGCATGATTTAAAATTTTTTATCCCTTTTTAGGCTCAAAGTTTTTCCTGTGTTTTCCAATTAAGTCCCAACATATTGGGTTCAAAGGGGAAATTTTAGTTTAGGGGAAAACTTTTTTGATAAGTTCCCCCTTAAAATTTCTTTGAATTTGGGAATCCACAAACCTTAGAGGCATATTTGCTTCCTTTTATCTCCTTTTTAGCTTCTTGGGATTAAAGGGTTTTAAATTTCCCCCTCTTTTTCCCCCAGTACCTTGAAGATTTTTTCCCCATAGAAACTTTTTTTTTAAGATTTTTTTCCTTTGGGAAAGGGGCTTTCAGGGTTTTTCAAAAGTGTATTTTTGAGTAGCTTTAGTAAGAATGGGGGAGGATGTTTCCCCCAAAAAAAAATGATTTGAAACGAAAAATTTTCACAGGACTTTTAGGATCATGTGGGTTTTTTGGCCCCAAAAATCGGGGTACAAAACTCTTTTCTATTTCTTGAGTCCTACTCTTAAGAAAACTTTTTAAAAAATCAGCCGTGTGGCTAAGGGTTTTTGGGGAAATTTCAAAACACGTCTCCAAGCTTCTCCGTTAAATGAGGGGCCCGGGCATCAGACAGTCATTTTTGATTGCTTTCAAAACTTTTTTTTGCACGTGCGGGTGCAATTTATACAACACGTAGTGGAAAATGGTTTTAAACTTTTTTTGACTCCATGGGGGGGGGAGATAAGGGGCTTCTTTCTTCCCCTTTTTTCTTTTACCCATTTTCCCCAATTAATTTATTGTCCAATTTTTCTTGTAAGTTTTTTTTACCCGTTTTTTACGCCCGGATATTCCCTTTAGTTGATTTAAGAATAGTGTTTTTTTGAAGAATTTCGAAAACCTCTGTTGGATCCCCAACACCCCCGTTTTTTATACTGTTCATCAAAAATTATTCAACAAAAATCACTGGGGGGAAGCTGATCACAAATTTTCTGCAAGTTTTTTATTGTGTTTTTTGAGACACTTTGTTCACACTAACGCAAAAGAAACGTTCTTTTTTTGGGTTTTCCGGGGCCCCTCAGTGTCCCCTCTCAGGAATCAAAAATTAAAAACTGGGGACGCCCCAGCGCCCCACGCCCCTTACCCCGGCCCCCCCACCAAAAGGGAAAAAACTGACTTTGTACTTTTTTCTTTTCCCTTTCCCTTTCCCCGATGAAGAAAAAGGAAAGTTTGATTCTTGGGTGTCTTAAAAAATTGACAACAATGTCCACTATCTTTACGGGGGTAATAAAGTGGGAGCAGGATTACCCTTTAAAATTGTCCTGCTAAGGTAAGAGATGCACTGTCTCTTATTAAAATACACTCTGCAACATTGGACTGCAAGGAGCAGCGGTCCGCTTGACCACAGGTCGTATACTGGTACTGCATCTGGGATCAATTACTCACTTTAGCAGTAAACAAGACGCTTGCCCCTTCTGAGAGGGCTGGGCCCCTCAGGGCTGAAAGGGCTGAAAGGGGCATGAAGGGGGCTGATACCCTCCTCCTGGAGAAAATTTCTCCACAGCCCTGCGTGCGGCCAGCAGTAACAGCCTGGTTGAACAGACCCTGATCCACAACGAACCCTGGTCTCAGACCAAGCCGCTGGGGAGTTGACTCCAGAAACCCTCTCCAGGTATACTCCAGTATGGGGAGTACATAAGGAGGACATTGGAGTACGTGGGAGCACACGTGCAGGAACAAATAGCAAAGAACTTGATGTACTTGCAATGTACTCAGAAGTTTCTCCGTTTGTCTGGCTTAAGAACTATTATGTGTTATCTAGTGTAAAGTGTTGGGAATAGAAAACCAGAAAGCTTTCTCCCCCGTTTCTTCACTCCCTCACTCCCACCCTCCCTCCCTCACTCCCTCCCTCATTCCCTCCCTCACTCCTGCCACTGGCATGAAAACAAAAACAGTGGATAAATTATCATAATAAATTTAATGAAATTATATGTAATTTACAGGAGAGATGGAACTGCATGGTAGACGTAGACTACAACGAGAGATGGAACTGCATGGTAGACGTAGACTACAACGAGAGATAAAACTGCATGGTAGACGTAGACTACAACGAGAGATTAGAACTGCATGGTAGACGTAGACTACAACGAGAGATGGAACTGCATGGTAGACGTAGACTACAACGAGAGATGGAACTGCATGGTAGACGTAGACTACAACGAGAGAGGGAACTGCATGGTAGACGTAGACTACAACGAGAGATGGAACTGCATGGTAGACGTAGACTACAACGAGAGATAAAACTGCATGGTAGACGTAGACTACAACGAGAGATAGAACTGCATGGTAGACGTAGACTACAACGAGAGATGGAACTGCATGGTAGACGTAGACTACAACGAGAGATGGAACTGCATGGTAGACGTAGACTACAACGAGAGATGGAACTGCATGGTAGACGTAGACTACAACGAGAGATAAAACTGCATGGTAGACGTAGACTACAACGAGAGATAGAACTGCATGGTAGACGTAGACTACAACGAGAGATGGAACTGCATGGTAGACGTAGACTATAACGAGAGATGGAACTGCAATGGTAGACGTAGACTACAACGAGAGATGGAACTGCATGGTAGACGTAGACTACAACGAGAGATGGAACTGCATGGTAGACGTAGACTACAACGAGAGATGGAACTGCATGGTAGACGTAGACTACAACGAGAGATAAACTGCATGGTAGTACGTAGACTACAACGAGAGATGGAACTGCATGGTAGACGTAGACTACAACGAGAGATGGAACTGCATGGTAGACGTAGACTACAACGAGAATGGAACTGCTGGTAGACGTAGACTACAAAAGAGAGATGGAACTGCATTTGTAACGTAGACGACAACGAGAGAAGGAACTGCATTAACGACGACTCAACAAGATGGAACTGCATGGAAGACGTAGACAACAACAGCGTAACTGCATGTAGACTAGACCAATCAACGTGATTGAACTGCATGGTAACGTAACTACAACGAGAATAAAACTCAAGTATGACGTAGACTACAACGAGAGATGGAACTGCATGGTAGACGTAGACTACAACGAGAGATGGAACTGCATGGAAGACGGTGACTACAACGAGAGAATGAACTGCTGGTTGACTTAGACTAGCAACGTGAGATTGAACTGCATGTAACTAGACTACAACTGAGATTGAACTAGCATGGTAGACGTTACCTACAACGAGAGATGGAACAAGCTTGTAACGAGACACAACGAAGATTGAACTGCATGTAGACGTAGACACCAACGAGAGATGGAACTGCATGGTAGAACGTAGACTACAACGAGAGATAAAACTGCATAGAAACGTATACATACAACGAAGATGGAACTGCATGGTAAACTAGACTACAACGAAGATGAACTCATGGTAGACGTAACACAACGAAGGATGGACTGCATGGAGACTATACTACAACGAAGATAAAAGCCTGCATGGGAGACGATAACTACAACGAGAGATAGAACCGGCATTAACGTAGACTACAACGAGAATGAACTTGCAATGGTAGACGTAGACTACACCGAGAATGACTGCTATGGTAGACGTAGACTACACAATAAACAGAGATGGAACTGCATGAAACGTAGACTACAAAACGAGAGATGTGAACTGCAGGTAGAGCGTAGACTACAACAAGATGGAACTGCATGGTAGACGTAGACTACAACGAGGAGATAGACACAGCATGGTAGACGTAGACTACAACGAGAGATGAACGTCCAGTAGACGTAGACTACAACGAGAGTGGAAACTGCATGGTTATACGAGACTACAACGAGAGATAGAACTGCATGGAAGACTAACTACAACGAGAAGGAACAGCTTGGTAACGTAGACACAACGAAGAATGGAACTGCATGGTAAACGAAACAACAACGAGAGATAGAACCGTCATGGTAGACGTAGACCTACAACGAGAGATTGACCTGCATGTAGACTAGACTACAACGAGAGATGGGACCTGCATGGTAAGACGTAGCAACAACGAGAAGATAGCAACTGACTTATGGTATGACGTAGACTACAACGGAGATGGAACTGCAAGGTAGACGTAGACTAACTACGAGAGATGAACTCATGGTAACGTAGACTACAACGAGAATAAACTGCATGTAGACGTAAACTACACGAAGATGAACTGAGCATGGGTAGACGTAGACTACAACGAGAGATAGAACTGCATGGTAGACGAACAACAACGAGAGATGGAACTGCATGGTAGACGTATACTACAACGAGAGATAAACTGCATGGTAGATCGTTAGACTACAAAACGAGAGATGGAACGCATGTATACGTAGACTACAACGAGAGATGGAACTGGCATGTTAGACGTAAGAACTACAAACGAGAGTTAGAACTCATGGTAGACGTAGACTACAACGAGAGATAAAACTGCATGGTAACGTAGACTACTACGAGAGATAGAACGCAATGTAGAACGTAGACTACAAACGAAGCTGGAACTGCATGGTAGACGAGACGACACGAAGAAGGAACGGGCATGGTAACGTAGACTACAACGAAGTAGAACTGCAATGTATGACGTAGATTACAACGAGAGATAGAACTGCAATGAGTAGACGTGGCCCTGGAGGCCTGGTGGTTACGCTCCGACTTCTCGCTTCACACGGCGAGGGTCCTGGGTATCGATTCCCCGCCAGAAATAAAAGCGATGGACGTGTTTCTTTGCCACCTGTTGTCTATGTTCCCCATCATAAAAGGGTACCTGGGTGTAGTCGACTGGAGTGGGTCGCATCCTGGGACACTGACGTAACTACAGCGAGAGATAGAACTCAATGGTAGACGTAGACTACAACGAAGATTGAACTGCTATTGTAACGTAGACAAACAACGAGAGATAAAACTGCATGGTATACGTAGACTACAACGAGAGATGGAACTGCATGGTAACTAGAATACAACGAGAGATGGAACTGCATGGTAGGACGGAGACTACAACGAAGAGATGGAACTGCATGGTAACGTAGACTACAACGATAGATGGAACTGCAATGGTAGAGCTAGACTACAACTGCGTTCTACTAAATAAGTACTGTTACTACCTTTATCTTCTTTAATTCCGTCTGTCACTCGTAGAATATGGGTTGTACCAGTAGTTGTAACCAGCAGCCCTACTAACGGCTAACCACAAACCCAACTGCACCAACCACTGATTGCCATGGCTTCCTCTCGTTGTCAACTGAACAAAACGCGGAGTTACTGACAAGCAACTCGAATCTGTTGACCTCCAGATCGTTGAAATCCGTGTGCACACACACACACACAGCACCACCACACACCACACCAACACACACACACACAACACACATACATACACATACACACACATACACACCTCCACACACATACACACACACCACATACTCATTATACACACACACACACCACACACACACCACACACACACACAGCACATACATACACATACACACACATACACACATACGCACACATACACACACACACACACCACAACACATATACACACACACACAGCAACACAAACACACACAACCACACACACAACACACACACACACACACACACACATAATATATATATAGATATAAAATATTATATAATATATATCGATATATATGTGTTTGTTTTGCTTGTGTGTGATGTGAGAAGAAAAAAGAAGAGTCCTTGTTTGATTTATGCACGTGGTATAGTAAGTCTGGGTAAGTTAGGCAGCATCTACTCCATCCTCCTCACCATACCTATGTACCTAGTGCCCACGTGTAACTTTTATCAAGTTTTAACATATGGAAACAATTTAGCGGCTGATCCAGCATTCTTGACTGGTGAACATATACTGAGGACGTAGGTCCTGCAACCTTCAACATAGGGGATGTAGATTGAAGCCTGTTTCATAATATATAATTTTTGTCTAGGTTTGTTTCTTGGATGATTGTTTTAGTCTGTATCATTTACAAATTAAACCAGTAATTTATTTCATTCTTGTTATATTCCCTTTACAATCAAAACAAATTTTTATATACTTCGTGTTTTCATTTCTGCCTCCATTTTTCATTCCAGTTCAAGGTTATGGACTCATCAGCACTTCTAATAGTTCATCGTTGCTGAAGTGTTACAGCATTCATATCTCAGTGGTAATAAGATCTTCGTAGTCCTCGGTTTCCTAGAAAATAACAAAGTACTTTGAATCTCTTTCTTCCTAGGTTGTTTTCGAGTGACAATTCAGTCCGCATTATATCATCGTCTTTTTGAAATTTGGGGAGACCAAACTGGACGGCGTATTCAAGCGTTCTGCTAAAACAAATGCTTTATGAGAGTCAATATAGTGTCGGGTGGTCTGTGTTGGCAGTTTTTTAGTTTTAAACTTACTGCATCATCCTGTTAGTTATGATTGCTCACAGGTAGACTTTATTCTTGGTATCTTTTCTGAGGTCGTTGCTAATAATTACTCCAATGTACTTTTCTTCTCTTGTCTCGGGTATTTTGTTACCAAAGATTTTGCATTTCATGGGCGAGATGTATCGTTACATCTAAATAACATCACTTTTACTATCAGGTTGAACTCTCTACCACGTCTCTGACCAACAACATCCACCCTCCAACAATCGTGTTTAGGTCAGAACTGGACCATTTGTATTATTCGAGAAGGGCAAAGCCTCTACAATCTAGATGTTAGCCCTACCACGATATCATTCACTTACATAACCTTATATATTCGCAATAACATGACGCAAATAAACAAGGAGATGGAATGAAAAGACCATTAAAAAAAGAGATTTTTTTTTCAAAATACGCAAAGCCTAGGTTGAAATTATGTCAGAAAGATCCTCACAAATACAGTGTTGGATAGCTGGAATGTTTTTAATAGAGGAAACAAACTTTGACAAATTTACGCATAAGACATCGCCTCGTCCAAACTAGTTCTGTGCCTAAAACAAAAAAAAACAAAAACAAAAACAGATGAACATACACTAAGAAAGATAAAATCACGAACAGCTGGGAAGGAACAGTTTCCCAATAAGTTCGACTCTCATCAAGTCGAGACCGATAAAAGAGTGAATCGAACGTTGCCATTCATATTTATCCACACCTATTTCCAATTTGCACTTGATTGTGAAATACAACAGTTTAGACAACTAAGAAATTTTGCAACACCTGGGTGTCTTAATTGTCAAACGTTTCGCCGAATCGATGGGGAGGAAGAGGCTCTGCAAGATAGGTACAAAAACTACAATACTGAGAGATAGCAGATGAGGACGGCCTTGGTAGAAAAGTATCATTCCCTGACCAGTCTCAGACAGAGGCCGGGTACTGTCACATGACTTCATGTTAAATTTATAAAGATGTTTGTTGTATTTTATTTGTGGTATAGGACCCGGGTACTGGTCACAGTCTTCATATTAAAGACCCAGGGTAATGGTCACAATCTTCATAATTAAAGACCAGGGTACTGTAAACCATTCCTTCATATTAAAGACCCCGGTACGGGTCCACTAAGTCTTCATATTAAAGAGCCAGGTACTGGTCACAAGTCTTTCATAATAAAAGACCATGGTAACTGGTCATACAAGTCTTTCATATTAAAGACCATGGTACAGGTCACAAGTCTTCATATAAAGACCCGGGTACTGGTCACAAGTCTCATAGTAAAGACCCGATACTGTCACATGTCTTCATATAAAAGACCCGATACTGCACATGTCTTCGTAATTAAAGACCCCGTATACTGGTCACATGTCTTTGCATATTAAAGACCGATACTGGGTCACATTCTTCATGTTAATGACCCGGTACTGGTCACAAGTAATTTCATATTAATTTCCGGGAAACTGCTCACCTGTCTTCATATTAAAGACCCGGTACTGTCCCATGTCTTCGAATAATAGTACCCGGATACGGTGCGACAATGTCTTCATATTAAAGAACCCGAAACTGGTCCACATTGTCTTCAGTTAAATAGTCCCCGGGTACAGGTCACAAGAGTTCATATTAAGACCGGGATACTGGTCACACGTCTTCATATTAAAACCCGAATACTGGTCACAATCATCATATAAAGACCCCCGTACTGGCAAATGTCTTCATATAAAGACCCGGATACGGTCACAAGTCTTCCATATTAAAGAAAAGACCCGGGTACTGGTACACTATGTCTGCATTTAAAACACCTGGTACTGGTCATAAGTCGCATATTAAAAGAAGACCCGTACGGACATGTCTTCATATTAACGACCCCTACTGGGCTGCATGTCGTCATGCTTAAATGACCCGACTGGTCCCCAAGTCTTCATATTAAAGACCCGTACTGGTAACATGTCCTTCCACATTAAAGACCCGGATACGGTCACAATTCCCTATATTAAAACCCGGATACTGGTCACAAGTCGTCATAGAAAGAACCCGATACTGTTCACAATTCCTCATATTAAAGACCCGGAGTACTGGTCACTTGTCTGTCATATTAAAGACCGATACTGTCACAAGTGCTTTTCTTATTAAGTCCCGATACTGGTCACATGTCTTCAATATTAATGAGACCCGGATACTGGTCAAATCCTCAGTATTAAAGACCCCTACAGTCACCATGTCGTCATGTTAAAAGACCCGGGTAACTGTTCACAAGTCCCTTCCTCATATAAAACCCATAACTGGTCTCATGTCTCATATAAAGACCCGGAGTACTGTCACAAGTCCTCATATGAAAAGACTTCGATACGTCTCAAGTCATCATGTAAAGACCCGTACTGGTCAAAAGTCTTCATAGAAAGACCCGAGACTGGTCACATTTCTTCATATTAAGACCGGATACTTGGTCACAAGTCTTCAAAAAAAGAACCCGTATACTGTCAACTGTCTTTCATATTAAAGACCCTGAACTGTCAAGCGAATCTCTCAATATTAAAGTCCCGATACTGGTCACAAGGTTCTTCACATTAAAGACTCGGAACTGGTCACATTCTTCATATTATAGACCCATACTGGTCACAATCCGTCATATTAAAGACCCGAATACTGTCACAATCTTCACATAAAGACTCGGATACTGTCACAATCCTCAATTAAAGACCGGATACAGTACAAGTCTTCATATTTATGATCCGTACTGGTCGAACAGTCTATCATAATAAAGACCCGGTACTGGTCACATGTCTTCATATTAAAAACCCGGTAACAGTCACATTCCTTTCATATTTAAAGACCCCGGTACTGTCACATTCTTCATATTGAAGAGACCCCGGTAACTGGTCACATGTCCTTCATGTTAAAGACCCGGAACTGTCCACATGTTCTTCATGTTAAAGACCCGGGTAACTGGTCACAAGTCTTCATATTAAAGACCCGTACTGTCACAGTCCTTCCAATTAAAGACCCGGTTACGTGTTCACATTCTTCATGATAAAGACCCGATACTGGTCACGATGTCCTTTCATGTTTAAAGACCGTATACTGGGACACTTTCTTCATGTTAAAGAAACCCGTACTGGACACATGTCGTTCAATTACAGACCCGAAACTGTCTCTTCCTGCAGGTGAAAACCCGTACTGGTCACATTTCTTCATTTAAGAGTACCCGGATACTGGTCACATGCTTCATGTTAATTACCGCTGTAACTGGTCACATGTCTTCATTTAAAGACACCGAAGACTGGTCATCAATGTCTTCATGTTAAGAGCCCGGGTACTGTTCACATTCTTCATGTTAACGACCCGGTACTGGTCACATGTCGTCATTTTAAAGACCCGTACTGGTAACAATCTTCATGTTAAAGACCCGTATACTGTCACATGTCTTCATGTATAAAGACCCGGGTACTGGTCCACATGTCTTCATGTCAAAGACCCTACGTCACGATTTCTTTCATGTTAAAACACGGTAACTGTCACAGCAAGTCTTCATGTGAAAGACCCTGATCACTGGTTCACATGTCTTTCATTTTTTATAGACCACGGGTACTGGTCTCAATTCTTCAAGTTAAAGACCCGAACGGTCACAAGTCTTCATGTTAAAGACCACGGGTACTAGGACACAAGTCCTTCGATGTGAAAGACCCCGGATACTAGGTCACATCTTCCAGGTAATGACCCGATACTGGTCACATTCTTCATGTTAAAGACCCTGATACTGGTCACATGTCTCATGTTAAAAGACCCGGACTGGGTCACATGTGCTTCAATGTTAAAGACCCGGTACTGGCACATGTCTTCATGTTAAAGACCCGGTACTGGTCACATGACTTCATGTTAAAGGACCCGGTACTGGTCAGCATGTCTTTTCATGTTAAAGAACTTCCGTGTACTGGTCACATGTCTACATGATAAAGACCCGGATTCTGTCACAAGTCTTCATATAAAGTGACCCGGTTCTGGTCACAAGTCGCAGATTAAAGACCTCGGGAACCGGTGCACAGAGTTCTTCATATTAATGACCCGGGTACTGGTCACAAGTCCCCTCATATTAAAGAGCTCGTTACTGCGAGTCCACCATATTAATGACCCGTGAACTTGTCACCAATCGCTCACATTAAAGACTGGGTTATGGTCACAAGTCTCATATGAATAACCCGGTACTGTCACAATCCTCATATTAAAGAATCACGTAACTGTCACTGATTTAACCCTTCAATTAAAAGTCCCGGGCACTGGTCACAAGTCTTCATATTAAAGACCGGGGTTAATCGGCACAATCCTTCCATATTAAAGACCGGGTACTGGTGCACAAGTCTTCATATTAAAGACCGTACAGGTCACAAGTCTTCAGTATTAAAGACTCGTTACTGGTCACAAGCCTTCCAATATTAAAGACCGGTACTGGTCACAAAGTTTTTCGTATTAATCTGACCCGTACTGTCACAAGTCTTCATATAAAGACCGGGTACTGGTCACAAGTCCCTCATATTAAAACCGGTACTGTCACAATTTTTCATTATTAAAGACCGGGTACTGTCACAATCTTCATATTAAAGAAACTGTACTGTCACATCCTCATAATACAGACCGAATGTACTGGTCACAAGTCTTCACATTAAAGACGCGGGGTACAGGTCACGAAGTCATTCATTTAAAAAAGACCGGTACATGGTCACAATCCTCATATTAAAGACAGGGGTACTGTCACAAGTCCTCATAATAAAGACCGGGTACTGTCACAATCCTCATATTAAATACCGGGTACTGTTCACGAAACCTCATATTAAAGACCGGTGTACTGGTGTTCACAAGTCTTCATGATAGAAGAACCCTGCGGTACTGGTCACAAGTCCTCATAAAAAAATGACCGGGTACTGGTCAAAGTCCCCATAATAAAGACCCGGTACTGGTCATAAGTCCCTCATATTAAAAGTCCGGGTACTGAGTCACAAGTCCTCCATAGTATCGACCGGGGCAGCAGGTCACAAGTCCACATATTAAACCCGGATACTGGTCAGAATGTCTTCAAATTTAAAGACCGGTACTGTTCAAAAGTCCTCATATAACAGACCGGGTACGGTCACAAGTCCTCAGATTAAAGACCTGGGTACTGGTCTCAATCTTCATATTAAAGACCCGGGTACTTCAAAATCCTCATATTAAAGTGACTGGGTACTGGGTCACAATCCTCATATTAAAGACCCGGGGGACTGGTCACAAGTCCTCTTATTAAAGACAGTTCTGTTCACAAGTCCTCATATTAAAGACGGTACTTTCTCATAAGTCTTCATATAAAAGACGGGTACTGTTCCAATCCTCCATACTTAAAGACCGGTGTACTGGTCACAAGTCCCTCATATAAAGACCCGGTACTGGTCACAAGTCCTCATATTAAAGAACAGGGGTAATGTCAAAATGTCCTCATATTAAGACCGGGTACTTTTCACAAGTCCTCATATTAAAGACCCGGTACTGGTCACCAGTTCCCTCATATTAAAGACCGGTACTGGTCACAAGGTCCTCATATTAAAGACCGGGTACTGACACAAGTCCTCAATATTAGAAGACCGGGGTACTGTCACAAGTCCTCATATTGTAATGACACTGGTACTGTCACAAGTCCTCCGATTAAAGACCGAGGGTACTGGGCCACAAGTCCTCAATAATAAAGACCGGGTACTGTCACTATGTTCCTTCAATTTAACGCGACCGGGTACTGGTCACAAGTCCTCCTATTAAAGACCGGATACTGGTCACAAGTCCTCAATAATAAAGACCGGGGTACTGTCACAAGACTTCATCTTTAAAGACCGTACGGGTCACAAGTCCTCATATTAATGACCCGGGTACAATCACAAGTCCTCATATACAGACTCGGTACTGTCACGTGTCTTCATATTAAAGGCCGGGTTCTGGTCACAATTTTCTCATATTAAACACCCGATACGGTCACCATGTCTTTCATGATTAAAGACGGGGTACTGGTGACAAGTCCTCATTATAATACTCCCTGGTACGGGTCACAAGTACCTCATATAAAGACCCGGTACTGGTCACAATTTCTCGAATATTAATCGACCGTGGTAACGTGGTCACAAGTCCTCATATTAAAGACCGGGTACGGGTCCACAAGTTCTCATATTAAAGACCGGGTAACTGGTCACAAGTCCCATATTAAATGACCGTACTGGTCACAATCCTCATATATAAAGACCCGGTACTGGTCACATGTTCCCTCATATTAAAACCCGGGTACTGTTCACAAGTCCTCATACGTAAAGACCGTACGTCACAGAGTCCTCAGATTAAAGACCGTGTACTGGTCCCATAATCCCACATGATTAGACCCGGGTAATGGTCACAGGTCCCTCATATTAAAGAGCGCTGGTACTGCACCAGTCCTCTTAGTAAAAGACCGGGGTACTTGTCACAAGCCTCATACAAAAACCGGGGTACTGGTCAGCAATCCTCATAATAAAGACCCTTGGTACGTCCACAAGTCCTCAAATTAAAGACGCCGGGTACTGTCACAGTCCTCATATTAAAGACCTTGTATCTGGTCACAAGTCCTCTATTAACGACCGCGTTACTGGTCACAAATCTAGTCCATAATATTCAAAGGACATAAAACGTACTGGTCACAAGTCCCATTTTAAAGAACGGGTAACTCGTCACAAAGTCCACATATTAAAACGGGGTACTGGTCACAAGTCCTCATAATTAAAGACCGGGGTACTGGCGGTCACAAGTCCTCTTATTAAAGACTGGGGTACTGGGCACAATCCGTCATATTAAATCCCTTGGAACTGGTCACAAAACCTCATAGTTAAAGACCCAGGGTACTGTCACAAGTCTTTCATATTTAAAAGCCCAGGTACGGCACAAGTCCCTCATATTAAAGACCTCGTAACTGTCACAATCCTCATATTAAATACCCGGGATACTGTCACAAGTCCCATATTAATCAGTCGGACCGGGGTACTGTGTCACAAGGCCTCATATTAAAAGACCGGGTACTGGCAGCAAGTGCCTCATCTTAAAGACCTACGCGGGTACTGTCACGAAGTCCTCATATTACAGACCCGGTACATGGACATCAACTCCGCATCATATTAAAGACCGGGGTACTGGCACCATCTCATAATAAAGACTCGGGGTACTGTCACCAAGTCCTCTATTAAAACTCGGTTCAGGTCACAATCATCCTATTAAAAGACCCGATACTGGACACATGTCATTCAATTAAAGACCGTGTACGGGTCATAAGTCCTCATATTTAAACCCGGGTACTGGTCACAGGTCCTCATGATTAAAGACCCGGACTGGTCACAAGTCCTCATATTAAAAGACCCCTGGTACTGGTCACAAGTCCTCAATTAAAACCCGGTACTGGTCACAATCCCTCATATAAAGACCGGGGTACTGTCACAAGTCCTCATATTAAAGACCGTGATCCCTGGTCACAAGTCCCTCCCTATACAGACCGGGATACTGGTCCACTAAGTCTCAAATAAAACCGGTACTGGTCACAAGTCCTCATAGTTAAAACCGGGTAGCTGGTCACTAATCCATACATTAGAAGACCCTTGATACTGGCACAAGTCCTCAATTAAAGAAACCCGGGGTACTGGTTCACAAATCTCATATAAAGCCGCCGGTACTGTCACAAGTCCTCATATTAAGAGACCCGGTAGGTCACAAGTCCTCATATTAAAAGACCCGGGTACTGTCACAAGTCTCATATTAAAACCCGGGTACTGGACACAATTCCTCAAATAAAGAACCGGGTATTATCACAAGTCCACAATTAAAGACCCGGGTACTGGTACACTAATTCCACATATTAAAGACCCGGGTATGGTCACAAGATCCTCATATTAAAGTACCCGGTATTGGTCACAAGTCCTCTATAAATAAAGAACCGTACTGGTCCAATCCTCATATTAATGACCCGGTATTGGACACAAGTCGCCCCATATTAAAGACCCGATCCGGTCACAATCCACATATTAAAGACCGTTGTACTGGTCACAAAGTCCTCATATAAAAGACCGGGGTACTGGTCAACAAGTACTCATAATAAAAGACCCGGGTACTGGCACAAGTCCTCTTTTAAGACCGAGGCACTGGTCACAAGTCCTCATATTAAAGACCCGGGTACTGGTCACAAGTCCTCATATTAAAGACCGGGGTACTGGTCACAAGTCCTCATATTAAAGACCCGGGTACTGGTCACAAGTCCTCATATTAAAGACCCGGGTACTGGTCACAAGTCCTCATATTAAAGACCCGTGTACTGATTCACAAAGTCCTCTTATTAAAGACCGGTACTAATTCTCAAGTCCCTCAGAATTAAAGACCACCGTAGTGGACACAAGTCCTCGATATTAGGAAGACCCGGGTATTGGTCACAATCCGCATATTAAAAGACCGGGGTACGTCACAAGTCCTCAATTAAAGACCCGGGTACTGGTCACAAGTCCTCATATTAAAGACCCGGGTACTGGTCACAAGTCCTCATATTAAAGACCCGGGTACTGGTCACAAGTCCCTACATATTAAAGACCGGGGGACTGGGGGCACAAGTGCCTCATATTAAAGACCGGTACTGGTCACAATTCCTCATATTAAAGACCCGGGTACTGTCACAAGTCATCATATTAAGACTCGGTGTACTGTCACAAGTCCTCATATTAAAAGACCCGAGTACTTTCACAAAGGTCCTTAATATTAAAGACCTCCCTGGTACTGGTCAAAAGTTCCTCATATTAAAGACCCGGGGTACTGGTCACAATCTTCATATTAAAGACCGGTGGTTCTGGGCACAAGTCCTTATGTAAAGACCCGGGTATCTGGTCACAGTCCTCATATTAAAAGACCCGTATCTGGTCACATTCCTCATATTAAAGACCCGTACTGGTCACTAATTCCCTCATATTAAAGACCCGGTACTATCACAAGTCCTCATATTAAAGATCCCGTTACCGGTCACAAGTCTCCATATTAAAGACCGCTTCAACATGTCCTCAGATGAAAGACCCGTACTGGTCACAAGTCCTCATATTAAGACCCGGTACTGGTCACAAGTCCTCATATTAAAAGAACCCACGGTACGTCACAAGTCCTCATATTAAAACCCCGGGTACTGTCACAAGTGCCTCATATTAAAGACCCGGTACTGTCACAAGTCTTCATATTATAAGACCGGGGTACTGGTCACAAGTCTTCATATTAAGACCCGTACTGGTGCACAAGTCCTCATATGTAAAGACACGGTACTGGGTCACAAGTCTCATATTAAAGAAGAACTGCCGGGTACTGGTCCACATAAGATTCGTCATATTAAAGGACCCTGTACTGTGTCACAAGTCCTCACATTGAAAGACCCGGGTACTGTCACGAAGTCCTCATATATAAAGACCCGGTAACGTGTCACAAGTCCTCATATTAAGACCCCCCCGGGTACTGTTCATGTCTTCATATTAAAGAACCGGGAGAACTTGTCACAAGTCCCATGATTAAAGTACTCCGGTACTGTGGTCACTAAGTCCTCACATTGAAAGACTCCTGGTACAGGTCACTAAGTCCTCATATTAAAGACCCGGGTACTGGTCACAAGTCCTCATATTAAAGACCCGGGTACTGGTCACAAGTCCTCATATTAAAAGGTCCGGTACTGTCACTAAGTCCCTCATATTAAAGAACGCCGGGTGCTGTCACAAGTCCTCATATTAAAGACCCGGGTACTGGTCACAAGCCTCATAGTAGAAGACCCGAGGTACTGTTCACAAGATCCTCAAATTAAAGACCCGGTTAACTGTCTCAAGAGAATCATAGTATAGACCACGGACTTCAAAGTACTAATATAATGGAACCCGACTGTTATCATGTCCTATATGTTTAGACAAGGTTAAGGGGGTATCTTGGTAATAAAATTAATGACGCCGGTTCTGGTCACAAAGTCTTGCGATATTAAATACCGGGTACTGGTCACAATCCTCATA
>NC_069428.1:31822685-31825185 GCF_026875155.1 Cherax quadricarinatus | reverse complement strand
GACAATTTCACGAGAGGTGAGGACACCCCCCCTCGATCACGTGATAGCTACGTGGACAACTGCAGCTCAGAAGCCGGCAGTATAACGAGCGACAAGCGATAATTACAGTCGTTTGACAATCAAGCCTAACTGAGCACATTTTATATACATCCTAACAACATAAGCTAAATAACAATATAACAGTCAAATAATAATATAAAGTCATACATTTACGATTTAGCTATTATCGCAAATATAAGCAATATAAAATTAAATGAAAAGGTAATATACATTATATATACATAATATCATTGTAACCCATTCAGGGGTTGCAACACCCCCCCCCAACACGACAGAGGGTCGCACTAGGAGTTGCATGAATGTCTTTCACATTATTTCTGGTTACTCATATCAATATTATCAATATAAATATTCATGAATGTCTCTTGTGCCAAGCACCTCTACAATTTCACAGCGTCCGTCACTAGGATATGCCCCTAGGTACTAGGGCAGTACACAGTATCGTATATCTTCATACTCGTGGTTATATACATCAATGTAGAGACATGATAGCGCTGACAAGGAGGGCACGTTGAGGCTCGATCATTGTAGAGGAGACTGCATTCCACTCTTAAGTAGTGGTTGTGGAATGCGAGGCAGTATGAACATCTGAGTATGAAACAGCTTAAGGTGTGTAGTGAGGGGGGGGGGGTCTGCGGCAGGACAGTGTTGCGTCACGCAGTACATCACCCGCACCACACTACTCACTCAACACTCAGCTTGTCTCCTCCTACACAAACATTACTGTGAATATATAAATAATAATAATTAGACATGAGTTTATTATAGTTAATATGGGCTGGAGGGATTAAGTTACTTTACTGAATTTGAATAGCAAGTAACAAAAGGTATTTGGGCATAAAATTACGTTAATTTAATGTAACTGATAATTATTAAGGACGAGACAGAGCGTCAGCAATTACATTTACAATGACCACTTATGTGTTTTATACTAATAGAATAAGGTTGTGATCTGAGGGCCCACCTCATGATCCTAGCATTTTTACTTTCATGGTATTAATATAAGTGAGTGGATTGTGTGTCTGAAAAAACGTTAATTTAAATGGGGAAGTGCCCAAATACACTCAAAATGTTCCAAGGACACCACAAGAGCTAGAGCCTCTTTCTCAATAGTGGCATAATTTTTCTGGTGTCGTTTAAGCTTAGATGAATAGTAACATATAGGATGGAGAATATCAGTGGATGTTGACTGTTGGAGCAGCACAGCGCCACTGCATAGCCACTCGCATCTATATGTAAAAAGAAGGGAAGATGAAATTAGGACTTTTCAACACAGGAGCAGAGGTATAGCAAGCGCTTCAACCTTTTGAACGAGTCTGAACAATCTCTAGTCCAGGTGAACTGAACTTTGCTACTAGTAAGCTCAGTGGGAGGAGCTGCAATCTGGAAAAGTTTGGACAGAACCTGCGATAATATCCTGCCATACCCAGGAATCTCTGTATCTCTTTCCTATCCTGTGGCACTGGAAATTCAGAAATTGCACGAACCTTAGCCTCAAATAGGAGCAACCTCACCTTGGCCGATACAAAAGCCTAGATAGGTAATCTTGGCTTGAACAAAACTACATTTGGCTAAGTTGACAGTGAAGTTGTAGTGCGCCAGTCTCTCAAACAATGCTCTGAGACGCGTCAAGTGCTGTTCCCACTCGTCACTGTACACCACTAAGTCGTCAAGGTAGGCTTCTACTCCTTCTAAGTTGTGGGTCAACTCGTTCATTATACGTTGGAATGAAGAAGCCGCGTTACATAGGCCGAAGGGGGTGACGAGGTAGTTAAACAATCCATCTGAACAGTTAAGAAGCAGATATTTCTTGAGCACGTTCAGTAAGCGGGACTTGATAATAGCCTCGTAAGAGATCTAAACGTCTGACAAACTGGGCTCCTGACACACACACCACACATTCACACACACACAGATAGATACACAGACAGACAGACAGACAGACAGGACAGAGACAGACAGACAGACAGACAGACAGACAGATAAACACACACAAACACACACACAACACACACACACACACACACATACACACACACCACAAGATAGATTCTCAGACAGAGAGGCACACACACACACACTCACACACACACAAATACACACACACAACACATTCACACAACACACACAGATAGATACACAGACAGACAGACTCAAACACACACACACACAGATAGATAGACAGACAGACAGACACTCACACACACAGATAGACAGGCAGACAGACAGACAGGCAGACAGACAGACAGACAGATAGACAGATAGACACACACACACACGCACACCACTCACACACACATATATATATATATAATATATATATATATATATATATATATATATATATTATATATATATATATATAATATATATATATATATATATATATATATATAATTATATATATATTTATATATATATAAAATTATATATATATATA